>CAWUFW010002249.1:1800000-2329821 GCA_963921515.1 Calotriton arnoldi
CGTGCAGTGTTCTATATGGTTTGGAGTTATCTGCTTAGTTGAGTAAGGGAGTAGTTCAGTATTGGGGTGAGTGTGGCTCCCATGGGTTTGAGTCTGTACATGAAGATGAAGTGATGGCATGTGTATCTGTATTAAGCCTGGGCAGTGAACTCCGCTCAACTCGCGGAGTTTGTGCAGCTCTGAAAAACTGCGCTCTGCAAAGGGGAGTGGAGTTTTTTCCCTCGCTCGTGCTCATCAATGTCAAGTTGGCGAGGCGAGCAAGGAAAGTACACCTCCGGTGAGATTTTTCCTTGCTCGCCCTCATCAACGTCACATTGAGAAACCCTCCGTTCTTGTTGAGAAAGCTGCAGTTCGGGTAGAAATTATACCCGAGCAGTATAAAGAAAGAAGCGCTCTCTTGTGATGTGCATGGTGCTGCTCGCGATGATGTTCCAGCACGGGACAATCACCCGGCACTGAAAATCACTGTGAACGGCATGACCCCAATGCACTCCGCCGCTTGTGTAACTCCAAGAACTCCGCCCAGGCTTAATCTGTACTACCTTGAATATCTGCCGTCTACCTAGCCTAAGCTATTCCTGACTAATCCATATATTTGCCAAGTGAACCTATACTAATGCCTTCCATCACCAGCTACTTGAAGCTTAAGAAAACATGTCTTTCATGCACCTTCAGCATACTTACTGTGCTAAATCCAACTCCTTTCAATTTGTGGATGCAAGTTGGGGTTGCTGGAGAATACCCACTGTGGTCTACATTCCTCAAACTGAGTGAGCATATCTACTTTTGAAACTAAAGCAAACATGTTAGGGAACCCTGCCTAAGTTTCCTAAAGTACTAAGCCAAACAAATGTCCAGTGGGTCTCATTCACCAACACTTCTACTTCTGCAAACTCAATTAATAACATGTATCCTAATCAATGCCATGTGTGACACAATGCAAAGGTGTTCTTTTCTCCAGTAATCCATTATCCATTTCCTCTATGGGACAGTAAGGAACCGAGCAGTGCATTTTGCGTTGATGTCTTTGACTAGGAATACTCTTGTATATGTAGGTGTGGCCTCTTTCTCCACACAATACAACGGTGTACTTCTCCTAAATAATTTGTTTACCCCAACGGAACTGTCCGACCAACTGAGCAGCCCAATATAACTTGTAGGCTCTGTCTTGAAATATTCATGCACATATTGGTTATAGAATGCCTTATTGAAGGTCCAAATATTCTACGGGAACTTTAGACAGACGACTTTTGCTCTGATGAGACCCGAAGACTACCTACAGGTCGAAACATTAACATCCCCTCCATAATTTGCTTTCAAAACATGTTATGCTTCACAAGGAAATACCATATTTGAACAGACAGGATCTCCACTTACGTTTGCTTGATATAAATTCATATACAACGTTGGTATCTGTTCACTGCCTTGTTCTATATCGTTATATTGATAATAGTTGACTGCGCCATCTGCACTAATTTGGAAACATACTGAAATGTATATTGTCCAAATACTTAAAATGTGAAAATCATCATCATGCATGATATTTTGTCCTGTATCGTTTTTCAATAACATTGATTATGACACAATTTACTAATTGAGTTTGCACACTTTCAAAGCAAGTAGAAGTGTTGTTGAATAAGTTCTACAGGACATTTGTTTGACTTATTACACTTACACTGGTTCTCGTGGTCAATCAGGGTGGTCCTTGTGTTGTATACATAAGTTCCCTAAAAAGCATTTAAAAAACAAGTCAAGGCTTTATGTGTTTGCCACACGGTACTTCGTGACAATGTGGCTTATGTTCTGTTCACCATTATGTGCAGAGTGGGGGCTATAATGCACATGTCAATCGGCGAACAGAACACCTACTACGTTCTAATGGCAGATAAAGGTGTAGAGCAGGCCATAAGGAAGTCCATGATTTCCTCAAGTAGAGGAACAAAAATTCTATGGCTGCTTGCCTCATGAAGTAGTGGCCCATGTAAGTTAGGTATCCATGCACAGCCATTGAAAGGTTTACCTTACGGCAGCTTCACCTCAATTTCCCAACACTTTTGTATGGTACAATATAAAGCAAGTAGGAAAACAGAGGGCTGGCTGAGATGGGTACTAGAGACAGTAAACACGACTCTACTGACTCTTTCCTTGCTTTGATTGCACTCTACAATGTTACCAAAGTCAAGTCATTTTAGCTGTTTCAAGAAAGTGATCGGCAACGTGTTGTTCTTGCAGCCCTGCCACATCCTCCAGAGCATGTGAAGTGGAGTTGATGATTCTGTAGCAGTAAGATTTTCAATGTCGGTCAACTTAAAGTCAAGGAAAGACATGAGTCTTCCCGTGGTGGTCTGACGATAAGCAACATATGCATTGTATGTTGCCATCTGGATTAGGTGGGTAAACAGCTTCCTCTACCAAGTGCGAGTTTTTCGAGTCACATTGTATGACTGAAGAACCTGGTCATTCGTATCCACTCCACTGATGTACTTCTTGTAATCAAGTATACAGGTGGGCTTGTGAACTTCGGCCACCTGACCCCAAAACCATTATGGAGTAAGTGCTCTCATCAGGAATTGTAGTGAACAAGTACACATCACGCCTATCAGAGAACTTGACTACAAGGAATGCAATGCAGTGCTCTGGGGCTTTTGGAGCTTCTTACAAACAAGCTCCAACGGGAATCCTTTGCGGCAACAACAAACTGTACCACACGCCACAGTGCCAGCTCTGTACAGCTCATTGTACAGCTCAACTTCCGTATAGACCATGTCCACATAAAGGTTATAACCTTTGTGAAGGAGTGGCTGAACAAGCTCCCATACAATCTTTCCTGTGACTCCTAGCATAGGATGGCAACCTCTTGATTTTGAGTGGAGCCCTTCCCTGTACAAACTCTCAAGCAAATACATAGACAGTAGAACTCTCACACAGCATGTACAACTTGATGCCATAGCAAGCTCTTTTGCTCGCAATGTAATGCCTGAACAGCAGCTACCCTTTGTATGGATCAAAGATTCATCACTCGCTATATTGTTTCCAGGAGCACAAATCTTTGGAAACCTTCACGACAAATGTTCTAAGACAGGTCGAATTTTGAACAACCTGTCATATTTTGGATGGTCCCGGGGCAATGCAGCAGAATTGTCATTGAAATACAGCATACGCTGCAATAGCAAAAACCTATCTCTGCTCATGAACGGGGCAAAGATGGGGTTAGCCAAAATGTGCGAGTAGACCAGTAGGACTGCAAGCTTGGTCTGTGCATTAACCCCATTTTGAGTGTAAGGCCCAAAAATATCTTCAACTCCTTTAGTGAAGCTGGACTCTGCTGGTGTGGCCTGATATGAGGCCCTAGAACGCCTCTGTGCTCTCTCAGAAACTGTTTGGCACACAAATTTGTTTGCTGCACATCTTGATCAAGGAAGTCAACATCTAAAAAGTGATGGATGTGGTCAATTGACAAAAAATTGGACGTATCAACTTTACATTAAGTGTTGTGCCAGTTAAAGGCAAAATTTGGGGTTGAACAAAATTGGGTGGCTGCCATTGAGAGAGTACTCCATCTGTGCTTTCCACTGCACGTGCCTGCTCTCTGGGTTGGACTAACCTGCTATGGCCGCTCCACTGCACAGACTGTGCTTACAAAGGGACAGCATGACTGCAATCATCAGGTCCCTTAGAAACCCTGGAAGATAAGCCATTGGATGGATTTACGCTGGCTGAAATCTCACTTCCAGATTCTGCTCCATTTTCCTCTCCCTCAAATGTGGTCTCAGTATTTGTCGTCTCAGTCTCTGATCCTGCCTCAGAGCTGTCCTCCATAACCCAAATTAGGACCTGGGCTGACAGTCATCCACCGAGGCGCCATGTCTGCTGACCAGCTAAAAGCTTCCTTCTAAGACACTGTCCTACATAGAAGGATATTGTTCTAAATCAGCCGGTGGTTGTGTGTGTCTGTGAGAAGCGACCAACAGTAAATAAACAAAAATGTACTTATCTTTTTTGGTGAATCTGCAGGTTCTCCAAAGACACTAAAAAAAAGACAAACAAAAGACACAGTATTACTTCACCTTGCCACATACCCAATTCCACAGCATACTTGTCATGACTTATGCAAAACTTTATTGTTGGGGGATATGCTGGGCCACTGCCAGTATAAAAGTGATTTACCAAAGCTGCAAATCTACCATTAATCTCAAGAAGCACGCATTTACATAGTAGCCCCTGCGACTTTGTGCGCAGGAATACTCCTTGTGAATTCTCACATTGGTATCGGCAGGGACACTGGAATTATGTGTCAGGAGGGCACTAACTTATGAGAAAGCATTGACTAAATTATGTGGCATAATGAGACACATTTTTGTATAATATTACTTCATTGTCTTTTTTATTTGTAATCACAGTAATACTGTCTGGCGAAACATTTCCCCTCAAAAGTAGCAGTTTAGCAATCAAATGCAGAAATAAGCAATTTAAAGATAACCAGTCAACCTTTGTGCAGGCCCTTCCACTGTGTTGCAACACATATCAGAAAAAACAGTGTGTCCTTTGAAATGCCAATCAGATAAATATTCTTCACTCAGGCACCATGTCCATCATTCAAACCCAGTTCTCATTAAAAAAGCAGTATGTCCACACACAAATGATAGTGAAATTATTGTATATCAATTTATTTAAAACATTAAAAACTGTGACCGGTTAAAAAATATCACAACATTAGACCATGTACATTTCATCTATCCATATAGCAAATAGTTGCACAATAGATCAAAAAAAATAAAAAAGAAGAGAAAAGAGAAAGGAAAAAGAAAAAGAAAAGGATAAAAGGAGAGTATAAAAAGACAATTCACTTTGTCATTACAAAAACATATCCGTGTTCAGGTAGTGTTGAGGCTGAAGCCTGATATTCAGAGGCCAATCAATATCTAAAATTGCAGCACATATCGCCATACTGATCCCTTGGGCCCATGTGCTGAGGGGTCCACAAGGGGTCAGCCCATATGCAAGGAGGGCCACCCCCCGGTCAATTTCATATAATTTTTTTTAACTGGTTTTTTACATTCTCCTGGGGGCTCATTGTGCCCCCCCACGGATAAACACCTGTTATTTATTTAGTTTTTTATTTGTCCCCTGGGAGGGTTGGTCCATTACCACGAGGGCCAAATCACCCAAACAAACAACGTTGGTGGCCTAGTGGTTTCCTGCCTGTGGATGACAGCACAACCACGATCCACACTCAGGAAACATTTTCAGGAAGGCATCGTTGGAAAGGGAAGACTCTCCCCTTTCAAACGAGGCCTTCCTGAAACATTTCCAGCATTGTATCTCCACAGGAGCAGGAGAGAGCACTCACCTGCTCCTTCCTGCCGCTCTGATGGGGAATTTGTGATGCCAGTATGCCTTGTGGCATGCTGACGTCCCAGATGGGCAGCAGTTGGGGTGGGGCCAGAAACAGAAGTGATTCTGCATCGCCCTCACCCATTGTTAAAAAAGAATCCTCTGATCTTTTGTAGCCCTCCGCGTGTAAGTGCCATTGGCGGATGGCCACACTTATAGGGTTAAAATCCTGCAAGGCACTGACCTTTACTAACCTTTTGGTTTTCTCTTTCATGTTAATTCAATATAAAGATTTGAAATGAAAAAAAGGAAAGCATTCAGCAGTACCAAAACAAGAAAAATGTAAAAAACCAAAACAATAAAAATCCCACAATCATTAAAGGTGGAAATCCGACAAATTATAGACTCATTGCATTAATAGATGTGGAAGCCAAGCTATACGCAGCTTGCCTGCTGGCCCATCTTAAAAAATGGTCAGATGACAACAAACGTATTCCCAGGACCCAAACAGGGTTTAGGGTCGGTGCAGGCACTCTAACAAATCTTACGGCACTAACGTTACTAGCAGAAAATGCCAAATATAAGAACAACCGGCTGTTTGCCTGCTTTGTGGACCTCAAGTTTGCCTTCGACCGTGTACCCTGAGAACGCCTATGGGAAAAATTGCCAATTGGGGTATCCAAATAAGTTATTGAATGCCATCAAAGAACTATACACAGGTACCTGGATGCAGGTAAAAATAGGGGACGGCACTAGTGTAGGTGGTAAACAGTGCTGAGGGACGCAACCTAATTCTTTGGCTCACCAAGGTTGTGCCTTGGGCGGATAGCCTTGCATGGTTAGTCCTTGTATTCCAGAGGCCGCCAAATAAGTTCAGTCTGGGTCCACTTGCCACTGGTCAACGCGTTGCTCCAGAAAAAGGCCTCTTAAAGATGTTGGTATCTCTGTCATCATCCATGGTACAGCACCGAATTACGCAAGCAAAAATGTCTAATATTGCGAGAAATTAGAAAACTTTAAAATCAGTTAAAACGTGGAGGAAGACCAGACAGATGCAAGCTTACAAAGTTAAAAATTCAATATAAGAAGAGCTGCTGTGAAGCAAAAATAAGCCACTGTGTCACTATGTGGAATAAACATCTTCTTTCCAGAAAGCAACCAAATGGAAAAAAATTCTGGCAACAGATAAAAGCTCTGACATTTGGGAAAAACAGACAACAAAATGCAGGGATCAATGAAGATACATGGGAGGTCCACGTATGAGCAATGCATAAAGAACCAAAGCTCAAACTGGGGTATCCCAAATAAGTTATTGAATGCCATCAAAGAACTATACACAGGTACCTGGATGCAGGTAAAAATAGGGGACGGCACTAGTGCAACAAAGAAAATAGATACCCACAACAGATTAAAGTAGGGGTGTGTGCTAGCCCCCAGTCTCTTCAACTTGTGCTTATCTGATCTTGAAGAAGCTCTCAGGGAAGTTAACAGTCATCCACCATCGTTAGCCAATGGGGAAATTGGGTGCCTCCAGTATGCTGACAATATAGTGCTATTGAGTCAAACCCCAATTGGTTTACAACGTGGAATGAGCGCATTAGCCAAGTACATGGAAGTACAAGGGCTAGAATTAAATTTATCAAAAACAAAGGTAGTACGGAGTGGATGCAAAATACAAGAAAGACACGTGGTACCTGGACAGAAAAAAAGCAGAGACAGTTGCTTCATACAAATATCTCGAATTCAAGGTGGAACAAAAGCTGAGTTATAAATCACAGCTCACCACAATGCGGGCCAAAGCCCAAAATCTCATATATGGCTTCAAACTGCTAAAAAGGAAATTAAGCTGTCCATCCCACAGTCATCTACTATCCGTTATGCTCGCACAGCTAATGCCAACCGTGACCTATGGAACAGAAACAATGAGGAGTCGCGAAATTCCAGCTTTGAACAACATCCAAACAAAAGTTTGCAAAAACATCTAACACATAGAGCAATCTGCATCACCGGCTCAAGTTCGACTTGAGTTTGGCTTGTCCAATAAAATATTCCGTAGCAAAGGCGCATTTATTAAACTATGTGGGAGGCTACGAGCATCTGAAACTGGTTCCATTGAAAACCTTTGCTGGAAAAAAATAGATATGCAAAAAGAGAATAAAATCAAGGATCCTGGGGCTGCTATCTAACCCAGGTTATAGAGGATCTGTGCGCTCCAGACATTTGGAATTCCAGCATTGGGAAAAAGGCCTTCAACAAAGCAATCAATTTAACAACAAAACTCCTGTTGCATTCAAAAGATGAGAACATTCTACTACAAAGACATCATGCCTGGATGGTGATCAGCTCATAGGGTACAAGGAAGCCTCAGGAATATTTATCAGCTCATTTTTCAGCGGCTTTAAAACATCAATTTATAAAATTACGCTTTGGTATGTGGGAAACAAAGGACCTCATTCCTTCCTGGAAAGACCAAAAGCATTACTGAGACTGCAGGCTGTGTGATTATAAGTATGAATCTCTCCAACATAGTTTTTGTGCATGCCCAAAGTTATTGAAAGAAAAAAAGTTATTATTAAAAGAAATATTCAATAATATGAACATTTTAACAAGCAGAGAAGCAGTGATCACCTGGCTAGGTGGGACCTCAATCCCCCTAGTTTGCAGGGGGCTAAAATGTTAAATCTGTATTTAAATGAACTAGGTCAAATTCCAGTGTAAATCCAAACAGAGTCTTAAAATTACGGGAAACTACAAAAACTATTACAGAATCATAGACTTATACATTGCTTTTATTATGGATAACTGAAATTTTACTCAATGTACATTGAATGTAGAACAAGGATCAATTGTTTTAACTTTCTATAAATGATTGTTACTAGGATGTTTTCATACTGTAAAACATGTTGCTTTGGTGTAATGGTTTTTAAAAGACCGAACACTTGAATAAATATAAATTTGAAAACAAATTGTATCTCTGTAGAAACACAGGAAGTCAGCCAACTGACACCTGGAGTCCACTTTTTAGTCCTAGGTATGAGTGAAAGCAGGTACAGCCCTTCAATATGGCACAACCTTGCTCCCCTGGCAGTAGCCTGTGGTTGACACAGGGGTGTGTCTAGGGTAATGCACAGTCCTCTCCTACCTATCTGTAACAAACAGGGGCTGGAACCAGTTTCCCTCCTCCTGTGAGTGGAGTCAGTATGGCTGCACCCTTGGATGAAAACCAACATCTTCCCCAGGTCTCACTTTCCTAGAACTTCAGGAAAGCCATACTGTCCTTGTCAGCATAGTGGATGGCACAATATGCTGCAGTCCGTAGTGAGATTTAACTTCCATGCCATGGGTGTATTTCCTGAATGAAGTAGTATGACCTTACTAGAAAACTGAATATGCCAATAAGTGATTAAACAATTCTACCATGTTGCAGGGGCCACAGCATTATACACTGGGGACAGGGCAGCAGTGCCTTTTTGAGCTGATTTTTAAAACCAGCAGCATCTACCCCCAGAAAATGGTGATACCCACACAAAATTGGGATGACAATGCACAAGTGGTTATGCTGAGGTTCTATATAGTTCTATGTAGTAACATCTGAAAGCCATTGAAGCTTTAGTAAAATGGGTGTAATGGCCTGAACCTTTCATTACAGATGCAAAAGAACCAATTGATGGATGGAATGCTGGACAATGCAAACATTCACCCCCAGTCACAAGGATCTGGGTTTAATCCATCATTCTTTTGCTCACCACACCACCCCAGTTTGGACCCAGCCATATGCAAATCAGTCTTGACCCTGTTCCTTGTGGGAACAGTCCAGCCCGAACTGCCAAGCTAGGTCCTCCCTGGACCGGAAACAAGCATCCTGGGACCGGTTTCAGGGCATCACCCTTCTTCAGCCAGGCTAGCTTGAATCCAGTGGTGTAGTGAGCACGGGACCCACGTCTGGGCATACCCTTCCCACTTAGGCGACATATGCAAAAGAACCAATTGATGGACGGAATGCTGGACAATGCAAACATTCACCCCCAGTCACAAGGATCTGGGTTTAATCCATCATTCTTTTGCTCACCACACCACCCCAGTTTGGACCCAGCCATATGCAAATCAGTCTTGACCCTGTTCCTTGTGGGAACAGTCCAACCCGAACTGCCAAGCTAGGTCCTCCCTGGACCGGAAACAAGCATCCTGGGACCGGTTTCAGGGCATCACCCTTCTTCAGCCAGGCTAGCTTGAATCCAGTGGTGTAGTGAGCACGGGACCCACGTCTGGGCATACCCTTCCCACTTAGGGCGACATATGCAAAAGAACCAATTGATGGACGGAATGCTGGACAATGCAAACATTCACCCCCAGTCACAAGGATCTGGGTTTAATCCATCATTCTTTTGCTCACCACACCACAGATTACAGATTGTTGAAACATGTACAGCTGAATGTTTGTAGTTGTAGGCCTGCTAAGCGATTGTACTACTGTCTTGTACTGTAATGAACAATATTATCACCCAGAATCATTTAAAAAGGAAATGAGTAGGCCTAGCCATTCCGTTAATGTAACAATTCAGTCAAAGGAGGTTATTTAGACCTCAGCGGCGGGTCTACCAAGGGAGATTTGGTGGGAGCTTTTTATATAGCGCAAACTAGACCCGAGACATCGGGTATCAGAGCTCTTACCAAGAGCACCATTTTCATTACAGATGGACACATTCATTTTTGTTAGGCAGGGGGAGATTAAGTGATTTGCCCAGAATCACAGGATGTTGAGCGTCGTTGCTGAGACTCAAACCCGGTTCCCCAGCTTCGAGGTCGACCCCTCTAGCCCTAAGGCTACATCCTCTCTTAATAATAACTTTAATATTAACTGTTATTGTTAATTTGAGATTAGAAGTTAAATAGCCCACAGCCTGCTCCCTTGCCTGGCAGAGAATTTTTGACTTCCATTTCAGAAACTAAGTCAAAAGGAAAAACCTCGACTGGGACAAATCTGACTTCTTTAACTGACCCATGCTCCATCGCATTTGGCTTTAAGTCGCACCTAGATTTTGGGTCACGCGTGGTTGGCGCTTAACGCTTTTTGGAGCTATTTTTAATGAAAGCATTGAAATTCCATAGTAATGGTTTCCCCTTATTTGAGTTTTGTTGTTTTTTTGTGTCATTTTGTTCATTGAATTATTCTCTAGTTTTAAAAATTAAAGTAGGATTTTTATTTTGTGTTTTCAACATTTTAGCTGTTTTGGCACTTTTAAATGCTTTACACATTTTCTTAAGTTAAGGTTGTCTTTTCAGTGCCATAGATACAAGGGAGTAAACTCAGGTTTAAATTACTGAAACCTTTACTGGATCTAACAAGAATAGTGCCGTTATTACATGGGGCAGACTACTATCCACCCCAACTAGTAATCAACTTCCTCGCAGACGCAATCCCCCTTTTAGAAATATTATTGCTGTTTCATGCAACATCATTGTTTACACCGTGTGTTCTTTACTATAAAAATAAAATATTTCACATAGCTCTTGCATAGCGGTTGCAGTGTTGCTATTTTGATGCGCTTTACAGCCCATAAATGTTTTTACTATAACCCGATTTGATGGCACTTTATTTTTGGGAGGAAGACAGATTGAGCTGGCCCTATGGGAGTTTTTTACTGAGACCTGCTGGTTATTCATAGATTCTAACTACAAACCAATACTATCTCAACAGCTCGCTGAATATATTTGGTGTACCTCTGTCCGTTTGCATTTCCTATGTTCTGTTTTTCACCAAGAGGATTGTTATTTATTGTTCATGCTGCTTTCATTGTCCTACAAGGGCTTTGTTAAGTTGTGTGTTTGCATTTCTTCTTTGTATCGGATTTGTGTGTGTTTGTTTCCCTTCTTTATGTTTTTTTCTCCTCTGGGCTTCCACATATGATAGTTTTGATTTCATGTTCAATTAACAACAAGCTTGTAAAACAAATTAGATGTTTGAGGAACAAGTACAAATTGTTTATTTTAAGAAGCTTTTTTCAAAGGCATTATTATGAATGTGTAATCAAGGATGTACATTCTGAAAGCAAACATAATAAAGCAGACTGTAACTAATTTGTTGGTAGCTGCAAATTAGCACTAAGCTACGTAACCACACACATGTAACTCCCTGATAAAACTGTTATTGGCCTGGGCTCGCACAAAGGAGAGCTCAGTAATCCGTGTTCTGTTTTCATCCTTTGTTGTTACTCCTTTGGGGGAAATGTTGTTCATTTAATAAAAAGCTGGGCCCGAGAAGATAAGTGGATCACAATTTTCTTACAAAACGGCTTAGAAGAAAATGAATATTGAAAGCATACTATTGTTATTTTTCCACATTTTGGGAAATTAAGAATGCTCTAGAATGTTGATTGCGGTGCCTTCAATTAATTGTGCAGTGTTTGATACTATGGCTTTACCTGCCATAAGAAGTTTAACATCATCACGGCAAATCAGGCCCTTTATTCTGAAGGCAAGGGAATCTACAACTTCAGTATTCACT
This sequence comes from Calotriton arnoldi, assembly GCA_963921515.1. Lineage (NCBI taxonomy): Eukaryota > Metazoa > Chordata > Amphibia > Caudata > Salamandridae > Calotriton > Calotriton arnoldi. Next base: position 1,811,840 of record CAWUFW010002249.1, read on the forward strand.
CTGTTACTTACCGGTAATCTTCATTACTCCGAGTCATAGGCTTCCTTGTCCAATTCATGTTCCTGAGTGACTGACGAGGAAGACAGAGGAGGATGGTAATGACTTGGTTACTTACCGGTAATCTTCATTACTCTGAGTCATAGGCTTCCTCGTCCCATTCATGTTCCTGATTGACTGTGACGAGGAAGACGGAGGAGGAAGGTAATGACTTGGGGCCAGATGTACAACCCGCCTATTTGCGAGTCGCAAATTGCGTCGCATTTGCGATTCGCAATTTGAGACACTGTTTGCGATTCCCAATGGGGTCGCAAATTGCGAGGCTCATGAATATTCATGAGCCACTCGCAATTTGCAACCCCATTGGGAATGGGGTACACTCCCAGGGATGGTGGCCTGCTGAGCTCAGCAGACCTCCATGTCTGGGACTGCTTTTAAATAAAACATTTTTTCTTTTTAAAATGCAGCCCGTTTTCCTTAAAGGAAAACTGGATGCATTTGAAAAAAAATAAAATGAAACGTTTTCGTTTCATTTTTTAAGGGCAGGTAGTGGTCCCTGGGACCACTGCCTGCCCTTAAAAAATATTTTGGGGGCCAGTCACAAAGAGGAAGGGGTCCCGTGGGGACCCCTTCCCATTTGCAACTCCATTACCACCCTCCTCAAGAGGGTGGTAATTTGCGAGTGTTTTGCGACCGCAATTGCTGTTGCAAAACATTCATACATGGCTTTGCGGTCGCTATTAGGAAGGGAACGCCCCTTCCTGATAGCGACTCGCAATTCCTAAATAGCGAGTCGCAAATAAATTGCGACTCGCTATTTAGGAATTGTACATGGCCTTGTGTACTTTTGAATGCGCAAACGGGTCGCAAACCCGTTTGCGCATGCAATTTAGGGTCGTACATCTGGCCCCTTGGTTACTTACCGGTAATCTTTATTACGCAGAGTCATAGTCTTCCTCGTCACAGTCACCCAGGAACATGACTGTGAAGAGGAAGATGGAGGAGGAAGGTATTGTATGGCTGTCTTCCCATTGACGATCTACACCAGTGAATCTTAACCTTTTGATTTCTGTGGACCCCCACTGAATCATTACTGGTCTCCGGAGATCCCCACTGAGTGATTGTCTTCTCACTCTGGATGTTATCCGATGTGGATTTTGACCTCGGAGAACTACCCCGTATCAAGGGGGTTTGTATATCTACCGTACTCATTGACATTATTTACCCTACACACTGTGGCTACATTTTGACGCAGTCGCTGTTGATTACTTTAAGGAAACAACCTGCTATTATACATCATAGATGTACATATTACTGTCTGAACAGCAATATGGTACATGATTGTAGCTTTCTGAATCATACATCAGTGGCCCTGAGGAAGTCTTAGATAAAGACGAAACACTTGTTGGCTGTGCTTGGATTAAATTGCATATTGTTATACATACTGTCAAACATTTTTACTTTTCCCATGTAAGACACATTGGATATTGCCAAGATTGTATGTGTACAGCCATTTTTATAACTTTTCATGTCTAATAAAATTGTGTTCTGAACAGACGTCTTAACTACAGAAAGTCATGAATTTCAAATTGTGTTGTGCTCTGTACTTGTGTTGAATAAGTTAATAAGCAATAAAAATGTTCACACATATGTACTGTTAACAAATTTCATTTTTTTAATCAAATTCTGTATGTGGAATGTTTCAATAGATATGTCCAATACATAAATCAATACAAGAACGTTTGTTTTCATCATTATCAAATTGACTTCCAACTAATTCAGGTAAGTTCATATGAAAGTCAGTATAAATATAAAACCACCTTTCTGGTCGAGGCATGGCCAAGTAAATTAACATGGCGGACTTTGAGCCTGGGAGCTTGTGGCCCAGGGCCGATAATCCAACACAATCCCACACTCCTCGGTGGCCTCTGCCCGTGAATAACGCAAACAGCAGTGCGGGGATACAGCTAATGGCCCCCAGGGGAGCCGTAGGCGTAGAGGAGAACACCCTCAAGCACATAAGACACTGGTGGCCTGGTCGAGGAGAAGCGGCAATGAGGCCTAGAGGCTGAGGAGCAGGCCCAAACATAGCCACACACATGGAGAGTCATGGCCGAGTGACACAGGTGCCCCAGGTGGTGAATGGAGAGTCACGATGTCCCTGCATGACTTACAACGGACAGGGAGATGCAGAGGGACAAGTGCCTGCCCGGAGGTGAATGACTGAGGCTGCCCTGTCCAGGTCACCGAGATACCTTGGCTACATGTGGCAAGGATGCCAGGGCCTCTGGAGCTGTTGATGCCCCCTGGACACAGCAGGGGATTGGTTAGAGACTGCCCACTCCTATAATAGATTAAACTTGCTTGGTGATCGAGAGCCTGACTCACCAAGAGAGGACCCAAGTGACCCCCATGCGTGGAAATGCCCGCTCTTCACCCTAGTCGCAGGCCTGGTTACATTCCCTCATCCAAAGAAAGTGCCCCTGGGCGAGAAGGCAAGTGGGTCCCAGTGATGCAAGCGGGACAAGCTTTCTCTCCGCTGGGGGGGCACCATCTCGACCCCTGGAGGAAGTCACCCTGTGGGAAGCCCCAAACAGTGCACTCCCTCAACAAGGATTTGCCTGGAGGTGCAGAGAAGTGGACAAATCACAACTGGGTGACTGCCACTTGGTTTTATTGGGGCTGATCATGCTGGCCCACCAGGTGATACTCTCCAGAGATGGAAAAACAGGAGTGGCATAACAAAGGTCCCCGATGCCCTAGCGTTGCGGGGGGCACGGGCTCCAGGGGGCCCCTACAGCCCAGTACCCTGGCTGGGAACCTCCTGAGTGTAGTCTGAGGGGGTCCCCTTCATGTACTTTGCATGGGATCCCCTCAAGTTTCGTTCTGCCACTGGTAAACAGGCCCTATCTCATGGGAGAGTCTGTGACTTCACTGGAGGTTCCTGAGCTGTCCTCACACCCAGCGGGAGGCCCAAGACCACGTCTCATACCGATAAAGATCAGCCTGTAAACACAGAGGGGAGGACTGACTCTCTCCGTTCACATGAAGACAATGATTACTGGGCTCCATTGGGGCTGCTCATGCTGCCCTATCCGAGAATACTCTCCTGAGACAGAATAAGCAGGCCCTGCTCTGAGAGAGGGACTGTATCCTCTGCTGGAGTCGGCGATCTGCACTTCCTCCGGGGGTTAGCGGCACAAATAGTACAGCCACCCAGCAAGGATGATGCACCACCATTTGAATTGAATAAATGGGTCCAAGTGGCATGCACTGCAGCTGCCACAGAAAGGAACATTCAGCGGCTCAGAACAAGATATACAAATTTAGTGTGCTTGTTCAGGGTGACCCACTTTGTTCCAGGATGCACTACAAAATAAGAACCCACATGGAAGCCCCACCAGAGGGCACAACGAACTACTGTGCAATTGCAAAATAATATGCAATATTATTTAAGCCTGTTGAGCAATTTCCTGCTTAAATCCTGTGATCAAGAACTGGGTGTATTATGAAACACATAAGGAAAGCATGGATATTTTTTAATTTACACCGGAATTGTGTTGCCCTAATTGAATTAATACCTGAGTTGAAAGTGCTCCTCGTTCTTCGGACAAACTCTATATACACACAAATAAACAGATCCAGAGACTAGGGGCTAATGTAAACGGCGGTCTGAGTTGGGCTATTGGAGCCCTATATAACAAAGTTCAATACTCTCGCCGTGAAGGATGGCTCAGACACTCCTGGATGCTTCAAGTGGATTTAATGTTGCAAGTAGAACCTCTCCTGCTTTCTACTTGCTACATTAAATACACTTGAAGCACCCAGAAGTGTCAGTCACCCTGCACTGCGGGAGTATTGAACAATAAATAAAATATTTAAAAAAGGAAATTCCAAGAAAAATATTTAAGAAAAATACAATAAACATTCAAATGAATTTAAAAATAAAAATAAATAATGTAAAATATAAAAAACTATTGAAGTCTAAGAATATTAAAGAATAATATTAAATAAAGTATTACCACTATAGTTAATGCAATGGTAAGGAAAGTGTTGGACATTGGAGGGGTAAAATTCACTATTCCCATTCTAGTCTGTGCAATTAATTTTAAATTATTAATTATTTATATTACTTTACTTCCCACCCTAGAACCCTAGAACTAGCAGCACACAACTAAAATATAACTAAATAAATATTCCATAAATTACATAATTGAAATCAATTAAATAATTATTCAATAATTAATAGGTAATTAATTACTATTTAGTTAATTTCCCATCCTATACCCCAATAAACTTAACAGACCACAAATAACATATAATGAAAAAAATCAGTATTACATAATTTACATAGTAAATATCAATCATATAATTAAATAAGATTCAAATAATAACAATAATAATAACAACTATAATAATAGCAATATTAACTAATTAACCTCCCACCGTATCCCCCAACAACTCGCTGCAATACTATAAATTACTATAAGCAATTAAATTAAATATTCTAAATCACTTAAAATTTCAAACTATTTGAAATGAAAATAACCTTTAGATAAACAATAGTAACACATAAAATTAGTCTATTATCTAAAACACATTCAAATAATTAAAACACGTTTTTTTAATACTATATTATTGAAAACGATATTGACAATACCAATATTTTTACAACAATATAACTTACCTAAAAAACGATATACTTTTCACTGATATTTGTGCATCATGATATTTATTTATTTTTGGGGTGATATTTCTGCTTCCTAATATTTTAAATCTATATTTTGGACAAACACCACTCAATACAACTCACCCCTTCAGGACACCTTTCACTACTGCACGGTACAATTGACATTGAGGCCTTAACTCTCTTTCCCATGGATGACTGGTGACGTCCTTGGCAGCAGCCAAGATATGTATCCTCAGGCATTGGTGACTGTGGTGAGTGACCTTCTTTGACTGGAGGCCCCACGGTGATGTCCCCACTCACCCAAATGACTCACACATACACAATCATGCAGTCCAGAGGTAAGACCCTGTGCAGTCTACTCCCCTTCTATTTATCCCCTCTGGCCACGCCTGACCAGAGGATGTAGTGCATGCGTTTCCGGATGAGGGCAGGTTAAGCTGGACTGCTAACCTGCTACAGTCACAACCAACAGTCCCAACGAAGAAAGGGTGGCTCACTGACTTAGCCCGCATTTTAGACGATGAATGGGTCAGATACAAGCTTAACAAGAACGTGACTGTGTTTGCAAAAACTTTGGAGCTCATTTCTTCGTGACAAGACACTGTGAAATCAAAATATTAGGACCCCCGACCGTGGGCTTATAAATGAGTATAGTGTATGGGTGACATGGCCTCTAGAACATATAATAATGGGATGCCCAAGCTTGCTGATGAGTGTCAACCAAGGCATAATAATATGCTGCATGGTATGGTCTTCATAAAATGACTTTACGAGGGAACATGACTGACACAGAGATTAAAACTATTATATAACCTTTATGGTGTATAGAGGTCACGCAGACCATAGGGCATGGTTTCCAAGGGCTCCATCACCCACAAATCCCTTTTACTATGGAAATCAGCATTATGCTATATAAACTCTTTAGCCCCCGTCTGTGACATTACAGTGCTTTCATACAGCATATAATTCTGCCTGGCATATCGAGGCCGTGAATGCAGAATCCATTTTTGCATTTGTATTCATATGGGAATGAATACATGAGATGGTTGGCAACAGCCATGCCTCTTTTAAGCGTGCACTAAGATTCAAATATTTTGCATTGTATTATTTCACTTTGGCACAACAAAGCATAACTGTATCGATATCAATATGAACTCAGAAGAACTGTAGTATGGTGTACGTAACTCATCACTTACATGCAGTGCTTAATCTGTAAATGAGTGAGTGCCGGTGCCCAGAAGCCCCCAGCCAGTATAACAAAATGTCAGCGCTAGGGTGACCAATGGATGAGTGTCTGGGTGGATGGATGAATAAGTGAAAGGATGGCTGGATGGGTGAAAAGGTAAGAGGTTGGATGGGTATGTGAATGGATGGATGGATGAGTGAAAGGATGGCTTGGGTGAAAGGGTAAATGGTTGGATGGATGAGTGAATGGATGGATGGGTGGAAGAGTGGATGGATGAGTGAAAGGATGGATTAGGTGAAAGGGTGGATGGATGATGGATGGATGAGTGAAAGAGTGAATGGAGGAATGGGTGAGTGAAATGATGGATGGAAGGATAGATGATAGATAGGTTTGCAAATGGTTGAAAAGGTTTGGATATGGATAGGCACACCGATGGAAGGACAGAATGAATGGTGAAAGACTGAATGATGGATGAAAGAATTAATAGATGACAGATTATCAATTTGAAATGGTGGATATCAGGGGTTTGATGGAAGGATGAATGGCTAGATCCTTGGACAAGAGAGCTCTTCTAGGGAGGGTTGTGATGACTTAATTTGCTTTCTTGGTGCCAAAGAGCTTTAGTTCAAAGTGGGAGGTATTTACATTTTCTGGCTACTTCCTTGCCTATATGTTACTATTCTGTATTTGCTGTGTGCTTATGTGTGGGATCTATACATCATGCATATGACATTTCGAGTGACACCCAATTGCTACTTGAATGTTACACTAGTAATTGTAAATGTTTGCATGTTTTGGTTTTGGTGTAAGATTTTAGGGAGAGCCTCATAGTGCCATGAGCTGTGCTTGAGATGTATATTGTGTTTGTAGCAATAGGCAAGGCATCAAAAATAAATTATGTAATAGTGTATTGACAGTGCATTCTTTAAGAAAGCTGCAGGTAGAAGCACCTTTGTGACTTCCGTCAGCTAGTGCAACTCTCTGCAAAGCCCTCATAACCAAAGTCAGATTCCATATTTTAAGTTCCACTTGCTGAAACACCCATAATGCGTTCCCTATAGTGGGTTCATCATAGCAATCCTCCCTTTTCTTCACCTATGCGTGCCACTTTACATCTCACACTGGCACCCAGATAAGAGATGCTAGTAATAAAGACTATCCGAACAGATCTTCCTGACCACTTCTCTCACTAAACAAAATGTCAGACTGGACTACCCAGTGCAGTAACCATATAAATAGATTATTATCATATGAAATACCACAAAAAGACCTGCACAGTTGCTCAAAGGTGCGTGCATACTGAAAAATCATGAAGTGCACGATTGTCTCAACCTAATATAAACTCATTTTGATTTGCACTTAAGTGGTTGTCTATTTACTTACATTTATACTACTGTGCAAATTCCTCTGATGTGTCTGTAAAACTTACCTTTTGTTCCCAAGTTTTGCCCTGAATTTTTTTACCTGAATTTTGGCCCTTTGTCCTGAATGTTTACACTGATTGTCCTGAATTTGCACCCATGCCAGTTGGTCACCCTAGTCAGCGCATTAATACCAAAGCAGTGTAGCCTTCTATTTTCTTTAATCAACTACCAGACACTCCCTCCCTCGTTTTTTCTCACTCTTCCTGCTTCCTCCATTTGTGACGGGTTTTCCGCCTTTCTCTTCCTTCGTCTTTCTGCTTTGTTCATTTTTCCCTCTCTTGCTATCGGGAAATGTCTGATGCGGAAAAATAAGTGCCAGTCCCCAAAAAAAAGTGCCGGCAACCACGGCTCAAATTAATCACTGCTTACATCACTAATTAGTCTCGCATTCCCTTTTCCTTCCCCTGTAAGCAGGGCTTTAAGTGGGATGAAAAAGCTTGGGGGTCCCTCAAAGGGGCGTGGCCGATGTAATTAAAAGTGGCTTGCAAAAAACGTAAGCTAAAAAATCTGTGCTGAGCATAGTGTGCGCCCGACTGGTAAATTTGCTGTTTCCGTCATTGTTTCCAGATAGATAGATAATACAACAAGTAACATTCCATCTAGAAGAAGCCAGGACTATTGGTGTTGCCAATTATTGTTAGTTGCATAAGCCTAATAAGCAACAACTATGGCTTCGTTGTATATAATATTGAAAATGCTTCAGTTCTGAAATGATGAGAGTGTGAAAGAAATGTACAGAGCTTCTTTAAAGTTACATTAAAGGCAGTGAAGGGTAGCACTGCTGCAGAGTTAAGATTGTTTTACCACCCTGAGGATGAGGGCAAAACTGGAGAGCCTCATAGGGACCTGTCTCGGCACCTGCTTTTTAGAACTGCTGGTCGGTTCTGAGCACCGGCAGAACCCGGCCCACTTAAAGCCCTGCTAGCAAGTCTCCCTCGCTTTCCTCATCCCTGTCTAATACATGTTATTCGTGAATAAGGATCAGGCGACATTGTGACAAGTGTTATTCCTTTCTTCTGAAATACAACCGATATACTTTGTGTGCGAAATATGGGGTGGTGCTATGTAGGGAAGAACCGTACCTTAAATTGTGTAGCTTTATTAACGTCTTTATTTTTCTTGTTTGTATATTGTCTGTATACTAAAAGCCTTTAATAAAGAGCTATGTCAAAAAAGAGACTCTGGGGCATATTAGCAAGACCCACGTTAAAATTATCGCCGTTTTAGCGGCAGTTTCCTGCCGCTAAAACGGCGATAATTTTAACGTGGGTCTTGCTAATATGCCCCTCTATCTATTATTACTCCAGCTCCTATAAAGTGTATTGTTTTCCGTGGGTGCTGTCTGAATGCTTTTCCTGAGTCATCTATGTACTTTTTGCCCTCGAATATTTTATATTTTGTTTTCTCGTGTGCCGAAAATGATGATTAAAAGCCTCTCAAATCTCGGCTTGAAGGATCAGTCCCCTAGAGGTCACTGCAAGACACCAATCAACTCCACGTCATGGCAACCCTCACTACTGTATCAGATTCAACATAGGATGCCACGGTACATTATGATAGGACACGATAGACCAACACAGAAGTGTATTTCCAGGTGTCGAATATCTTTTTCAGAAGTTAACGTGGCAAATATTGTGTTCGTTCAGATATGTGATAACTCTTTTCCTTTTTTAATGACGGCTCCACCATAATATATAAAGGAAATCTGCGCACACCTTTTAGTTTATAAATTGAGCATATTTCAGGGGTAAGCGCAAGGGTTCCTATAGGAACGTTCTGCAGGAACACTCTCCCCACAGTCTCAAGTTCCAAAGCCTACTGTATTATTTGCTTAATACATTTATCATGAGAATATGTTGCTCAGTGAGCCGAATAACTCAATTTCATCCTTGCTTCACCATTGATATTATAGCAATAAATCTATCATAAGCTGCACATTACTTAAAATGGTAAAAATGTACCTTGTAAAATATCGTCATTGAGGAATGTGCTGAGGAATCCACTGGGCATTTCATTATGGCTTTTTATCATTTTGAGGTAGTGTTTCTAGCACCTTGACATAATAGCATCGTATCTCACCCAGCAAGAATAACTCCAGCGCCCAAAGTTTGAGAATGTTCAGTTCTGTAAGATAAACAGACGCTGTATCCGATTCCCTTCATCTCTCTGGTGAGAAATATCATAAATCTAAACAATAAATCATTTCCGCTGCAGCTCTTTTACAGGAGTGAAGGTAAAATAAACATGGCTGTAGTTGCATTGGGCCTCCCTGTTTCCTCAAGGTTATTTTACAATCTTCCTTCGAAATTGTTGGCAATTTATGGAAGGCTGCTGATATTTTAATATTCCCAAGTGTATTCGAATCTGTATTTTAACTTTTGGATATTTGCTTTTTTGTTGTTCCCATAGTATAAAGCATTAAAGAAAACAAGAAGACAAGCATGTAACATGATCAATCACATGCTGAGTGACATTGTGCATAAAGAAAGAACACAGCACTGTATTTTGTGAAAGGGAGAGAGTAGAAATGACTCATATTCACTAAGATATGGCCTACTTCTGCTCTGTCTTTGCGTTGGTGCCAGTAGCGGTCCGTGGTAGGAGTGCCGGCCGGGCAGTGACGTGGGGTGGGGGGTAGTAAACCACGGATTACGGCCGAATACAGGTAAGTAAACATTTAAATAAATAAAACGAATTTCGGTGTGAGCGCTGCATCGCCAAATGCAATGCAGTGCCCGCAACGAAATTCGTTTTATTTATTTAAATGTTTACTTACCTGTATTCGGCCGTAATCCGTGGTTTACTACCCCCCACCCTGCCCCTCCCCCGCCCCACGTCACCGGCCGGCCGGCACTCCTACCACGGACCGCTACTGGTTGGTGCACTTTTGCAGCCTAGTGCCAACACAGAGACCCTTGTGCATGATGCACGTGTGCCTGTGTGGTGGACAGAATAGATTTTGTAAAGGGAGGCATACCTTCCTGCACAAAAAATATTCTTAGAGACTTATTAATCTTTGTATGTATGCACGCATGAAAAGAGGAAGTAACAAGGAGAGATAAATCTGTTGCGCTTGTTACGCCAGCCTCGGATAGGCAACCGAATTTGGAGTGAACCCAGGCTTACAAACTTTAGTAAATCTGGGTTTCGGTCAAAATATATTGGTGGAAGCATAGGAACTCCCATGCTCCACCCATGGAACGCCTCCCCAAAGCAACGTCAGGCAAGGCAGTGCTATGTGCTGCCTTGCGGTTCACTGACAGAATATCGAACACAAAATATCGTGTGGACAGAATATTGTGTCCAAAATATCGAGGACAAGAATATCGAGTAGGTAAGTGCAAATAGATAGGTATAAATTTACTATTCTTAACTCCAGATCTACGTACCTTGAAGATATATATATCGTCAAAGTACATATATGTGGAGTTATATATAGTAAAACTTTACTTACCCATAAGAAATGACCTTCACGATATTCTTGTCCTCGATATTTTTGACACGATATTTTGTCCGACGATATTTGTGTTTTCGATATTTTGTCCACCCACCCTGCCTTGCGTTACTTATTTTACTAAGTCACGCAAAGCCACGCAAATCGGGCTTTTTGTGGCTGAGTAACTCCCAACTTCCCAAAAAAGTGACGCAACCCCAATGCTAAATGTTAGTAAATCTGGGCCTTACAATGTGAGCCTTTAAGTGCTGGTCACAGTAGCTGACCTGGGCATATGCAATGTTACGAAACTAAAAGGATATTCTGATGCAGGGAGGCACTCCAATTTATCACAAAACATCTCAAGAAGGCTCTTCAGGTCACTTTCTTCCTCCTCTGTGAATCTAGATTTTATTTACCAGTATCCATTTTCCTGGAGGAGATGAAAGATCCTGCTCTCCATGAGACTCCAGGGTTTAGGTAGGTCAGACGATCACAACTTTTCATTCAGTACTTACACTGATTGTAACCCAACTATATAGAACTACAACCAACTAAGGACAACTGCGGAAAACATCCAAAGGACTGGCAGCCACCTATATATTGGAGAGACAATATCAGCCTTAACTACTGGATGAGTCATTCTGTACCCCAATCCTTTGGCCACAGCATATTCTGTCTGGATTGGCAGCTGCAGGCTCTTCTACCAACAATTGATAAACCATAACAAGCCAAGCACTTCACTTGATTTCCTCCAAGGGCTGGAACCTTAATGTCCACTTGACCTGCTCAAACAGCATCTTCCGGTCAGACAACAAACCACATCTGTGGTGGATTTGTTCATGTTCAAGACCCTTCTTACCACCATCGATGCATTTGTGATTGCTAGCACAAGCTTCGTCTTCATCACCACATTTAAATTTCCTTGTTCCTAACTACTGCATTTGATGAAAAGTAATAGCAAAAAACAGAAAGATGCACCACAGTCTGCCAAAAAATAAGAAGAGTAATGTGTTTTCTTAAACTTACCCACTGACTTGGAATGAAAGAGATACAAGGCTATACAAGGTTTACTTTTCCATTTCCCTTCTGCTGTCCATGTTTTGGGTACTCAAATCAATAAAGAAAAATTATCGAGGTCACTCTCTACCATCTCCACATTTTCTCCTAATTAGTGAGGTTCACCGATCACTGAACTTAAGCTGGAAGTGCTCTCTGGAATTTCAGCCATTCAGAAAATGTGCGATGCTAAAGTTTTGACATGTCTGATCAAATAATTCTTCTCACTAAAATCTTTGGTATCGGGGTCATCATATTAGCCTCTCTAAATTCCATCACTTCACCTTGCTCATTATGCATTGAGACTTTGCCGAAAAGTATGGTACTTATTGATCATTTGGCTGAAGAACATGAAGCTGATTGTGAATTCTCTGCATTTCCTATTCTTCGAACTTCATAATTTTAAATAGAATATGCTCTAATCTATTCTGACTAAAATATGGTTTAATCCATCTGTCTCTCCATTTTTGATGCGCTACGTTTTGTCTACTCTATGCTAAAGTGAGTATTTTGAATTTTGCTTAAACTTTATCTATTCAAATATATAGTGTTGTATCCTATGTCTCTTAATGTTGAAATGAACATCTTTATATGTAACTGTAAGAAACTGGGCTACTTGTTGAGGGAGGGTAAAATCCTACTCAAGCAGTGTTGGAAAGTGGGTTATTGGTAAGGGTAAATATGCACCTACCACTAGTAATAAGACCACCAACACAGTATAGGGTCCAGTTAAGGTCCCAGTAAATTAGCCCTTTGCTTCCAGTGTAAATTCCGAACCGTCCGCTAACAGTATTGACGCTCCTCTGCACTTCCGCATAACAGAAGGATAAAGACTCTGACGAAGGCTGTAAATATTTTGAACACAAGTGACTTCCGAATTGAGGGAGTGCACGAAGATTTTCCTTCGGTTGTTCCTGACTCTAGAATTCACTTACTTGCTCACGCAGTATTAGGGAACACGGAGACCATGATTGCTAATAGAATAGAGGAACGGCAATACTAGTAGCGGACCCAATTCGGAATTTACACTGGAAGCAAAGCACAACGTTCTACACTTGGAGCCCTGAAGAAGTCGCGGGATGTGATGCCCAATAGGCGACGAAACACTTGTCGGCTGAGAATGGTGGATCTGCGATTATATGAAGAATAAAAGAAGCAGACACAACTGTCAAATTTGATTGATTTCTTAAAATGTGAGCGTGTGTTCAGGAATTTTTGTGTATCTGAGAGACTATGCAGCTCTCACATATTTATTCAATGTTCTGGGGTGACAAGCAGGGGAGCACCTCTGTCCAATGAGATGCTAGGCGCCACCAAAAGCATGGCAACTTCCTTCAAATTGTTGCATCTTCTTCTCCCACAAAGCACTGCACTTCCAAAATACAACATGGATGATTTCTCTCCTGAAGAGTAAGACTTGGCTATATCAACCCCCAGTGGGGCTTATTTCAATTAGGTCTCTTCCCCCTGACCTATACAAATTCCTGTCCTAAGCCTGGCATCCGGCTGGGGCACAGAATTTGGGGGTAGGTACGCCTGGCATTTCTTACTGATCTGCTCTCTCTTTAAGGTCAGTTTGATTTACTCAGCCCCCTCTTTATGACTTATCCTCCACAGCTTCAGTACTCTCTCCATCAGATAACCTCTGCTCCTGCCATGCCACTTATCACCCAATCAAAGCAGCCTGGCTAAGCCTGACCAATCAGCAGAGACTAGTAGGAGGCTGAATTTTGGCTTCCAGAAGAGAAATTTCTATAACTTCTCTTGTGTACTAGTTATGATAAATTGAACAGTGGCAAATGGTTGAATTTATGAAAACTAATCTTTTAAGTCTTGAATGATATTCTATCTTGTTTCCTAGCAATAGTTATACCAAAATAAAATATTTCAATGTTAGCCTATGGGGCTAAGTATCTTCAATTGGGAAAATGAAATGGGCAGTGTTTCCCTCACCAGGGCATATAAAACATCCATTATAATGTCCCTGCATATAGTTACGTGGCCCACACCTTGGGGAGACCTTGGGGGTGCCTGGTATATAAGAATAAGGTAGATTATCACTTATAAAGTGCCCATCTTACCAAAGTCGAATGTGCATAAAGTTTACTTATAAGACAGTCTCCACAGCCAGGCTGCCTTTAAAATTACAGCAAGGACTCAGCAGTGCACACATGAAAGCACAGGAAATCTGCTAGACCTTTAAACTTCCATGCTCTATTACATACTAGGGACTTATAGGTAGTTTGAACCCCCTAGCCATGTTATACACTAGGGACTTATAGGGTCTATAAATACCAATTGTGAGAATTAACTTTTAAAGACAGGCTGCATGGCAGGACTGCCTTCAAAAGGACAGCAGCGCACATATGCAAGTGGAGGTAATCTGCTGGCCCTCTAAACATACATGTCCCATTATAACTAGGGGCTTATAGGCAGGTTGCACCCCCTGTCTCTATTATCTACTAGGGAGTTATAAGGTCTGTCATTGCCAATTGTAAACATAGCACTGGCCCGGGGCCTGGTTAGCAGAGCCCAGGTTACAGTCAGAATCAGTTACCACCAGTATCATTCAGCAAAAAATGGGAGTGAACAGGGCAAAAGGATGATTTTCTAACAAGCAGCAACCAAAATCCTTGTCAGGGTGAATTCACAAGCAAACCCCAAATCAACATGTGCTCAACCCTCTGGTAGCTTGGCACTAGAGCAATCAGTCTTAACTTAGGGGCTATATGTAAAGTATTTATGCAGCACTTCAGACAGTAATAAAGTGAAACACAGCACAAGACAAATTCCATCCAAATTTAGAAAAATTGAGTAAGATTTAATAAATAAGTTAAGACCAAACAACAAAAAACCAATCAGTAGTACCGCAGATTTTTTAAGATTTAAGTGAAAATAGTGCCAAAAAGCATAAAGCACCAACTGTGGATATCTGACCGACCACGATGGAGTGCAAGCCAGCTACAGGGACCCAGTGAGGCACACTGAACAAGAGTACCTTAAATACTGGTTGTGAAGCGATGCAGAGTCCTACTCAAGGATGCGTCAAGCAGCAGTGAATCCTAGGAGCAGAGAAGCAATGTGAGGTCTTGCGTCGCAGACGAGGATGCTGTCAACAAGGGCGCCAGCTGGTTCCGAAGAAGCTGTGGGGCATCCAATACAGAGTAATGCATCGACATTGAGGTAGCAGACGACGAGGGTCTTGCGATGCAAAGTCCTGCGTCAAGCATGTGTCGCGCCAGAGACAAACCACCCATTGGTCCAGTTTCGGAGTTTGGTCAGGTGATGCTTTATGTGGCTCTGGTGTGGAGTTTCGGGTCTGCAATGCTTTGGGCCGCAGCTCCGAGTGCATTGGTTCTTGTGGGATCAGAGTTGGGGCTGGCAGAGCACCTATAGGTCCACTTCCATGGGTCCAGGACAGTGCTTCGGGCCCACTAGTAGCATTTAATTTACAAGCCCTGGGTAGATGTGGTACCAATATAATAGGGACTTACAAGTAAATTAAATATGCCAATTGGGTATAAGCTAATTCTACCATGTTTAGGGGAGAGAGTACAAGCGCTTTGGCACTGGTTAGTAGGGGTAAAGTGACAGAGTCCTAAGGCCAGAAAAAAGAAGTTAGCAAAAATAGGAGGGGTGAAGGTAAAAAGTTTGAGGAACGACTACCCTAAGGCTGACAGGTCTAACAGAAACATATATAGTCACTAGAATAACTCCAACTATGTCATTACAACAGGATTTATACATCTATTGTTCGCCTTTGGCACTCACCTATAACAAAGCGGATACTCCGGGGTCTGATCTTACAGCCTTCCAACATTCATAGATGAAAGTCCTCTGCAAAGGTTGTGAACAAAATAATTTGCTATCTTGTTTTAAACAGCTTTTCCTTCACACTGTCTAACAAGCAGAAACCTTCAAAAAGCTACAAGAGAAATTTCTAAGTTCTAAATTGAGAATGCTATCTGCATCCGTGTTGCAAAATTTGCCACCACGTAAACCAACAAACTAAATATAAAAAGAAACTTCTTAGAAAATTGATGCGTGGAGGATACACATAAAAACACAAATTTCTCACAAGTTGTTAAGAATTTCAGAAAAGGATACAAGTTTCAAATCTCTCAAGCCTAATCTCATAACACTCCAACTCAGAAAAAGTAGCCATCTGCATTGCTTCTTTCTTCTTAAAAGATATACAATCAGAAATGTGCCTTTGGTATCTTCACAACCCAATGAATGCCATACCTTAGTGAAAAATGTTAAGGTGGTCACTAACCCCTTAACTGATTAAGGTTACACACACTGAGAAATGTTTGCAAATTTGAGGCACTTTGCCCCAAAGACATCACAACCTTTTACCACATAAGGTATCCAAGTCAAATGTTTATCCTTTTTTCCCACAAGTGAAGGTTTCTAAATATTCCCATTGTTTGTGATTTTCCTCATGGGAACAAAGGAAATAGCAAAAACGGTGCAAAGTATTGGGGTATTTTTGTTGTAAAAAGTGCTGTGCTAAAGGTGCATGTTTGTTCTGAAAATGGCTTCAACAAAAGTTGTATTGTGCTAAGAGCTAAGAACAGCCTCTTTACAGCTTTCAGAAACACAGCTTGAGGATCAGCATTGTGGATCATTCAACAAGCAGGGATCCACTAGAGAGTGATCCTTTTGGAAAGGGGACACTCGGGTACCTCTCTCACTTTGATTGGTGCTTGGCGGCTGAGATATTCCTGCCTAATGACACTGACTGCTTTCACTTTCACCCTGTGACATCAGAGCATCTGGGATGCAAGGGAAGCTCTGCCATCATGCTTCAAGTTTATTTTGAAAAATGAAAATTCTTCTAGTGTGAGCACAGAAAGTGTTTGTCCTCTACTCAATGAAGGAGACATTCAAGAGGAAACAACCATTACAACGCAGGTATTACAACGCGTTGCCATTACAACGTGGTTGTTACAACGCAAATGGCATTACATCACATGCCATTACAGTGCAAATTTTTACAACACATATGCCTTTACAATGCATGCCGTTACAACTAATTTCGTTGTAAAGGCATGAATGGTAACGGGATATGCGTTTCAAATGTAAGTATTAGGTAAGTATGGGTTTCTAGGGTTTAGGGTGGGTATGGGTTTTGGGGTGCCAAGGGTAATTTTGGGGTTTGGGGTGGGTATGGGTGCCAGGGGTGCCAGGGGTAATTTTAGGGTTTAGCGTGGGTTTGGGTTTTGGGGTGAGAAGGGTAATTTTAGGATTCAGCGTAGGTTTGGGATTTGGGGTGGTAAAGGTAATTTTAGGGGTCAGGGTGGGTTTGGGTTTTGGGGTACCAAGGGTAATTTTAGGGTTCAGAGTGGGTATGGGTTTTGGGGTGCCAGGGGTAATTTTAGGGTACAGAGTGGGTTTGGGTTTTGGGGTGCCAAGGGTAATTTTAGGGTTCAGGGTGGGTATGGCTTTTGGGGTGCCAGGGGTAATTTTGGGGTTCAGGGTGGGTATGGCTTTTGGGGTGCCAGGGGAAATTTTAGGGTTAGGGTGGTTTGGGATTTTGGGGTGTCAAGGGTAATTTTAGGGTTCAGGGTGGGTATGGGTTTTGGGGTGCCAGGGGTAATATTAGGGTTCAGGGTGGGTATGGGGTGACAAGGGTAATTTTAGGGTTTAGGGTGGGTATGGGTTTTTGGTGCCAGGGGTAATTTTAGGGTTCTGGGTGGATTTGGGTTTTGGGGTGTCAGGGGTAATTTTAGGGTTCAAGGTGGGTTCGGGTTTTGGGGTGCCAAGGGTAATTTTAGGGTTTAGAATGGGTATTGTTTTTGGGGTGCCAAGGGTAAATTTAGGGTTCAGAATGGGTATGGGTTTTGGGGTGCCAAGGGTAATTTTAGTGTTCAGGGTGGGTTTGGGTTTTGGAGTGGAAATGGAAATTTCAGGGTTTAGGGGTATGGGTATTGGGGTTGTATGGGTAAGTTTAGGATTTTAGGGGGTATGGGTACTGGTGTAGTAGGGGTAATTTTAGGGTTTTAGGGGGTATGGGTATTGGGATAGTAAGGGTAATTTTGTTTAACCACTTTTACCAAGTGTATTTCTTTAACACGCATGCCTTTGCATTGTAATGACATGCGTGGTAAAGGCATATGTGTGGTAAAAGTTTGCTTTGTAATGGCAACGCGTTGTAACAATGCTTGCGTTGTGACAACCGCATTGTAATGCCAGGCGATGTAATGGCATGCAATGTATCATCATATATTCCATTCAAGTCCTCTGTTGCAGGTAGGTACTGCAGAGGATGAGAATGTCTTGCCCTCCTGAGTAGAAAGGTTAGTTATCCTAGTGGACTGAAACATTATATCTCAGATCCGTTCATCCACACAGCCTGCATCTTTATCAAACAATATTATTCCAGCACCGTTCATAAAGTATTTAGCTGTTGCCTAAGCTTTGATAATCTTGAAGCTCACCAATACCTCTCTGTTCCAAAAGGCCTTCCCTATAAACCTACAACAGTGACAAATAACATAATCTTTGTAATGAATGGGACGAGGACAGGAGGGACCTGGGGATAATGAATGTTTATTGTTACCCAACTCAATGGTACTAATGTTATGAACATCTGAAGTATGGCAGACTGAGTGGATCTGCCAGAACAAGCACTATCCTTATCCTGTGTGATCCACCGATGTTCTTAAAGTCATCAAGTGGATCTCCACTCCTTCCTCTCAAACTTACATTCCTCTCATGGATCCAGATTAGCATATCAAGCACATCCTACTGCAGTACAGGAACACATATGTTATCAGCAACATATGCAAGTTTTATATAACTCACAATGAATTCTATAATCAGAACATTGCTATTGTATCTCATGAGCAC
The DNA here is from genome assembly GCA_963921515.1 of Calotriton arnoldi. Classification (NCBI taxonomy): domain Eukaryota; kingdom Metazoa; phylum Chordata; class Amphibia; order Caudata; family Salamandridae; genus Calotriton; species Calotriton arnoldi. The sequence continues at coordinate 1,830,484 of CAWUFW010002249.1, forward strand.
TTTTGTAGGGCGTGATGGTTCAATTCCTTCAGGAAGAGGTTGACTTGTTCTCTTATTTTGAGTTTTTAAATCAGCTCAGGCTGACGTGTCCCGTCAGGCATTGAAGAACCACAAGTAATTCCATGAGTTTACTTGTCCCCAACAGCTGTAGCAAATTTTAAGTGTACCGCCAAATGGTTTTAATCATAAATAATGCTGCTTTCTTGTGTTCAAGTCTCTATTATTCCATAAAGGTTACAAACAAACTGTAGGGTCTAAAAACTCTGTGCCTGTAAATTTCTCTCCATGTGTCATCTAGATTTTTATAAATGGACTCTTGAAATTACATATGTGAATGTCTTTCTCCTTTAAGTATTAACCTTTAAATTGTCTTCCATTTACTTGTAGGACTTTTAATGAACTATGGTGTTCTCCAGATGTTTCCAGAAGACTGCTGGGTGCTAACTGCAGATGATAGCAATGGGCACACCGAGGCCATAGTGAGACAAGAGCTGACTGCAGTTAAGTCTTTTTCTGATTAGGTATTCTGGACTTGTGTGGGTTTAAATACTGAAGCACACCTAATATATCCACAGAGACTTGTGTTATCTCTAGAAGTCATTGTACATCACATCTCACGAGAACACGAGTGCTCAGATGCTGACATCTCTCATGGGATTGGATATATGGAGGCATTGTCTTTGCCTTCTAACGGCCACAAGAGAAATATCTGTGGCTTGTGGTGAGTGTGGGGATCAGGGAGAGAAACCTTCACACCTATGACCATAGATCGTTGCTTTAAATGTTTTTTTAAAGCGTGTCCCAGTATGATGATGGGCGTGGAAGAGATAATCTGCTGGTATCATATTCAGTTTGATTCCTGAAATTTGGCTCAAATTACAATGAAAGTTGTAAATCTGCATCCTTAAAATGACTCCCTCACATGAGTGCAGATGTATGGCTTTATGGATTTCCCAAAACTTTCTCGAAGTATACCTGGAAAGTTAGGATACTCCCATGTTTCCAGGTATGCTTCTAGAGCAATTTTTAGTTTTTTTACAACGTCGAGGCATATGTCTATGTGCTGTACAACCATGGATAGTGAAACAAATATTCCCTTGGGTTATGAAAGGAACAGGATACAAGGTTCACCTCACAACTAAGTCGTACCTCACAAGGCGCACAATAATACAATTTGTCAAGGAAAGTCCCACCTCATATTTGAATCAGTTTCTAAATAGCACTGAAGTTTTACAAAAATCTTTATTATTAAAAATTGGTTACAATGTTAAAATTACAATACACTTCCTATCTATCACAGTTTTATGCAAAACAATTCATAAAAACAATAAATGTAAAATCCCCAATTACAATCAGTTTACACAATATACCATGACATAAAAAGAGAACAATAGTTAGACAGATACGAAAATGAGTGTATCCAGGCCAGGTTTCTAAACTGTCCCATAGGATATGTTCCTTTGAAAGGCGAAGCATACTGTCTAACTATTGTTCTCTTTTTATGTCATGGTATATTGTGTAAACTGATTGTAATTGGGGATTTTACATTTATTGTTTTTATGAATTGTTTTTATGAATTGTTTTGTATAAAACTGTGATAGATAGGAAGTGTATTGTAATTTTAACATTGTAACCAATATTGTTAATAATAAAAGATTTTTGTAAAACTTCAGTGCTATTTAGCAATTGATTCAAATATGAGGTGGGATTTTCCTTGACAAATTGTATTATTGTGCGCCTTGTGAGGTACGACTTAGTTGTGAGGTGAACCTTGTATCCTATTCCTTTCATAACCCAAGGGAATATTTGTTTCACTTGTCAAGAGTACCCTACTACCTTGGCTATAACAAGGGGTCTCTCTCTCCTTTTTGCAACTATGGATAGTGCAATGGCACATTTAGAACACATTTCCCACCATATTCCTCTTTGGGGAAACACATTCTCCCACATCCGTACTCCTCCAGTAATTTTGTGGGTGTTCTCGTGCCCATCCCATGCTTGAAAGCTATTCGCTTCTGCTCTTGGCAGGAATAAATGTTCAACATTTTCATGATGAGAAGGGTTCAGAGATGAGTTTAGGAATACCCACAAACTATCCAGCTAATGGATTTTGCCAAACTCAAGTTGGTAATCCAATTGACGGCGCTACTCCGCAGTGTCTGAGTGGGATTTACTCCTGCTCAATATTTCACCATTGATGGGTGAATCAGATGAAGTGCAAATGCAAGATCACTTTTTGGTAATTCTTTACACTCGGAAATCGAGGCATTTGTTGTTGTAAATCAGATTTAAAAGCGAAAATGGATTTGAGAATTAGACCTATTCTCCTTGTCTTTGTAAATATGTAAAGTAGGTGACATCAGGAAAAACAAATTGTCTGTATTTTAATGTAAGGGTTAATAATGCATTGTGGTATGAAAAAGAAATATTCATCAAGAAATTTAATTCAGTTGAAAATAATAGTAAAACCGTTTGACTTTGACAAGGTTAATGAGAACGTCAGTTATAACAAGAAATATTTAATTCAATTTGCCTTCCTAGGCTGATTTATTTAATTTCATTTAATAATTCGAAAATAATTTCCTACATTTGTCTGCAATGAACCAATGCTTTTGAGAGTCACAATATTTTATGCTGAAACCAAATTTCCACAGTAGAGACTAATTAGCATAATTTTAATATTTTATACTGACATTTTTCTCAGGGTCAATTTCACATAATTGTCATTGAGCCATTTAAATCATTTAACATTGTCTTCTACTGGAGTATAGAGGGTAACTTCGCTACATCACACACGATGTACTCCTTCTAAAATACAAAAGGGTAGCTGAAATAAATACAGTGTAAACAACAACAATTATATTGCCTCGTTAATATTTTTTCAATTTACTTGTAAACGACCCTGTTTCCATGTAGAGTGATTGTAGAATGCAGTGCTTAACAAAATAGAGTTTAAGCTGTTTTAAAGTCCTCTAATTATAATTTTCTTTAATTTGCACTTTTGAAGACTTGAAATTACTAATTAACATGACAAAATGTTCAGTAATACATCTATTTAGCACATGGAAATCCAGAAAATAGCAATCTAAATATTTCTCTAGATCCACGTTGACATCAACTTATTTTAATATCTACAAAAATTAAAGTATTGTTGTGTGTTTGCTGCATTTCCCATTGTAATTTTCCCTATGCCAGTCTATCTTTGCACACTATAGGCCTCATTTTCTTTTGCACTTGTTACTATATAAACATGCTTGCTTTGTGCCACATTGTACTTTCACACGGAAGTTCCTGAGATTTAGTTTGAACACCACAGAGAAGGACAAACAGCAATGTCCCTTGTTCTTCTTTCTGGCCAGGCACTAGCACCTAGACATAACACAAAAATGCAGCTGTTGTTTATGTGCACATGTGTCTTGTCATATAGATGAGCACAGGAGCTAAAATAGGATACACATGGAACAAGAGTTCTGAGACAAGATCACTGCATCTGCTGAGATGTAGAGCATCCATCTGTTTTTGCTAAGGTACGGGGTCCACCACTAATCCCAGAGATCCTTAATATATAATAATTTAGCTTCAGTAATAGGGGAGGGGGGTAAGGCTACTCTGTCCTATATAATGACGGGGCTTTTCATGGTATATGGTTTATTAACCATGCTACCAGTATTTTTAGTATGCATTTGTTTTTTAATTGTGGCACAAATAGTGCATTTCAGAGCACGATAGTTTAAATAAATATATTAAACTTTATACATGTCTCCTATTTATCTTATTGTGGACGAGTATAAGTGAGAGAATGAAAGGGTGTGTCCTGTTACCATGATGTCAATAAGACAGTTGGAAGCTGTTTTGGCCTGATTAGAGCACTTCGGAAAATCCTTCCGATGTTCTCTTTGGAGGCTAGAACGTTGATAGTCCGAAGTACTATCCTTAGTAGATTGGACTACTGCAATGCTCTCCTCTTAGACTCTCCACAATATCTGATTGAGAGATTGCAGAGAATACAGACCATGGCTGCTAAAATAGCACTACGGCGATCGCGCCGCTCTTCTGCATCTTTGGCACTCTCTGACTTGCATTGGCTGCCGGTCTCGCAGAGAATACAATTTAAGGTATTATGCATAATGTTCAAGGCCCTGCATGGACATGGACAAAAAATAACTGCAGGAAAAATTTACCTGGTATGTCCCCCTTCGAACGCTTCGTTCCTCTTCGGCAAACCTGGTGAGGGTGCATAGAGTTAAGAAAGCTAAATCAGGAGGCAGGGCTTTCTGTACGGCAGCCCCCCGCCTTTGGAACAAACTTCCATCTGGTATCAGACATATAGACAACTTTCTGCAGTTCAGAAAAAGGATAAAAACCTGGCTCTATCCCCGGGTATGCTCCTTGGTTCCCTGTTAATTCCTTCTGGGCAGGGGCTATAGTTCTTGCTACAGGTTCTTTCCACACCCAGCTAACATCTTATCACAGCACCAGGGTACCCGTAGAGTGTCAGCTGCGCTTTACAAGCAATTATAATAATAATAATAATAATAATAATAATCCCTGAGTGGGTCGAGAGTGTTGTGTTCTGGAGTGCCAATTCACTTGTTTCTCTGGTAAGGTTAGAAAGGCAAGTGAGGCACTATAGCTAGTCGGACTCGGGTTCATAGATACTGAGGTAGTATGGTTACTCAGTACCTACATACTGATGTTCTCTGGTTCCAAGCATAGTTCTGTTCCAGAGCAGAATCCCTGCAACAGTATCACTTGGCAGGTTGCCCTCATTACCGCATTAAAAACACAGGACAGGAGCACTATTCAAACCACGAGGACGGCTTTCAAGAAAAATGTTCATAATGCCAAGAGGGAATGGGACCGAGGAAGGTGGGAGGCTCTTCTTGCAGCCACCAGGGATAATGATCAAGCATCATTCTGCAAAATAGTATTTATTTATTTATTTTATTTTAAAAGTTTTATATAGCGCTAGCTAGACCCGTAGGAATCAAATCAGAGCGCTTTACATACACACTGTAAAAAACCAAAGGAAATTGCATTACATAGTAGGAAGGCAGTAAGGAAGCAAAACAGAGATAAAAAGAAATACAACATGAAAAATAGGTAAACAGTGCAGCGGAGGGAGAGAAAACAAACGAAGGTGGTTAACACAGTCCGGTCACCACTATCCTTGAATGTCAAGAGAGAGGAGTCAACTCGGATATTGAAGTCTAGGTTAGTTGACGTTGGTCAGGAAAGTATTTGTTAAGGAGATGGAGTTTCAGGTCCCTTTTGAAACAGGAGAAGGAGGGGTTGCATCTGAGGACTCTAGGGAGAGCGTTCCACATCCTGGGAGCATTGCCAGAAAACGATCGGTATTGGGTGGTTTCTTTTCAGTTTCGGAGGGATAAGAAGGAGTGAGTTGGAACTTCTCAGCGTTCTGGATTGACCTGCTCTTACCAGTTTGTTGTTCAGGTAGTTGGGGGCCGGAGAGTGAAGGGTTTTGTGTGTGATGCAGGCCAGCTTGTAAATACACCTCCCTTCCATGGGAAGTCAGTTGAGGGAGTTGAGAGCTGGAGTGATGTGTTCAAATCTTTTCACTCCAGATATGAGTTGAGCGGCCATGTTCAGCACTGCCCTTAGTGGGGCTAAGTGAGCTTTTGGAGTCCCTGTTAGGATGGCGTTCCCGTAGTCGATTTTAGAGAGAACTAGGGATTGAACTACTGTCTTGAGGTCATCCTGGGGAAGAAAAGGTTTCAATTTCTTGAGGTGTTTTAATGAGAAAAGAGCACCTTTTGCAGAGTTTTTGATGTGGGCCTCCATTGATAAGTTCTTGTCAAGGGTACTGGTAGGTACTGGTAACACTCAGGGGACTGTTACCATCAAAAGTAACATCACCGCTGGTGAATGGATCACTCACTTTTCCAATCTCTGCGCTCCAATCTCGGGTGGCAGTGTACATTCTGTTCTGGTTAGAAGGCCAGCCTCATTTACCAGTTATGGATGGCCTCCAAGCTACAACCAAGTATCCGATCATTACTTGCAATGAAGTGGTCCAGGCCATTAGGAAGACTGTCACACACAGAGCCCCTGGCCTAGATAAAATTCCAGGTGACCTGTTTCTAGCTGAGTCTTATGTATAGGGTCCCTACCTCTCGGTAGTCTTTAATGCCATCGTGAGTGGGCTACCAATACCCCATTTTTTGGCAGAGGCAGAAATGATCCCCATTAACAAGAAGGCTTCCCCCCCTGGTGCCAGGAAACCATAGGCCTATCAGCCTAATTGACAACACGTAGAAGCTCTTTAGCAGAATTATCTTACTAAGACTACAAGAGTGGCTAGAGGCTAATGACATTCTAAGCCCCATACAAGCAGCATTCCACTTTCAGACAATAACAATTGACCAAGTGTTTTGGCTGAAGTTGATATACTGGAAAACTACTGTCCTTGAGAAGGGCAGACTTTTCCTGGTATTTGTTGATCTTTGATCTGCATTCGATTTGGTTCCCAGAAATGTGTTATGGGAAATGCTGGCTAAGATGGGTGTCCCCAGCTATTTATGTCAAGTTATCAAAAGGCTGCAGGAACAGAATTTTGCCCAGGTTCACTGTGGTCGACTGGGAGAAGTAACAGAACCCTTCCTTGTAAATAGGGGCATTAGTCATGGCTATGTTCTTGCAGACATCAAACTTTACCTCTTTTTTATCAATGAATCCTAACTTGCTGAATATGCAGGTCCTATTGTAAATGAAGCAATACCTGACGAATACCTAACACTCTTCAAAAATTGACTTCAAATGAAGTCCATTGGAGGGCTATAAATTGTCCTCAATAAGACCCTGCCTACATCCACAAACGAGGACTTCACCCTTTCACAATATTAATCGATGGTAGTTCAATACTCTCCATCTGTAACATTTTCAAGACCACCTCCACACAACACTGATTTCCCAAATGTCCTTCTGGCTTCAAATGCTGATATAACTATGGATCATAAAAACATGTGTCTACTAGGTGACCTCAACATCTGACAAGCTAGCACTATGCCAGACTTCCTGCTCTTCTTTCTAACATTGACACTTGGATTCAAATAGCTGGTCTTTATTCCTATCCATTACTCTCGTCTCTTTCTTTATGCTATATTTATATACATTTAGCTCTCTTTTTATAAAGCACAACTTAACTGAGTAGGTGGAAGCATGCTGTACAACAGAACAAAAGGTAGGGTATGTTAACCCTCCCTTACATACCACCAACAAGTAACCAATGGAGATATAAAGTCAAAAAGATAATAGCAATGGTCAAGCTAGTCTCAATATGGTGCAAAGGGAACAGTGATTAAAAGTAACACATTAGGCTAATGTCACAGATGAGCGAGAGGGCAGAGGAAGGTTGAGGAGATGATGCATAAGGGGACTCAGGTCAAAGTATAGTCGGATACAAGGACAGAGAGAGATGAGAGGGTTGGAGGTGGTATCCTTGAATTTAAGGAAAGATCTTGGAGGGGTGTAAAGGAAGACTGAGTTAGAGTAAAATGCAATGGAGCACATTGAATGGAGAACTTGGAGTGAGATCCTTCATATAGAAAGGAGCTAAGGGTTTACAACAAGAGAAAGAATATAAGTAGATTAGGATGTGAAAACAGGCCAAGATGAAGGATCTGGGGTTAGGTTTTTGGACATGTGCAATGATAAGAAGAAGTTAAGGCAGGTAAGAAAGAGACTAAGCGGGAAGTAAGGGAAGGAGAATAACTCAGGTTTAAATCAACTGCCATTTTAGTCCTTAGCAAAATTGTAGGAGGCATTTAGTGAATCTCAAATCAACTAGTAGAAAGTCCCAGATTGTGGAAACTGCATCGAAGAATGATTGTGTTGCAGCTTTGTAGACAGTGAACGAGATCAGACTTACTGGGGTAAATATTCTGCAGCAAGGAACATATCTGAAAGTAGAATTTTGCCCATATATCGCCTGAATTATAATAATGAAATTTAGATTAGCATTCATCACCTAGAAGGCCATTCACAAATAACACCCAGACTATCTAAGAAATTATTTAAAAATTACTTTTTACCTCATATATTACATCACTTATGGCATCTTCTATGACATCATTGATAATATCACTGCAACACTTGCAGTGAAATTATTGAAAACTTTATGGTGGGGGCAAGAGTTATAGTTTTGCCATTCAGTTTGCTATTGGATTTGGAAGAGCACTACAGCTAAAACGCCTAAACAGAATTGCACCAGGTTTGACAGAAAGCTAGATGTTTACCCTGAAAGTGTGTTTTTGGTGATGTAGTTTAGATATGTTCCATAGTTTTTGAGAAATGAAGGTTCAAAATGTATAGATATCTGGATGGTTGAGCTCACTGGAGACCTGAAGGAGTCCTGCAGGGGAGAAAATTAAAAAAAATAAAACATTCTGATTGACTAGGAGGCCTTTTTTTCCTGTTGGCCATCTTGCTCATTATCTGATTGGCTGGCAGCAGTATGAAAGAACATGTTGCAGCTGCCATTACAGGACCCAGGAAATCAGTCCCTCTGTCCTGAAAATAACAAAAATATAAGATATCTGGGGACATGGTATGGGTAACCTAACCCCTGAACCTTGTGGGGGGCACCCCTCCAGGAACCCCAAAAGACTCCAGAAGGATCGGGAAAGCAATTTTAAAAGAAAAGTGCAGGGGTTGGCATGAATAGGGGTTTAGAAAATGGCCACCCAAGGAGGTTGAGGACATGATTTGTCTACAGGCCAAGCCCCGTGGTCAGCCCCCGCCGCACACAGCCAATGCCCAGTTAAGATGGGGGTTGGCTGGCAGTGGGCAGTTAGGTGAAGAGCCTGGCTGCAGGCTATGAGCCGGGCCGGCTTTAGAGCAATGCAACTAGTGCAGCCACACTGGGCGCTGACTGGGGAGGGGGCGCTGACCTCAGGGGGTCGCTGTGTTTAGCAATAACTTGAGATTTAAAAATACTTGAGGCAGAGTTCCTTGGATGTCCAGCTTTCAGGCAGCAGTACAAATGCTGAGATAATGCTTGTGGTTAAGGTTCCTGCTATAGAGAGGGATTGGAGTTTTGTCTAGTGGCAGTTCTGACTCTCCATAAAGGAGCACGGAGGGTTAATATACCTGCTGCACAGAACACATACTGTGCAGATCACAGATTCTTATTTTATGTGGATTGGTGAGTGGATACTGCTTTTGTTACAGAGATCCTATTGTTACAGCAGTTCATAGTATCCAACCCTAATATACAACAGTGACTGTTAAGAACTGTCATCAAAGAGCTGCATGCAAACTGCATAAAACTGGTTAGGATGTTATGCTTTTTTCCTTAGTCTTTATTATCTAGTCATAATGTTGCTAACAAGTGTCTGGGTAGGTATACATTCGTATTAGTAAAGTAAACCTTTATCAATGCTTTAAAACAGTGAGAGAGGGTCTTTTGCCCGGTGGTACTGGGGGAATCCGAGGAGGAGGTAATGGGGGGCAAAGATTTATGTCACACCAGGTTCCACCAGTGCTAAAGACGGGCCTGGCCATGAATTTCTATTTGATGGCTGGCATCAGGGGGTTGGGCACTGGGCTTAGCAGCAGGCTAGGCCCTGCAGCCCACCTTATGCCACACACGGAAAAAGCAGTGCACAATAGGAAGTTGGCCCGCAGTGTGGTTTAGGCTCAGGGCCTGTCCCCAGCCTGCAGGGTTAGCATAGTTAGGTATGGTAAGAACATTGTACATTATGTTAAAAAAAAACTAGAAATTTACTGAGAAAACTTAAAGTTAATGGGACCAGTTATAATTAACTCAAATAACTATATTGTGCCCCTCGCCATGCATTGCTTATGACCTCACATTTTACAACTGTCATGACATGTACTATGACATCATTTATAAAATCACTGATGACAAATAAAATTACATAATAGATGACATCACTGTGCATGGTTAGGGTGCAAGTTATACTTAATTGAGTTCATTCTAACTGGTGAATTTCAGTGCTTTTAGAGTTTAAAATGTTATTTTTAACTAACATTTTCAACAAACTATGAAATCACTTTATCCTTTATATATTTATATATATATATATCGGCATCAACTGCATTAGCCACTCTCCCTGAGGATGAGTCACAAGCCTTCAGTGGGAGCAGCCCTCTTGACATGATTGATCTGGAAGGCCAGGCTGGCCCATCATGTTTTTGTACCCAGGGTCCAATTCCTCTCCCTCTCCCTAAGGGCACAAAATCAACAACATCAAGCTGAGTGCTGTACTCATTACCAACATCAGTGTTCCACAAGCCCCTGTGATACAAAACGTAGTGTTCTAATATGAGTGTATGGACTTTTTTGCTTATCCACCTAATGTTCACACATTTCACATTTGCTCATGGACTGTTGTCTGGAAAACGACTCTAAGCAATGACTGGCTAATCGTTACTTTTGCATCCAATATACAAGTTGACTTATTTTCAAAAAAAGTTAAGAGGTGTCATAATGAATAAAAATAAAGAGTGAAAATAGATTTTTCACAGATAAATATTAAAAGGGATGATGTTTTGCATTCAACCACTTAATTTAATATATTTGCTGCTCATTCAGTCTACACACACAGTACTCATTTCATGAAAATATGAAATCAGAAGTAATGAAATCTCAGTATATAAAAGAACATCAATTGTGGTTTGCCAAATTTTAATTTTGATATCAAAGTATTAGACATCCAAAAGTCCAGAAAGTGAGAAGGATACATCAACACTTGTCTACATACAAACCATGAAGACCACCTTCACCATTGCTGCTCAATTACTCCGGCTTGGACCCACCATGGCTGAGGGTGCAGGTGACAGAATCCCCAACTACACTCCTAAGGAGGTGGACATCCTTGCAGAGGGGGCTGTGAATAACAACAGGCAGCTACATAGACCAGCAGAGAGTCAGGTGAGCTACATACATCAATATCACTTAAAAAATAATCTAACGCTGTAATTATGAATATTCATTTATTTTTTCAATGTCTGTCTGCGTTTCCCACTGTCCAAAGGGTCCTCATGTTCCTTGGAGAGATACCAGAAATTATATAATTCATTTAATCGATTTTTGACTACCAATGATATAATCAAAAATAGATTTTTTTTCTAAAACGGGTGAAAAATTAAAATTTATTTATGTGGGGACACTTCCTCAACAAACTTTGGGCCTGTTTCACAAAGGTAATTTAAACTTTTGAGTAAATTTATACTTTTGAGTAAGCTAACTACTGTTCAGTATTCACAAACTCAGAGTGTAAGTTACTACTAGAAAAAAACAGTGGTAAGTCAAGCAATACATGTGGCCAACCACTGGTACTGGAACACCCGCCCATAGAAAATAATGAAAGTCGGGACTTAAATTAAAACCCCATAGGCAATATGGCTAAATTAAATTAAATGAAATGATTTAAAATAGTTAAATAGGAAAACGTGTTTTGGGACCTCCCCCATTTTTTCTCTGCCCCTCGCTTGCTGGATCACCCCAAAGCTTTCCAGGAAGGAGCTGAGATAGATGACACTTTATTTTGGAACGTTCGTGAAGATTTGTCAAACAGCGCCAAAGTTATAAGCAAACCAAAAAATTTGCTTTGTGTGTTTTGACGCTATTTTCACATAGAACTAACCCCTGTTCTACAGATTGGAGTATTGTGTTTTGGTATCATTCTATTTATTAAATGATTTCTTGTGTTGTATTTTCACTTTTTTTCTGTTTGAGTGCTGCATAAATATTTTACACAGTGCCTCTCAGTTAAACTTGACTGCTTTTGTGCCAGGCTACCAGGCGGTTATGCACAGGATTCTTTTGAGACTTTTGTCATTCACCCTGACAAGGACTATGTTCATTATTTGAATGGGGCTTCCACTCCTCTCAACTAATTACCCAATTTCTTACATTCCATATACAGTTTTCAAATAGTTACATGCTACTGAACTTCTCACTAATGTATTCATGTGAAGGGAAGGAATACGTGTGTTTTACAAGGTAAAAATATGAACACCTCCGTAATTAATAGATTTGGCTACGGGGTCCGTTCATGAGGAAAAATATTTTCTTATGGAGAAAAGCGAACAAGGTACATATGGTACAAACTGTTAATTGACTTTTTTACTTTGGCGAAATTCTGCTCGCATAAATGTTATGCATGTAAGGAAAATGTTATATAGCCCTTAGAGTCATTGTCGACATTGGTAAGTTAGCATTAGCTTTGCTGCTATGATGCTGCTTTTGTGCACGTTACTGCATGACTTTATTTTTGCAAGATATTGTTTGTGCCTTTCACATGAGAACTGTCTGCTTTTCGCGTTCTTTGTTGAAGTTCCTGGAGTTTGGTCTGAACACGATGTGCAAGGTCGATAAACAATGCCCCTTGTTATTCTGTTCTGGTCAGTCCCTAGCACCTAGACATAACATGCTAAACACAGCTGCAATGCTGGAGACTCGTGCTTTGATATTACGGGGATGCATGTTGTTTTAACACACACTTGGAGAGAGCCTTTTCCACGGAGAAGAGCTACGCTGTTCCTATGATGTAAACCTTGCATCTAGGCTTTAGGGTATGGGGTCTGCTGTCAAAGCCCAGAGATCTTCCTTTTTCCAATAAACATCTTCCAGTCAAGGGGAGGGTGGTTAGGTCTTATAGCCCTTTTTCCACTGTCTTTATAAAATGACTTCCCCCTTTGTGCTATATGAAATTGTAACAATGCTAATTGTTTTGAGTTTATGCATTTTGCTGCTGGTAGTGGTTCGTATACTGTATTGTAGAGCACGATAGTTAAAATAAACATTTTGAACTATTACAGTGACTCTGCCTAATCTTGTTGTGGACAAGTACGAGTGAGCGAGCGAAAGAGTATGTCTTGCTACCGCAATTCCTGAGAGAGTCGGGAGTGTTGTGTTCTGGGTTGGTTAATCATTTGTAGCTCTGTGACATTTGGAGAAGAACGAATGAGACACTATAGCTAGTTGGTTTTGGTATTTTGGGCACTAAGGTGGTAGGTTGGTACACCCCTATACACTGAGGTCCCGGTTTCCTGCGCGTAGTTCTGTGTAGGTGCAGAATCCCCGCAACATGGCGCCGCCAACGTTTGGTCTGGTTCTTATCTGCGAGACGCTTGAGTCATGCTTGTGCTTGTCCACAATTCCCCTCACATCTGTTTCCGGAGACGGTTGTGACGGTGTAACCTCCTATATTGATGTTTTATAGGTTCTTTCAAGGTTGAAGTTTTAAAAGGTTCCTTTTCTTTAATCTTAATCCGTTATTGCGCTGCCACCCTTTAGGTTGTCGTTCTTTGTTGTTTATTATGGCGGTTCCAATTGCACCGCCTAATCGGGCTGCAGTCACCGCTTATTTGACTCAAAATGGAGTCCCTAATGCTGGGGTTTCGCTCAGTTTTGTTGTAGAAGAGGATGCAGCTTACCTCTTCGAGGTGTTTTATTCTTGGGTCACCTCTCCGGCAGTGGATGGAACAGATAATTTGTTTCATGAATATACTGCCACGGCCCTTCCTCAAGTTTATCAGCCTTATAGGGCTCTCGAAGTTCTGCTTACAGCTTGGCAACACCAAATTTAGTTTAATGGTGCCCTTCCTCCCCCAATGACGCCGGTCCGTCTTGGTCCTTTGTCAATAGACAGGGCCACATGGCCCGTTTTGGCTGGGTATACCCCACACCCACGTTATTTGACTGCTGCTATTGCAGACCTTCGCGTATTACATACATCCTGCATATGGGTGCATCGAGCTGTCATACAGTTCATGTCGCGCAACTTTCAGGTGGGACCACCTGGTGTTGCTGCTCAACCTGCGGGTCCTGGTGGTGTGACCATCAGTCCCCTTATGGTTAATTGAGTGATGGGCAAGCATCCACAGAATAAGGATGAATTCCCTTATTGGCTTCCTGAAAAATTTGGACAACTAGAGGCTGTTTTTCCAAATACCACTCCTGTGGAGAAACACAGAATCTTAACTATAAGCTTGCCTAAAGACTTACATCCCGAATTGGCTGATTGTAACACCTGGGGCAAGGTGTTCGCGGCGGTATATTCAAAGTGTTTCGGCACTCCCTCCATGACCATGCTCCCCTCCGTGATAAAACGAGTTCAAGATGAACACGGGGCCAAAGTGGCTGTAGAGTTGGGCATGAGACTGGTAGGCGTGTTCGACGTGGTTGTTCAAATGTTTCTTGCTAATGTCAAGGGTGATGCGGTGAGCTTCCAAGTGGCAAACCGTTTGGAGGCTGTGCCAGATGCAGACAAGCCACGCAAATTACCGAAGATTATTGCAAACCATTGGCCGCAATAGTCTGGGAGTTAAGCCTCTTACTCAAACGCAATCTCAAACTCAACAAAAAGCCCAGACTGATAAGGACTTGCGTCCGTTCTTTCCTAAAAAGAACTGGAAAACTAAGAAACAGGGGCAGCAACAACAGAAGCAAGGTTCGCGTGCTGGTTCACCGACAGTGAGCCTTCTGAGCGTACTTATGACTTGCGCGATCACGCAAAACTTAAGACTCCTGATAGATTTCAGGTCCCTGATCAGCGCTCTCCTCGTTCTTTGCAGTACACATCGGACTCTCACGTCGGTGGTGGGGAGCGCCAGGATCTTGGCAAAAGTCAGACCACACAACAGGGACGAGATCAACCTCGACAGTTTGACGTTAAAGCCAAACAAGAGGACCTGCCTGGTTTCAGACCCCCGTTTCAGAAGAAGAAAGTTGCCGCTTTAACAGTGAGATATGCCTCAGACGGTGAGAACACGACTCCTGGACTCGACATGGGCGGTGACTCTGCTCGACAGCGCAGCGGAAGTTACCATAGTGCGGGAGGCACTGCGTCCCCGTCTGGAGGCGACAGCAACTGATACCTTCATAACTGTGGAAACAGTACATACCCGGGTTGCCCCCCCGGATAGACTGTATGAAATTATTTTTCAAATTGAGGGTGGTGTACAATGTCCAATCAAGGCGGTTTTCTGGAAAAATCTAACCTCCTCATACGGCATTTTGTTGGCGGAGTCGGATTGGCCTCCACCATTTGTGTTAGCCGCTTCTCGAGGGGAGGACGTGATACTTCCGAGTTTTTCGCGTTACGTCCCTGTTGAGCATGCAGAAGCTTTAGCGGCTGAGTGGGCTTTGGCCCTTGCCCCCGCTGTGTATCGTAACCAGGTGGGCTGGGATATCGAGTCACTGGCACATGAGATAACTTTACGGTCTACGCCACAGCCACAACCGCAATATCCAATCAAGCGCGACGCTAAGGCTTACGTTTGTGAAATTCTGACGCAGTTAGAGTATCAAGGTGGGATTGAATCCTGCAAATCACAGATGAATAATCCTCTCTTTACGGTATCAATGCCTGATGGTTCATATCGGATTGTATTGGATTACCGAAATTTGAATAGTCATTGTCGCACTTTTGCCATGCAGAACACACACAGCTCTGCGCTGGTGAACAACCTTGTTCGTAAAAAATACAAAACTACCTTGGACATATCCAATGGTTTCTACAGTCACAATCTGGCTCCTGAGAGCTGTGACTTGACAGCATTCACTGCTGTTGGAAATCAGAACAAAATTTACACGATTGCCCATGGGGTATAAGAATAGCCCCGGGGCATTTGCTGCGCGTGTTGTGTCTTTGTTACATGACATAGATCCAGATGCGTTCTCGTACGTGGATGATATCTATCTCATGGATGATGAGCTCATGCCGCATCTTGTCCGAGTTGACCGCATAATTTCTGCGTTCGCCGACTATGGATATAAATTCAACTTTGCAAAGTCACACATCGCTCATTTGGCGGTGCTCTTTTTGGGCTATGAGTTCAATAATGAAGGAAAGGGGTTAGCCCCCTACTTCCTGGAGAAATGTGCACATTTGCAACCCCCTTCTACTCTGAAAAAACTTCAGTCCTTGCTGGGATTTTTGAATTTCGGGAGGACTTACATTCCTGATTATGCCCAGCGTATCAAGCCGCTTTATGCGTTGATACAACCAACATATTCTTCTGCCAGCTGGCTTCCGGAACATACCTCTATTCTCCAATCTCTGCAATCTGACATGCTTGCAACCAACTTCTTGTTGACGCGTGATAACACCACAAACCTAGTGATACGTATCGTACCTGGGAAGGTGGGTTTCACTTACTTGACGTTCAATGAGGGGGACACAGTACCTATTGCATACAAATCACATTTGTACACTGCAGCTGAAATGCGTTTTTCCAACGTTGAGAACATTTTGACCGTGGTCCAGATGGCGATTCTGAAGGATTGCTCATTGGCGCAAGGTAAACGCATTCTTATGGTCACGCCCTCCCCTGCTTTGGAGGCCATGACTAAGGCAAGTGTACCTAACTCTAAAGCATTACATCCCCGTTGGATACAATGGGCTACCTCTTTGACATCATCTGATGTCACATTTATCTTTGACCCTGCACTACAGACACAGGAGTTTTTACATTATGAACATGTTCATCCACCTCCATTGTCTTTGCTTCCTTTACATGAATACAAATGTGTTATTTACACCGATGGCTCGGCTCAACCGGCCACGGGTTCCAAACATGCCTATTCAGCGGCTTGCACAATTGTGGCTGGCTCCATTGTCAATGTAGAATTTAAGTCCTCCATCGTGCATACTCAAGCACTTGAGGACTGTATGGCACAATTGGCGGAGCTGCGCGCTCTTATTCTTGCTCTCGAGTTTGCTGATCCTAATGTGAATACTCTTATTCTATGCAATTCTTACTACTGTGTTCAATCTTTCAATGACAACTTATTGTTTTGGACTCAAAATGACTATCAACACTCTAAAGGCAGCGCAATTAAGCATAAAATGCTTTGGGTTCGAGTGGCAGAGCTTAAACAGCTTCTGCCCCTCACACAGGTTATCCATACTCTTGGCCACCAGCGTGTGGGAGCACATGCTCTTGGTAATTCTTTGGCTGACGTAGCGGCCAAATCTGCAGTAGTCACGTGTTCAGTAGCAGCAGTTACAAGGTCCATGACTAAAATAGATAATGATATTTTGGCAGCAGTGGCTGCTACGAGGGAGGGAACAGGTTATCCTCAGGGTTTCCCTTCGAAATACTCTTATCATGTATCTCCCGAACAGGTTCCATACGCTTCTATTCCATCAGTTGGGGATTGGCTGATTCCCAACATGGTCCGCAGGCCTGCTTTGATCAGAGCCGCACATGAGGGCATGGCTTCTGCACATGCCGGGGTGTCAGCGACAGTCACGATTTTGCAGCAACGTTATTGGTGGCGTAGTTTATATAAACAGACCCGTACTTATGTGCATTCTTGTGACATTTGTCAGCAAATCAAACCATCTATGGTGTCACGCCCACCACAAACACAGCTATGTATTTCTAATAAACCATTTGGCTGTGTATATCTTGATCACTACGGTCCGTTCTCTTCTGATACTGCATATAAATATATTTTAGTTGCAGTTGATTCGTGCACACGATTCCTTTGGGTTTGGCCACAACGCAGTGCTGACGCTCGAAATATCATCAGGGATTTGCATGTCTTTGTCAGGATGTTTGCCTGTGGCACCTTCCATGTTATGTTATGTTATGTTATAGCATTTTTATAAAGCGCGACAGCTGCCCCAGCAAAGAGGCGTCCCGGCGCTAACAGCAGTAAGAACCAAACAGAGGTGAGACAGAGAGGTCTACAACAGCGGAAAGAGGTGTGTCTTGACTGACTTCCGGAAAGCTAGGTAGTTGTTCAAACTGCGGATCTGTACAGGAAGCGAGTTCCAGAGTTTTGCCGCCATAGTACGAAACGAGCGTCCCCCCGCGCGTACCCTCCTTACCCGGGAAACCACTACCAAGTTTTGCCCCAAGGAACGGAGTTGGCATATAGGTACATATGGCAGCAGCAGGTCGGCCAAGATTCCTGGAGTGGCATGCTTCAAAATCTTGAAGGCCAAGCAGAGAGCCTTAAACTCAATCCGGCTGGCCACCGGCAGCCAATGGAGTCGGCAAATGGCATTAGACACAGGACAGGCTCTACGAAGACCAAGGAGGGTTCTGGCAGCCGCATTTTGGACCCTCCGGAATCTAAGAATTTCTGCCTTGTTTGACCCTAGATATAGTGAATTGGCATAATCCAGTCTCGACAAAATCGAGGCCTGGATGATGACTTGCCCTGTTGGCGCGTCAAAAAAACCCAGTAAGGGTCTGAGCCCTCGCAGTAGCCCAAAGCAGGTCCCAGCCACCTTCTTTGTTTGGACTTGGAAGCTAAGGGCCGAGTCCACCCACACCCCCAGATTCTTTACCACCTGCTATGGGGAGGGGGCATTACCAAGGGTTTCGGGCCACCAGTGCTCGTTCCAGAGCCCGGGGTCGTTCCCTACCAACAACACCTCCGACTTGTTAGCATTAAGCTGGAGACAGTTGGCAGTCATCCACTCGGCGACGGCCGCGAGATCGCTCTAAAACTTGGGAGCGCCCCGCGTGGGGTCGTCCGAGAGTGCCACTACCAACTGTGTGTCGTCAGTATAGGAGACCATAGTCAGACCTCTACTCTTGGCTACCAGAGCCTGGGGTTGGACGTACAGGTTAAACAGCAGTGGGCTCAGGGAGGAGCCTTGTGGCACCCCTTGTTTGATGTTGTGAACCCCGGAAATGAAAGGGGGGACTGACGCCTGAAACGTTCTCCCTGCCAAAAATGAGGAGAGCCACTCTAGAGCGGTGCCCGCTATGCCTACCTCCCCCAGACGTTGCAGCAGGATGGAATGGGAAACCGTATCGAATGCCGCACTAAGGTCCAGTAATATCAGTACCGAAGTGCGCCCGGCATCTAGTGCCGTCTGAAGATGTTCAGTCACAGCCAGGAGCGCTGACTCTGTGCTGTGGCCAGGACGGAAACCATTCTGGGAGGGGTCTAAGATGTTATTGGTGTTCAGGAAATCTGTTAGTAAGGAGTTAATATAGGCCTCAGTGATCTTAGACGCCCATGGCAAGAGGGAGATAGGGCGGAAGTTCTCCGGCTTAGATGGATCTAGGGTAGGTTTTTTAAGCAGAGGTACCACCTTGGCCAGTTTCCATGCCCTGGGAACAACCGCCGTGGCAAGAGACCTATTGATCACCTGGCCCAAAGGGGCCAAGAGCACAGGCAGAATTTTCCTGAATTGATCGGGCTTGAGAGGGTCAGCAGGAGAGCCAGATTTAATTTTGCTGCACAGACAAAGCAGCTGATCTTGAGAGATTGGGGGAAAGGCTTCCAGGGTGCTGGTAGTGCAGGGACTAAGTCCAGCACATAAGCCCGCTTGGACCGGCGGAAAAGACTTGTAAATATTTTCCACCTTCCTAATGAAGAAGGTGGCAAGGTCCTCACACTGCCGATCCAACGGGATAAGAGGTGCTGTAGAGTAATTTCGGGATTTGAGGCCTGTGAGTATTGAAAAGATACTCTTCGCCGGGTTACAAATCTCTCGAATTTCTTGTGCATAGAAAGTTGCAGGTTCAGATTGGATGGCCCTATGGTAGCTTTTAATAGCAGCCGGATAGTTCTCCTTCTCAACTAAATTAAAGTCCCGTCTCCAGATTCGCTCCAGCCTTTCACATGCCTTGCGCATGGTCCCCAGCTTGTCATTGTACCAAGTGCTAGATTTAGATTTGTGGTTCTTAGACCACTTGGCAGGAATTAACGCGTCCAGGGGCTGGAGAATCCAGTCATAAAGCACTGTATTGGCAGCCTCCAGATCAGCCGGCAAACTGGGAGCCTTAGTGGAAAGAAGGACACAAAATTGGTCCCAGTTTAATTTGTACCAAGGGCGCTCAAAGGAGGATTTCTGACCCATTTTCCGGAGGGGTGTGACACCCTGGAGTGACATGGAGACCAGATAGTGGTCGGACCAACACATCGGAATAGGGGTGTGGACTGTGAGGGAAGGTAGGTTAGAAAAGACCGGGTCCAATAGATGGCCAGCAGAGTGGGTAGGTTAACTGACAGGCCGCAAGGTCTGCAAAAAGGTTAGCCATATCCGTGTCCAAAGGATTATCTAGATGTAAATTTAGATCCCCAATGATACTAAAGTTGTCAGCCCTCACAGTCAGGGGGCTAACTACCTCGGTGAGTACAGTCCTAAAGTTTTTTTGACGGCCCAGGTGGCAGATATACTAGCATCCCTGACATAGTGTAATTGGGGCTGAAGGAAACCCTGAAACGCGCACACTCACAGTCAACCACAGTCTCTTTCTCCAGTGTGCAAAGATAGCAAGATCTAAAGGTGACTGCAGTGCCTCCCCCTCTTGTCTCTCTGTTGAGGGTCAGAATGCTGTAGCCCTCGGGGAGCGCCAGACCGGGCTCAGCGACCATGACATCAGAGAGCCAAGTCTCAGTTAATAAAAGGACGTCAGGAAAGTAATCCTGCAACAGATCATAAATATCTGCCGAGTGCTTGACTAAAGAACGACAGTTAAGGCTGAGGATTTTAATCATGTTCCTGAGTGGGGGAGGAGAGATGCCTAGTGGTGTCGTGGCCCAGGAGTCAAAACCACAGTGTTTGCAGCAAAAAGGGCCCTCAGGCAAACCGCACGAAGGCTGCTCACACCTGCTTACTAATCTTTTGACCGCTAGCAGGTCGATACGGGTGTATGTATGCAAACCCCCCGTAAAATTGGCACTGTTTCTGGCTTCTGGCGATGATCTGGCGCGGACGGGCGCAGACGGGCTTGCCTTTGGCACGCCGCCAGTGCGCCCGCTGCGCGCTTCCGTGCCATCGCTTCCTTTTAAATCGGCCAACTGGTCTGATTTTGGGCAACTAGACTGCCTCCTCCCAGGAGCACGGCCCGACGGAAGTGAGTATTTGGCCCAAAGAGTCTCCCTCCACTCAATCAGCCCGCTAATGGCTGCGGTGGACCGGGGAGAAGATGCCAGAGAGTATCACCAGTTGGAGGACAAAAAGGTATTAAAACAGCCCTCGGTGCAGATAGGCAGTAAAATGCTAAATACGCTGGTGCCCCATATATTTAAATAGATAAAATTCAGTCAAAACACACACAGAGTTAAAAAGTCAGACCAAGGTCTGGCGTTCGCCTCCTAAGGCGTACAAGGATGCGTTGAAGTCAATGGGGGTGCTGGTGCAGTTTTTGTGTCCATACAGGCCTGAGGGCAATTCAATTGTGGAGCGAATGAACCGTGACTTAAAGCAATCCTTGACAGCTAGAGTCTTAGGTATTGGCAGGAACTGGCTGGCTCATTTGTATGGTGTTCAACGTGCACTCAATGATCTCCCTAGAAGATCTCTGGGTGGGCGGACCCCATACGAAATGCTCTTTGGCATCAAAATGTTTGTGCCAGACCTTGATGGTCTAGACGTTGTGGCGGCTGCGACAACCTTTGACGTAGATAATCATTCTACTGTGTAACAGGATCTACAATAGACCCGTGACAGCTATGCAACTGAACATTTACCCTCTTCCGATGATGCAGCACTGCTGATTCCGGTTGCCGGCTGGCTTCCAAAAGTTGGAGATCTGGTATGGGAAAAGTTGGAGAACAAGAGAGAATTTGGTCCCTCTTATCGTGCACCGGTTCCGGTACTTGGATTGAAGGGTACTCGAACAGTCATTCTACCGCCTTTACCTGGTCGCAAAAACAACAGATACATCTCAGTAGACAATGTCAAGTTACACCGTCTGGCCGATTCTGAATAGTGTCACACCTGCAGTTTCGTGCGACGCTATTTCTTTGAATCCAGTCCCCTCAACCTCCGCGAATAAAAACAGTGTCAGTGAGGCTGAGATGGAAACTGCTGTTGACCTTTCATCCGTCTGGCCTCTATCTTCCAATGCAGAAGTCGAGTACACTTATCCTACAGATGAGTCCATTCGTGAAGTGCTGATCAGTCCTCGACAACATCAAGCTGACCAAACACTACCAACGCTCATTAACAGTACTGCAAGCGGTTACTTTGGAGATCAAACCAGCTTCTCTTCTGACTCATCCTCCTCGACTTCGAGTTTGGCAGTCCCACCAACCAAATTAAGTGTTTTCTTCTCTTGGTTCAAAAAGACATACTTGGTCCCTCCATGGACCTACATCTGGTTGGTGCTTATCCTAATTTTCCTCTTCATGTTGATTGGATTTGTAACAGTTTTCTTCTTACTCATCAAGGGTCATTATTTGCCAGAACGCTCTTCTGTGAACTTGGTCAATGGTACTCTGGCCCCACACACATCGTCCTACATCATGAAACGTGATCAGACTCATGTGAACATTTCGTTATTCGCGGTTGCAGATGGCATCGTTTGGGATAAAGTAGCCTTCGAAGTCCACGGCCTGACGGAGGTGCTCAGGGTGCCATACGTGTTTCGCGTCTCCTTAGGAGATGTCGTCACATGGGACATACATTCTGATGATTGGGATGTGAAAGCAGTACATTCATTATTTTCAGATTTGAAGTATTATGCTGCTTTTGATGCTGAAGATTTGTACTTAAATTCTGCTAATTATGCTGATCTTTTTTGTTATCAACACTATGGGCATCATTTTTTACATAAAACAAATACTTTGAGGCCGAGTTTTAATTATACTCAATGGGAACATTGTCCTACTCCCATAAGAGGGAGTTCAAAAATTCTTAGAAATAAGTTTACCTATTTTACAGATTATAACACGTCCAATCCAGGATCATATTTCTTTAAATTACAATTGCCTTCTCAATCCAAATTCATCCTAACCCACACTAAATTGATTTATTCTGACTCATTCAAAGCTAAATTAGCCACACAGGGTTATGATCACTGGAAAGAGACCATTGATTTGAAATCAATCTGGGGTACAAAACACTGGCAGGTTCAAGGAACTGAGGCACTACATCGTGCCTGTCTAATCCCGGTTCAAATATTGTTTTTAAATGATACTGTTTATCAAACAACGTACTTTGGTATGGCTACGGTAAAAAAAATTAATATCCCTTCCATTCCGTCTTTAGCGGAATATGACAATTGGCGTGCTCGTACGAATTATCCCATCGATGTATTGCGGGCTTTGTTCCAAAATAACACCTTTAATGTCTCAGGAATGGATTCATCCGGTTGGTTGGTATGGCAAACCAATTCAAGTGCATGTCAATTGCACTTTTATAATGTAACACCTGGTTACACCCAGACTAGACCGGACCCATGTTATCCATGTTCACATTCGGTTACCACATACTCGGTAGGTAAATTATGCCAACAATGGTTGGAACATTCCACACTGTCGTCAGTAAAGCAACACCTGTCGCTCTTGTCGAGTGACATTAATTTGCTGATTTTCTCTTGGGACCAAGGGCTCCCAGAGCTAAAAGATTTATGTATGCAGCTTACAATGAAATTTGGAAACTTTTGCAGATTGAAGCAGCCTTTCGTCTACATCCAATTGATCAGGCTAATTTAGAAAAGGTTCTAGCCGTGGTCGACAATAGCATCAATATGCTTTCATCACACATTTATACATCGGATAACATTGTTTCTTCCGTTATTGATATTGTTCAGAATGATGTGGCTGTATTGTATCATGGTCAAAATCAATTACGATCTGCTATGCAGTTTGCATGGAGGTTACAGACCCTTAAAATGGGAAAAGTCCCTTGGGATTATTTGAATGCTTCTGCTCTGTTTTTACCATTTAATCCGACTGATAAACAACGTTTTATGTCAATGAAAGATGCTACACGCTATTACACCTTGAACAATTGGAACCCTTGCCATTCTCTGTGGCGGAAACAGATTCTGCTGTTTGGTTAATTCATGGAGTTATCTCCCTCCCATTCTCACTGTTTCAATTTAAATCATACATGCAACATTTTCCAATTGGCCGCTTCGAACCCCTGGGTAGTGCCTTTTTGCATGAATTATGGTCCCTACCTTTCACTTACAGATGTCAACGGGAAGATAAGGAGGTCTTCCTAACAGGGGAGGACTGCAATTCCACAGTAGGACATTCCCTAGTTTGTAAATACGTTAAATTGCACGGCGCGTGTAATTGTCAGTGCCTAATCTTGCATGTTTTTTGAAAGGGACTCCAGTGCCATCAATAATTTCCGTGTTTACCCTGCTTACTAACGGTAGCTATCTTATTTTGAACAACCAGGATTGCTGTGGTTTACGGGCAGGTGTCCCGTATTTGGTAACTGTTTTACAATGCGTTACTTGTTGTAGCAATGTGCTTTTTCCGCCCCCGCTAGGGAGTGTAGATAGTTCTATTTGGCCTTCCATTCCTACTTTGAAAACAGATTTCAACAAATTAAGCAGGCTAAAGGCCCTTTTGTTCCAACAAGAAGTGGCTCTTACTTCAGCCCGAGAGACCTTCGAGTTACAGGTGGCTAGAACATCTAGTGAGATTCAGTCACTTCTGAATACTAACCTCCCACTACACTTTGGGGAGCTTATTCATCAAATATTTAACGCGTCTGACACTAAAGGCCTTGCACATTTTTTTAAACAAGTGGTAGCCGGCCTTGTGTCTTCTTTTCAGATGATATTTGGTGTAATACTGGCTTTTATTCATTCTATTTTTTCCAGCGTCTTCGGTGGATTCCCCTTACTACTAGCGTTAGCTGGTGGGATCCTGCTTCTACTGCTCCTGCTGTGCAATGGCTGCTCAGCTTGTGGTCCTGCACAGACCAGGTAAATTGCAACTGTACCGTGATCGGATGCAACAAGTTTTTGGATGCCTGCCATTAGCTACGCTTAGCGTGAGTTATGGATTGACTTTTCGCTTTGCCTACTTTACTTGCGTGCAACCCGTCTTCTACTGCCGACGATGCCCCTTCTATTGTGCTATGGATTTATGTCTCTCCAATACGTCATGTCCAGGCCCTGGATTTTGTCCAGTTGATGGGTCCCTTAGAGGCTCATGATCAGGCTTGTTCTGGGGATGGCTGTTTGGCGCGTGCAGCAGCACTTGGAGTATTGGCTGAATGGGATATCTGTGTGGCTGCGCAGAACCTCCTACATCAGAGTTTCATCGAATATCACGCAAGTTGCCCGATGATGCTTTTGGAAGCATCGGATTATGAGGAGCACGTTTGTTCCTTCGATCTACTTGATTGGATGGCAACCCTTTTTGGTACTAATGATAGAGATGCTCTTCTGGAGGGAATTGCATTCTTAAGTTCACGTAGGCAGATGGACTTACCACCTTCTTCATCATAACATTTTCCCGGATGCCGTGAACATTTTTTTTTTTTTTTTTAATTCCAATTTTTTTTTCTTTTTCTTATAAGATTTTGGTCTGCTTGGCTTTTTGAACTCTGTTTCCGTCCTTTCTCTAGGTCCTATGGCCTTACCAGGGGGAGGGTGTTATATGGCCCTTAGAGTCATTGTCAACATTGCTAAGTTAGCATGAGCTTTACTGCCATGATGCTTCTTTTGCGCACGTTAGTGCATGACTTTATTTTTGCAAGATATTGTTTGTGCCTTTCACATGAGAACTGTCTGCTTTTCGCGTTCTTTGTTGAAGTTCCTGGAGTTTAGTCTGAACACGATGTGCAAGGTCGATAAACAATGCCCCTTGTTATTCTGTTCTGGTCAGTCCCTAGCATCTAGACATAACATGCTAAACACAGCTGCAATGCTGGAGACTCGTGCTTTGATATTACGGGGATGCATGTTGTTTTAACACACACTTGGAGAGAGCCCTTTCCATGGAGAAGAGCTACGCTGTTCCTATGATGTAAACCTTGCATCTAGGCTTTAAGGTATGGGGTCTGCTGTCAAAGCCCAGAGATCTTCCTTTTTCTAATAAACATCTTCCAGTCAAGGGGAGGGTGGTTAGGTCTTATAGCCCCTTTTCCACTGTCTTTATAAAATGACTTCCCCCTTTGTGCTATATGGAATTGTAACAATGCTAATTGTTTTGAGTTTATGCATTTTGCAGCTGGTATTGGCTCGTATACTGTATTGTAGAGCACGATAGTTAAAATAAACATTTTGAACTATTACAGTGACTCTGCCTAATCTTGTTGTGGACAAGTACGAGTGAGCGAGCGAAAGAGTATGTCTTGCTACCGCAATTCCTGAGAGAGTCGGGAGTTTTGTGTTCTGGGTTGTCTAATCATTTGTAGCTCTGTGATATTTGGAGGAGAACGAATGAGACACAATAGCTAGTCGGTTTTGGGATTTTGGGCACTAAGTTGTTAGGTTGGTACACCCCTATACACCGAGGTCCCGGTTTCCTGCGCGTCGTTCTGTGTAGGTGCAGAATCCCCGCAACAAAACCTGAAAACAATGGCTATCTTAATTGTCAAGGAGTACTCCAGGGATTGATTTGTATTACATAAATTTGAAAACGTGTTCCAAACATAGCAGTATTCCTACAAGACCAAACATCCATCTTAATTTTCCAAACCTTTGTTTATCAGTTAAATTGATAGATAGGTTATTAAGTGCCTATAAATATGTCTACTAAATTCTGCACGACATGTTTGGAAATTGTGCATTGCTTGTTGCAATTCAGGTATATCGCATATCATTTTATGAGAGGAGAGCATATAATTTCTATATTACCAGTGCATCCTACCTATTTTCTGCATTATTCGAAAATGTCACAGTCACAAAAAGACATGTAAACTTGGTCACCAATGCCAGCCAATGACTTTGGAGTAATCAACCAAGGCCTGCTGTCATGCAATACTTCTTCTTATCTTCTTATATTTCAAGAATCAAGGACATAAGGTCTTCCAGACAGCCACACTCTCCCTACATATACATCTGACTATTTAACTTCCCAAAACTTTCTTTTTCGTTTTTAAGTAGGTGTTGCCAATTGGAAATGTTTGAAAAAAGGTATTGATAACTTATCATATACATGCCAATTTTAATTTTCAAACGTGTATGATTTGATTGCTTGGTTTTCCACTTTTTCACATCCGAACAAATAGCAATGAAGGTGCACTTCTTTTTTAAATAAACCCATCCTGACATCCAAAAACTATACTATGGCAGATGAACTTTGTATCTATGCATTTTGCCAGTGACGTAGTAAGGCTGCTTGAGCCCTAATGCAAGTAAGGAACATACCTCACCCCAGAATGCTAGTTAAACAGTAAATGACAGTCAAAATTAGGAAACGTCGGTCCCATCACGTCTCTAAGTTCCAGTGCTATAAATGATAGCAATATCACTGTATTTAGGCTGTGGATGTATGTGGAATAACGTAGGTTTATCACGTAAATGGCTTTGTGAATCAAACCCTTTCTTTGCTCATTAAATCTGTACCTTGGCAGGATCCGCCTCTGCATTTACAGCTCTGCAGTTTCAACAGTCCAAACTTGGTCAGTGATTTTGAGGTCTCTCCCGCCAACAGCATTAGCAGTCTGTCATAGATCTATTTCTAGAACACATAATATAGAGTGGGCTTTGGATGAACCCCCACCCATGATTTTCGTGTGTAATTTCTGTTCAGTTCTCTTGGAATTGTTTTGTTTTTCTATACTCTTATTTTTGCTTATCCTCTGAAGCCTGCTTTGATTACCATCCTTTTGTGAGAATCAGTTGAATTCTTCCACTACTGTCTTTAGGAAATAATTTTATCATTTCTGTTTTTGTTCATCAGTGCTTAATTTGAGCCTGGGGTTGCTCGTGGGGTTCAACGCACTCACTCTAGGTGACCAGCACCTATTTATCCTCATACGATATTGACAGCAAACAAGAGAGCTAACAACACACAAACGGAAAAAAGAAGGAGGAGAATGACAGAAAAACCTGCAGAAAGGGAGGGGCAGCAGTGTCTGGTAGCGGATTAAAGAGACCTGAGGTGAATTTCAGGCTACGAAGCATTAGTATTCAGCACACCGATTTTTAATATCCAGACTAGAGCTTTGGGCACTGGAACTCATTCTGTTACAGATTAAGCACTGTTCCCCTCCATGCAAGTGCATCATTTTCCTCGCTCATTCCTCCCAAGGTGTCATCCTGTCTGTTTCTTCACTCCTTGTAAGTCCATTACTTTCCTCTCTCCACCCCTTCCGTCTCCACTTGTTTCTGCCTCCTAACCACAATATTGTATTTATACCCAGTTACAGACCCACCTCCTGCATGCCCAATGAGTACCCCCATCTTAATTTCTATATTTTTTGTATTTGTTTTTATGAGGTTCCAGCAATAGTTCGCTGCCGCTGGGCCACTCTGTTTTCCCCATTTGCTTGGAACCCTGCAGGTACATTCTTTTTTAATTTACCATTCAAAAACGGCCATCAGCCACCTTCGAACTATAAATTAATAATAGAGTACATCCAAAAAAATTCGAAGATGGCTGCCAAGGATATAGATGAATGCACACACGTGTGTATTGTGGCCACCGTGGACTGATTTTTTTTAAAGCAAAAAAAAAAGAAAAGGCATGCACTCTCATGGTGTAATTTTTCAACATTCTTTTAGAAAAATCACCAAAGATGGCCACTGTGCATGCACGTGCATGAAAAACAGCCATCTTGGAGTAACTTTTATTTTATTGTCGTAGGCGAGACCAATTCAATTTGCCAACGATTGTTTTTTTTTCTGGTGAGGGGAAAATTACTGTGAAATCACGATTTCTTCACTGCCGTTTGCAAGAGGTATCTATGTGACCTCTCTGTTACCTTTTCCTTCTACTGAGTTTGTTAAAAAATAACGTCTTGCTTGCATTATGTATTGGTGGAAAACATCTGTAAGACTGGGCCAGAGGGAAATCATACTACAATGCAATATCACGTGGCCGATGAATTCTTCAGTCAAAATGTTGAATCTACATGATGAAAATGGAAATTTCGACTACATTTGAAATCTCTATAGACCCGACTGCCCCATTTGGATTATGTTCATAATAACACAGTAATTAGCACTTTTAACAAAGCATTTCCATACATAGGTATGTACTTTCTCGATATTAAAAATAAAATACATGGTACAGGGTTTTCCTTTCATTGGCAATACAGTGAATGCCAGGGAAATGCTATTCCAAAATTAATAATACCCTGTTGCCTTTTTTGCCATTGCAGTAAAATAAATGTCAACAGCTGTCATAAAAATCACATTTGTGCATACACAAGTACATGATGCGTAGTCATATTTCTATAAGAGAGACAGGAGGCGGCCATTTCCTCAGAGATTTAAGGAAGCAATGCCACGGTCTCCAGCTGTGATGATAACAGATGTGAAGCTCAGCACTAACAAACACTATGTTCTTCAATGTGTTCCTGATATTGGCGATGACACCCACGAGCAGGGCAAAGTGGAGAACAAATACAGGAAAAACATGAAGTACCTATTCCATCAAATTCAAATGTAGTCTGGCGGACTCTATTCAAACTCTAAACATCAGATACTCTATTAACCCTTTCGCTGCTAGGCCTTTTCCCCCCTGTGCTAAGCCTTTTTTGGCTATTTGGGGTCGTTCGCGCTTAGGCCCCTGTAACTTTTTGACCACATAAGCTATCCACGCCAAATTTGGGTCCTTTTTTTCCAACATCATGGGGATTCTAAAGGTACCCAGGGTTTGTGGATTCCCCTGGAAGGGACCCAGAAATTAGCCAAAATACAGCAAATTCTTTTTTTGGGGGGGGGGAGAAATGGGAGAAAAGGGCTACAGATGAAAGCGTCTGGTTTTTTCCCTGCAAATGCTATCAAAAAAGGGGTTGTGGTGCTGAACTCACCATCTTCCCAGATTTCAGGGACAAGCAGACTTTTGTCAGAAATCCTAAAAAATTTTACACAGTTTTGCCATTTTTCTGGGACATAGCCTATTTTTGCTATTTTTGGCTTTCAACCTCTTTCCAGTTAATGGTAGAAATGGGTATAAAAGAAATAATGGATCCTAGAAAGCTATACATTTTAGGAAAGTAGATAAAATTCTGAATTCAGCAAGGGGTCATTTGTGTAGATCCTTCAAGGTTTCTTTATAGAAACTAACCGTTGAATATTGGAAAAATTGAAAAATAGTTGAAAGAAAACAGCCATTTGTGTCAACGTTTTCACCTGTAACTTCTTCTAATTATGATAGCGCTTTGAAAGCAATACACCGTTACATCCGCTGGACCTTTCTGGTTGTGGGGATATATAGGACTTGTAGGTTCACCAAGAACCCGACTGAACCAAGGGCCAATAACTGAGCAGCGTCTTGCAATGGTTTTTTATTATGTTCCGGGTATATAGCAATTAATTTGGGAAAATATATACATGGAAAAATCGGTATGAAAGACACCTATGTGTTTCTGAAATTGGAACAAAATATAGAGTTTAGAAACAGTAGATATTTGCACATTTCCAAAATTGTGAATACCCATACTAGCATGAGAATTATAGGTCATTTTTCAAAATGACTTCTTTTTTACACATTGTCTTTCATTTGGAAGGCAGAAATGCATCGAAAGTCAATAGGTAATAACAGTTGCTCTACAATTCTGTGTTACCCTAAGTCTCCCGATAAAAATGGTACCTCACTTGTGTGGGTAGGCCAAGTGCCCGCGACAGGAAACGGCTCAAAACGCAACGTGGACACACTTTATCTTTACAGTGAAAACTGACCCTTTTTTTGTAGAGTGACTAGCTGTAGATTTTGAACCCTAGCTCTGCTGGCACCTAGGGAAACCTAGCAAACCTATACATTTTTGAAAACTAGACACCCAGGGGAATCCAGGATGGGGTGACTTGACTGTCTCTCACCAGGTTCTATTACCCAAAATCCCTTGCAAACCTTAACAATTTGTAAAAAAAAAACACATTTTCCTCACATTTCTGTGGTGGAAAGTTCTGGAATCTGAGTGGATCCACAAAATTCCAATGACCCAGCGTTCTCCAAAGTCTACTGAGAAAAATGGTACCTCACTTGCGTGGGTAGGCCTAGTGCCCGCGACAGGAAACGGACCAAAACGCAACGTGGACACACCACATTTTCACAGTGAAAACGGACCCTTTTTTTGCAAAGTGCCTAGCTGTAGATTTTGAACCCTAGCTCTGCCGGCACCTATGGAAACCTAGCAAACCTATACATTTTTGAAACTAGACACCCAGGGGAATCCAGGATGGGGTGACTTGACTGGCTCTCACCAGGTTCTATTACCCAGAATCCCTTGCAAACCTAAAAATTTGTCAAAAAACACACATTTTCCTCACATTTCTGTGGTGGAAAGTTCTAGAATCTGCGTGGATCCATAAAATTCCCCCCACCCCCTTCCGATAAAAATGGTACCTCACTTGTGTGGGTAGGCCTAGTGCCCGCGACAGGAAACGGCCCAAAACGCAAAATGGACACACCACATTTTCACAGTGAAAACGGATCCTTTTTTTGCAAAGTGCCTAGCTGTAGATTTTGAACCCTAGCTCTGCCGGCACCTAGGGAAACCTAGCAAGCCTAAACATTTTTGAAACTAGACACCCAGGGGAATCCAGGATGGGGTGACTTGACTGGCTCTCACCAGGTTCTGTTACCCAGAATCCCTTGCAAACCTAAAAATTTGTCAAAAAACACACATTTTCCTCACATTTCTGTGGTGGAAAGTTCTGGAATCTGCGTGGATCCACAAAATTCCACCCACCCCGCGTTCCCTGAAGTCTTCCGAGAAAAATGGTACCTCACTTGTGTGGGTAGGCCTAGGGCCCGCGACAGGAAACGGCCCAAAACGCATCATGGACACACCACATTTTCACAGGGAAAACTGACCCTTTTTTTGCAAAGTGCCTAGCTCTAGATTTTGAGCCCTAACTCTGCCAGAACCTAAGGAAACCTAGCAAACCTATACATTTTTGAAAACTAGACACCCAGGGGAACCCAGGATGAGGTGACTTGACTGGCTCTCACCAGGTTCTGTTACCCAGAATCCCTTGCAAACCTCAAAATGTGTCAAAAAAACCACATTTTCCTCACATTTCTGTGGTGGAAAGTTCTGGAATCTGCGTGGATCCACAAAATTACACCCACCCCGCATTCCCCAAAGTCTACCGAGAAAAATGGTACCTCACTTGTGTGGGTAGGCCTAGTGCCCGAGACAGGAAACGGCCCAAAACGCAACGTGGACACACCACATTTTCACAGTGAAAACTGACCCTTTTTTTGCAAAGTGCCTAGCTGTAGATTTTGAACCCTAGCTCTGCCGTCACCTAGGGAAACCTAGCAAACCTATACATTTTTGAAAACTAGACACCTGGGGGATTTCAGGGAGGTATGGCTTGTGTGGATCCCCCAACGTTTTCTTACCCAGAATCCCCTGCAAATCTCTAATTTAGCTGAACAAAATCACTTTTTCCACACATTTTTGTGTGGGAAAGTTGTGCCATCACCGGGCTGACACAAATTTCCTACCACCCAGCGTTCCCCTAGGTGTCGTGATAAAAATGGTGCCTCACTCGTGTGGGAGGCCCAAGTACCCGCGACAGGCAAGGGCCCAAAACGTAGTGAGGCGACATCAAAATTGCCTATCAAAAAACGACCTGGTTTTGCAAGGGGGGTAACCTGGGTTTTTGGCCCCGTGCTCGGCGGACAGCTAGGGAAACCTACCAAACCCACACATTTCTGAAAACTAGACACCTGGGGGATTCCAGGGAGGTATGGCTTGTGTGGATCCCTCAATGTTTTCTTACCCAGAATCCCCTGAAAACCTGAAATTTAGCTGAAAAAATCACTTTTTCCACACATTTTTGGGTAGGAAAGTTGTGGCATCACCGGGCTGACACAAATTTCCTACCACCCAGCGTTCGCCCAGGTCTCCCGATAAAAATGGTGCCTCACTCGTGTGGGAGGCCCAAGTACCCGCGACAGGCAAGGGCCCAAAACGTAGTGAGGCGACATCAAAATTGCCTATCACAAAACGACCTGGTTTTGCAAGGGCAGTCACCTGGGTTTTTGGCCCCGTGCTCGGCGGCCAGTAAGGGAAACCTACCAGACCCACACATTTCTGAAAACTAGACACCCGGGGGATTCCAGGGAGGTATGGCTTGCGTGGATCCCGCCACGTTTTCTTACCCAGAATCCCCTGCAAACCTCAAATTTAGCTGAACAAAATCACTTTTTTCCACACATTTTTGTGTGGGAAAGTTGTGGCATCACCGGGCTGACACAAATTTCCTACCACCCAGCGTTCCCCTAGGTGTCATGATAAAAATGGTGCCTCACTCATGTGGGAGGCCCAAGTACCCGCGACAGGCAAGGGCCCAAAACGTAGTGAGGCGACATCAAAATTGCCTATCAAAAAACGACCTGGTTTTGCAAGGGGGTAACCTGGGTTTTTGGCCCCGTGCTCGGCGGCCAGCTAGGGAAACCTACCAAACCCACACATTTCTGAAAACTAGGCTGAAATAATCACTTTTTCCACACATTTTTGTATATATAAAAAAAAAATCCCTGGGGCCTAGTGGGCTTTCTGCCCCCACCCGGGGGGCAGATCAGGGGCTATTGCCCCCATCTGCCTCCTGGGGAGGGCAGAAAGTCCTATTCTTACTTTGGGGGGGTAGGGCGGGGGCTTTGGCATGCCCATTCTGGGCAGCCCCCACCCCTACGTATATATTAAAAAAAAATCCCTGGGGCCTAGTGGGCTTTCTGCCTCCACCCCGGGGGGCAGATCAGGGGCTATTGCCCCCATCTGCCTCCTGGGGAGGGCAGAAAGTCCTATTCTTACTTTGGGGGGGTAGGGCAGGAGCTTTGGCATGCCCATTCTGGGCAGCCCCCACCCCTGGCGCATAAAAAAAAACCTGGCATCTAGGGTGCTTTCTTCCCCCCTGGGGGGGGGCAGATTGGGGGCTACTGCCCTCATCTGCCCCCCAGGGGGGTCAGAAAGGCTGTAGAATGTTTTTATTTTGGGTGGGGGTATTTGCATGCCCATTCTGGGCAGCCGCCACCCCTACGTATATATA
This sequence comes from Calotriton arnoldi, assembly GCA_963921515.1. Lineage (NCBI taxonomy): Eukaryota > Metazoa > Chordata > Amphibia > Caudata > Salamandridae > Calotriton > Calotriton arnoldi. The sequence goes on from CAWUFW010002249.1 coordinate 1,864,321, forward strand.
AAAAAAATCCCTGGGGCCTAGTGGGCTTTATGCCCCCCCGGGGGCAGATCAGGGGCTATTGCCCCATCTGCCTCCTGGGGGGGCAGAAAGTCTTATTCTTACTTTGGGGGGTTAGGGTGGGGGCTTTGGCATGCCCATTCTGGGCAGCCCACACCCCTGGCGCATAAAAAAAATCCCTGTCATCTAGGGTACTTTCTGCCCCCCCGGGGGTGCAGATTGGGGGCTACTGCCCCCATATGCCCCCCAGGAGGGCAGAAAGAATGGAATTTTGTAGGGGGAGGGGTGGGGGCATTGGCATGCCCATCTTTGGCAGCCCCCATCTGCACCCAGGTGGGGCAGAAAGACTGTTATTGTGCAGGGAGGTTTGGGGGCTTTGCTGTGCCCATATTGGGCAGCCCCCACCCCTAATTTACATAATAAAATAAATCCCTGGTTTCTAGTGGGCTTTCTGCCCCCCCGGGGGGGCAGTTTGGGGGCTACTGCCCCCATCTGCCCCCCAGGGGGGCAGAAATACCCTAAATGTGAAGGGGGGTGGTGACATTGGCGTGCCCATATTGGGCAGCCCCCACCCCTAATTTACATGCCGGGGGGGCAGAAAGACTGAATTTAGCCCCACAAATATGGGGGGAGCAAAGGCCCTTGCCCAAGGGGCCGCTCCCCCCTTCCTGATGCCTTGTGGGTGGATTCCTGCTTGGGGATCGCCCCCTGGGGTGATTCCCAAGCAGGGATCCACTAGGGAGGGGTACCATTGGAAAGGGGAGATTCTACCCTTTCCAACGATACCTCTCCCAAGTGTTTCGGTGCTCGGGGGGCTGAGATAGCCCCACGAGCACTGAAACACTAAAACTGAAACTAAGTTTCAGTTTCGTTTTCAATCTAATACCGACAGCGCGCCATGCGCGCGATCGTCATTAGATTGAAAACCAGTGAGGGGCCTCTGGAGGTTGGGGAAGCTCTTCCCCCACCTCACGAGGCCCAAAAAAAAAAATGGAAATCCCTCTGCTGTTTGCAGCAAAGGGATTTCGTGCCGCTGTCCTCATGACGGAATGGTTCCGTCATGAGCACCGAAAGGGTTAAATAGACGTTCAAAAATTGAACAAGCTGGCCCTTGCCTGAACTTTAATTCCAAAAGAATTGCAACATGTTTTTATGAGAACACATCCATAGGAACGTGAATGTGAAAATATAGTAACTATGTTTTCGAGTGATATATATATATATATATACATATATATACATATATATATATATATATATATATATATATATATATATATATATATATATATATATATATGTCGCCAGCAGGTGGTTATGGAGAGGACCTAGTTTCCATAGGAAAAGCGATTTTTATGGAAAAGCTATTTTGACTTGGCTATATCTTTGATGTTGTTTAATGAATCTTCATGAAATTTTTCCCAAAAACTGTCAAGTTGGGTCTTGTTGTGCATAAAAAGTTTCGGGGTAATCCATCAAGTGAGGGCTGAGAAAAAGCGAGGGTCAAAAAAAGTGCATTTCCGATGTTAATTCCATAGGGATTTTGGACACAACTACAGCCAGAACCGCTGAAATTAATTACTCCAAATTTGGCAGAAAGCTAGCTGTTGGTCCAGAATGAGTGCTATTTGTGATTTGGTGTAAATCTATTAATTAGTTTTTGAGTTATTAAAAGATATCCAAATGTGGATATCTGGGGGTGCGAAGTCTGCAGCAAACCCTCTCGATCTCGTGTTGAGATCTGATTGGCTGCCAACACTTCAGTACGAAGTGTTGGCAACCATCTTGGGACTTGTCTTCAGCGGAATCTCAGAAAAAACGTGCAAAAAAGAAAAGGGGGCAGGGTAGGACTACCCTGACTCCTTAGCCCTTGTCCTGGGGTCCCAGAGGGACCCACTAGGGCAAAAAGCACTTTTTTTGGTACATTTGTGCTACGAAATTGAGGCGGAGTCATGAATCTGTGGGAAAGATTTTTTTAAAAACAATCGCGATCTGCCGTGCTTGTTTTAAAAAAGCCCCAGGTAGATCATGCCCCAGGAACATGCACATATATTTAAAACATAAAGGAGGGGGGTCGCACGGGGCCCCCTCCTGAGGCTCCTATTAGCCCTAAGGACCACCACCTCCCTGGGGCTTTATTGAAATAATGTAGGGGGAGCACGGGCCCCCCTTGTGAGGCTTACATATGGCCCAGGGACCGCCACCTGACCAGGACTGCATAACGGCTAATGGGGGACCCGCAGATCCCCCCTGGGCCCGGAAACCACCACACCCCAGGACCAGTCCATGCTAAGTAAAGGAGGGAGAACGCGGCCCCTCTCCTAAAGCCAATTATGGCCATGGGGACCGCAAGCCCCCAGGGTTAGCTCCTAATAAGTCTCAGAGTGCCCACCCCTGGAGACATAGCAGTTTTTTTTTACTCCTGCCAAGCAAGAGCAAACACTAACTCTGCTCCCAGCGAGCAGGACTGCTCCCGCTTGCTGTGAGTGGAGTTTTCATCTGTTTCCCTGTCCGCAGATTAAAGCATTTCTCTCACACAGAGGGAGCTGCATGTTTAGCAGCTCCCTGTGTGTGAGAGCAATACTGGCTCCTGCTGGAGGCGAGGAGCCTGCAGGGACCACCGGGGCATTCGGGCTTCCCCCATGGTCCTCAGGGGTGCTGGCTGGGTGCCCTGGCTGGATTCCAGCCAAGGCTGCTGACAGTGTTTGGGACTGGCCCCATTAGTGGCTGGGCTAGTGACTTTCCTCATCTCACCCCCTGTGTGTATTGGTCCAGCCGTGTTCACATGTCACCCTGTGCCTCTCCTGGTTTTGTGTTTGCTGGTGTTGCTTGTGGTGTCTGCTTGTATTGTGGTGAGCTGTGTATGTCTGGAGTGTGTGTGTCTAGAGCTGCTGACAGTGTTTGGGACTGGCCATAGTGTGGTTGGGCTTGTGACAGGCCTCATCTCACCCCCTGCGTGGGTTGGACTGGCCATGTTCCCAGGTCACCCTGTGCCTCGCCTGGTGTTGTGTTTGCTGGTGTTGTTTGTGGTGTCTGGTTGTGTTGTGGTTGCTGTCAGCAGTGCTTGTTGCTGAGTTCATGCTCTTGCACAGGTGTCTAACCCCCTCCTTCTCTTCCTCCCCCCAGAGCCCCAGACACTCCTAGCTGGAGAAGGCTGATATCCTTGAGATGATGGTGAAACGCCTCTGGGGCTGCAGAGGGCGCAGATGACCGGTGAGGCACTTGATTCCTTTCAGGCATCTGCCACATTTTACTGCCTTGACGGCGCTCTGTTCCCATGGTCTGAGAGTAATGATAGACGGGCCTAGGAACAGCTCCTGCTCTGGAGGGGAGGGTGAGGGGTTACTCACAAGACTTATCTGGAGGTCTCTGATCCAGATCAGGTGGCATCAGGGTGGAAATCGATACCTTGCTGCGCTATAACTTCCTTCACGTACATGACCAGCTCTGGACCCTATATCTTACATGAGTAGTGGCTGTTTTTTTTAAAATGAATATAGTAACATGTTTTTTTGCCTTCCGTTTCTTGGCTGGCATATTTTGTTACTGGACTCAAATGTCCCCATGTCCACTTCACGCTGGCTGTGATACTCCTTGTCTGCCCTCCATGTTCAATCTAATGGTACCTTTCCATGGAGTGCCTTTGGCGTCTAGTGCTTGGAGAGGGACCCTTCCTTAAGTTCTAGTGCTTCCCCACCCTCTTACTCCATGCGCCCCCACCCTACACGCACACATATAACACTGTCTCCTTTGGTCACTATGGGGCTGTGAACACTGAAATGTGCACTCTGGGGTCGTATGGATTTTTAAGGTTTCAAAGCGCTATGTTGATTAAACTCATGATCCATTTCTCCTCTTCAGCGGGTCTAAACAGGGACCTCTCCATCCTAGGCAAGTACCAGGCCAGCTTCAGCGAGTGCATGAATTAGGTGGCCTGCTTCCTGTCCACCTGTGAGGGGGTGACCCCCGATGTGTGCACCCAGCTCCTGGGAAACCTGACTGGCTGCATGACACAGATGAATGCCATGAACTTCTAGGCCCAGCCCCAGGGGGCAGCTGGCAGTCCCCACACCCCTTTGGGTAGTCCATTCTCCAGCTGCCAGGGGCCACTGCTGCGGGCACCATGAGGTCCCTTGGGTCTGCGGGGCCCTGCAAGCTGGGCGCACACGCCGTAGGCTCTGCAAAGGTGTACTACCGAGGCTTACAGATCATGCCAGGCTCAGATGGGCAGTTTGCCTTCCTTATACCCAGTTCGGTATTTGGGTACAGTGGCCACGCTGTGCCCGTGCACCCTGGCACTGGGATACCCACTTTAGTGTCTACTGGGGCTCCCACTCTGGTCACTGACTCTGTGTGGAGGCCATGATGAGTGGAGGGGGAACTGGTGTGAGATCAGCTGGGTCCACAGAGGCTCTAGTGATGACAGAGGGCCGGGGCATGTTTTGTCCAGACCTCATGTGGAGTCCTAGGGATGGCACAAGCACCTTGGCAGGGGTCTCTATCTGGAGATCTCAGTGAAGGCACCCATCACTCACCGTCCGTGCTTGGTGTAGCAGCTACACTGAACGTATACAAGGCCATTGCGAAACTGTAAACTGAGGAGGACCTGGTGATGGTATCTGAAGTTCCCCTGTGATTTCTGGCATTATACAAAGGCCCTAGTGGGGCCTTGTGGGCCTTGGAGGGCACACTTTAGGTAACTGTATAGAGGCCCTGATGAGGGCACGCTGTGGACCTTGGAGGGCACGCCGTAACTAACTGTACGAAGGCCCTGGTGAGGGAACACTGTGAGCCTTGGAGGGTACCCTGTAAGTAACTGTATGGATGCCCTGGTGAAGACATGCTGTGGGTCTTGGGGAGGGTACACTGTAACTAAATGTACGTAGGCCCTGGTGAGAACATGCTGTGGGCCTTGGAGGGCCCACTGTAAGTAACTATATGGAGGCCCTGGTGAGGTCACCGGGTCTATGTATGCTGGGGTCCAGGTGAGTCCTGGAGGTCATCCCCCTTCTGGAGAGACTAAGGGGTCGATTCCGATCCCGCTCAGAAGGGCTCCGAAAGCGAACCGGCTGAAAAAAGCACGAGCCGTACGTGTGTGTCCCGACCAACGCGTACAGCCGCACGGACGAGCAAGTACGATGCGAGATACGCGAAATCGCCGACCGAATCGTTTCCGGCTCCGAACCGCTCCGTTCGACTCGACCGTAAGCAATCCGTGCCGTGCAATGGAGGCGATTTCCGACCGAGCCAGTACGATGCACGATTCGGACAGCCGGATCGAGTCGGAGCCTCCGACACGTAAACGCTCTGGGAGGCGGACTTCGGGGGTCCGCGCCGGACCCCCCTTCACCCGTAGCCTTACGAGTCCAGCACAGGGGGGGACCCAAGGGTCCCCCCGACACATGCCTGTATGGCGCGGGTTGCATAGACGCGTCCCCACTACAGGGGGCGCCCTTGTGCACAACGTACCTCTTTCGTCCATGGGAGCCTGAGTACGCGTCGTACAACAGGCTCCCATTGACTTCAATGGGGCTCCGAGCGACCCGTGTCGGTCAGCGCTTGTTCGCATCGTACTCGTGCGCTTGGAGCCCCGGAGTACAAGTCGGTCGGAAAGCACTCCGGATCCGAGTCGGATGGAGGGCTTTCCTGGCGAGATCGAAATCGACCCCTAAGTAGTAAACGCCAATGCACTGTTTGTTTTTGAAGATTTTCTTCCGGATTACGTCTTTTCAAGTGAGAAAATTCAGTTTTATGAAATGATTTTGTAAACCACATTTTTATGTTTTCTATGGGACACACACAGACACAGACGCTCTTATCAAGACGTTTTCCTTCTGAGAAGGGTTATTTGTTTAATAAAGTTACAGGTTTTTTTACCTTTGTCTTCTCTTGTCTCGTGAATACTGTTATTTGCTTTTCTGTTGAATCAAATTACAGCCTCTTCACTCCCACGCTGCTACAATTGTTTTATACTTCAAGAGCAAATGAACCTTTCTTAAAATCCACGTTACAGACCACAGAGCTGAGACTGCACGGCTGTCATTAGGGATTCATATTCATTAACCTTGTTCCTGTCCATGCAGGGCCTTGCATCCCTGAAACCCTGAGCTCATGGTACCTGCTGCGGGTCCCTTGCGGGCCCATGGGGTGGTAAGATCTTTAACCTGGTCCTGTTCATGGTGTCAGAAACCTACAGGCCCCTCTCTGGATCTTACAGCAGGTGCAGTCTTGGGAAGTTCGGGTAAAGAAGTCTTTGGGCCTCAATCTTCTGTTTTTATGGAAACACAAACTTCACAGCCATAAAACACGAGGGGCCTTGACCTCCCATAAATTTAGTGTTAATTATTCTTGCACTGCAAACACACTTTGACGCTTGAATGTTAGGGAATAAGAAGTATTTCAGCAAATTGCCTGAGCCTCATTTCGAAGAGCATAACCTCTCCTTTAAAAATCCTCACCCCATTACCTGTCACTGACCATGTCATAAGCGCAGGTAACTATAACTGCTGAATTTCTATGGTTTTGTATGAGTGAAATCTGGACCTAACTATAACGTCCATGTAACCTTTGTTTTTTTTTGCGAATATATATAATCCAAAACCTTGAAGAACGAGAGAAACGCACACTCAGATATGCTGAAAAAAGTAGGGATAGCGTTGGATTTAGGAGGGATTACATTCAGTATTCCTACTCCAGTCTGTGCAACAGTAGGGAAAGAAATGGACTTCAGAGAGGTTATATTTACTATTCTCACTCCAGTCTGTGCACAGATAGGGAAAGCATTGGACTTTGGAAGGATAAGATTTACTGTTCCCCCTCCAGTCTGTGCAACAATAGGGAAAGTGTTGGACTTTGGAAGGGTAAGATTTACTATTCCCACTCCAGTCTGTGCAACAGTAATAAAATTGTTGGACTTCGGAGGGGTAATATTTACTATTCGCACTCCAGTCTGTGAAACAGTAGGAAAAGCATTGCAATTTGGAGGGGTAAGATTTACTATTCCCAGTCCAGTCTGTGCTAAGGTAGGGAAATTGTTGTACTTCGTAAGTGTAAGATTTACTGTTCCCACTCCAGTCTATGAAACAGTATGGAAAGTGTTCGGAGGGGGAATATTCACTATTTCCACTTCAATCTGTGCAACAGTAGGGAAAGCATTGAACTTTGGAGAGGTAAGACTTCCTTTTCCCACTCCAGTCTGTGCAGTAGTAGATAAAGCATTGGACTTCAGAGGGGTAATATTTACTATTTGCACTCCAGTCTGTGCAACAGTCGGGAAAACATTGGACTTTGGAGGGGTAAGATCTACTATTCCCAATCCAGTCTGTGCAACAGTAGGGAAAGCGCTGGACTTCGGAGGGGTTAAATTTAATATTTCCACTTCAGTCTGTGCAAATGTAGGGAAAGCCTTGTACTTCGGAAGTGTAAGATTTACTGTTCCCACTCCAATCTGTGCAACAGTAGGGAAGCAGTGGACTTTAGAGGGGTAAGCTTTAATATTTCCACTCCTGTCTGTGCAGCAGTAGGGAAAGCATTTGGACTTCGGGGGGTTAAATTACAATTTCAACTCCAGTCAATGCAACAGTAGGAAAAGCATTGGACTTCGGAAGGGTAAGATTTACTGTTTCCTCTCCAGTCTGTGCAGCAGTAGGGAAAGCTTTGGACTTCGGAGGGGTATGAATTCCTATTCCCACTCCAGTCTGTGCAGCAGTAGGGAAAGCGTTCGACTTCTGAGGGGTAATATTTACTATTTGTACCCCAGTGTGTGTAACAGTATGGAAAGCATTGGACTTTGGTGGGGTAAGATTTACTATTTCCAGTCCAGTCTGTGCAACAGTAGGGAAAGTGTTAGACTTTGGCTAGGTTAAATTTACTATTCCCACTTCAGTCTGTGCAAGGGTAGGGAAAGAGCTGTACTTTGGAAGGGTAAGATTTACTGTTTCCACTCCAGTCTGTGCAACAGTAAGGAAAGCATTGGATTTTGGAGGGGTAAGATTAACTAGTCCCACTCCAGTTTGTGTAACAGTAGGAAAAGCATTGGATTTTTGTGGGGCAATATTGACTATTTCCAGTCCAGTCTGTGCAACAGTAGGGAAAGCGTTAGACTTTGGTGGGGTTAAATTTACTATTCCCACTTCAGTATTTGCAAGGGTAAGGTGAGCGCTGTACTTTGGAAGGGTAGGGTTTACTGTGTCCACTCCAATCTGTGCAACAGTAGGGAAAGTGTATTCACTATCCAGTCTGTACAGCAGTAAGGAAAGTGCTGGACCTCTGAGGGGTTAAATTTACTATTCCCACTCCAGTCTAAGCAACAGTAGGGAAAGTGTTGGACTTAGAAGGGGTTAAATTTACTATTCCCACTCCAATCTGTGCAACAGTAGAGAAAGTGTTGGACTTCGGAAGGTTAAGATTTACTATTCCCACTCCAGTGTTCGCATTAGTAGGGAAAGCATTTGACTTTGGACGGATTGAATTAACTATCCCCTCCCCAGTCTGTGATACAGTAGAGAAAGCGTTGGACTTCGCAGGGGTAAAATTTACTATTCCCACACCAGTCTGGGCAACAGTAGGCAAGCACTTCACTTCAAACACATTACAAATTTGAATAACCCTAATGATTTAGAACAAATATAAAACTCTCAATATGAACATTATTAATTAACCCAAAAATAATTATATATATATATAAAAATTAAAAAACAATTAAACAATTTACGTGATTATTACGCAATTTAAAAATTAATCATCAATTTAAAAATGTGTTTATTATTTAGCTTTCCCCACTTTGCACCCACAAACCTAGCAGCTCCCACTTAAAATATAACTAAAATAAATAAGAAAACACAATTGAGATAATTGATAGTCAATTAACTAATTATTTAACAATTAATAAGTATTTGTTAATTAAATATTACTTAAATAACACCCCATCCTGTCCCCCAGCATACCTACCAACCCGCAACTAAAATATAACTAAAATAGATCAATATTACATAATGTACATAAGTAATCCTCAATTGAATATTACAATTGTAATTAAATAATTGATAATTATTTATTACTTATATCCCTACAAACCCAACAGTCCACACGTATAATATAACTAATATATACAGTTATTACACAATTTGTATTGTATTGTATTGTATAATATATTTATAGAGCGCACTGTAACCAGACTGGTATCCTGGCACTAACAATCTCTAGAGACATGATAAGAGGCGGAGGAAAAGAATAATGGGATCAATGTCATTTTGGGAAAAAGGCAGGCCTTGAAGGCTTTACTAAACTCAAGCATGTCGGACTGAGATCTTAGTTGAGGCGGAAGCTTATTCTCAGTCTGAGCGGCTGTGATAGAGAAGGCTTGTCCCCCTTGACGCATCCTATTAAATCTATATTCTTGAACATGATTGGCTGTAGCTGAACGGGGCATAATTAATAAACAATGAAATAATTATAAATTAATTAATAATTAATTGTTTCACCCTATATGCCACAAACCCAGCAGCCTGCACCTAAAATATAGCTAAAAAGTTAATTAGTACACAATTTGCATAATTAATAATCAAGTCAATAATTATTAATAAATGAATAATTAATTGTTAATTAGTGATTACTCAAGAACTTCCCACCATTTACCACTACAAACCTAGCAACCCACTACGACACTATAAATTACTACTAGTAATTGAATTAAAAATGATAAATCCCTTAAAATTACAAGCTATATTTAAAAATATTATGAGCAAACATATAAACAATAATAACATATAAAAATATATGAACTAAAACACATTACGATAATTTAAAAATGCCATTTTTACAACTACATTATTGAAAGCGATATCAACATCAACGATATTCTTAATAAAGATACTTCCAGAAAAAATTGATATTCTTGACAATGAAATCTCTGCATCACAATATTTTTGTATTACAATATTTCTTTTCTGATATTTCTGTATCCTGATATGTACAATGCTATATTTTCTTCAGAGACCGGAATTTGCTGAGTTCCATTCTGCGGAATTCCGCATAGTTACATAAAAACTCAGCGAGATTCCATGGAGTTCTGCCCATGGCTGAATATATGCAGATAGCCCTGCTCACACTGCAATTTAGCAGCAGTAGCACGAGCAGCGCTGAAAAATCTGTGCAAATGACACCATGCGGTGCTTTAGGGAGCGTGGGCATTTGAGTTGATTTTACTGCAACTTGAAAAGAAAATCTACTCGAGCATCAGCAAATCGACTTGAGAAGCAACCCTCTGACCACTCACATCTGCCCTCGACCGCCCGTGTTGGAAGATGGAACTAGGGGATGCCCAATCTTGCTCACGCTTGCCTTTCTGGAGCCTCGTGGGAATGAATTCCAACACGCTGCAATTGGTAGAATTTGACCAGAACTCCTCATTACAAGAGTAACGCGGAGTCGCCAAATCCCACCAATTCCATGGGCAGAATTAAACATTCCGCCCACCACTAGAGATAACTATAACTGGTGAATATCAGTGGTTTTGTTAGTATAAAACTATACATTTTAACTGAATTATTCACCTAACTATAATGTCCCATTAATCTTTGCTCATTTTCAGTGAAATTGTAAGGTTTTATAATAAATGTAAATTAAGATATTATTACAATTCCTAAATATAAAGTAACTTTTTCTGTGAATTACTATTGTTTTGTAACATAAAGTAAGATCTCCATCACAGTGTGGGGTTGGGTGCCATACCCCCACAACGGCACATGGCTGACTATGTCATGGATAATATAAAGGGTGTCATTATAAGTAAGGCAGACCTACTGGCTTTGTCAAAGGGTTAGAACGCTCAAAATATAAAATGTGGACAGTCTATTGGCTTTATCAAGGAGTCAGCACATCAGCATATATGAAGCAGACCTAGTTGCTTTGTCAAAAAGTCATAAATAGCTATAATCAAATGAATATTTTTTAAATTCGCACATTGTAATGTACAATCTTCGTGTTTATCAAAAAATATTTTCAAATATTTATTTTTTTACAAAGCATTAAATATGTCTTTATTTAGCCACAATATGTATACATAGAACCAGCCACAAGGCATCCTTGAACTCCAGCTAAAGAGCTTAGACCTGCAGCTCAGAGAGCTTAAAAAAAATATGGTAAGCTCTCCTGGGGATCATGGCTTTATTACCACAGCAGACTTACTGTGCTTTTTTTATGTTGCTGGGGAGCTGCAGCCATCCACAACATTAAAAAAATGCGTGAGGATGCACCTGGCACTTCTAGGGGCACCACTATGATCCAAATGTTTAGCTAAAAAGCCTGTGCATGGCATTATGGGGCACTCCTTGCTTGGAGCAATGAATATTAAATGTATAATGAATAAATAAATATAGTTTTTAAATACATTCTATGGGTGTCTTTGTCCCACCCCAAAAATATGAAAAATGGTTAGAAAAAACAGCCATTTGTGACAACATTTTTATCTGTAACATTGTGTCACGATGGCCAGTTTACAAAAGCAATACACAGGTTAGTTCAACAGATGTATCTGGTTGTAGAGCTGTGGGGTTTGTAGGTTTGCCAAGAACCTGTGGTACCCAGAGCCAAAAACTGAGCTGCACCTTACAATGGTTTTTCAGTGTGTACTAAGTATAGAGGAATTCATATGATAAAATGTAAAGAGTGAAAAATGGTTATGAAGAAAACCTATGTATTTTTGGTACTGATTCTGATACAGATACTGAGTTTAAGAGCAGTGGTTATTTGTACATCTCTGAATTTGTGAAAACCCATACTAGCATGGACGATCTCTTTGCTTCCTGTGCTACGCAAATTGGCAAAAGTTAGTTCATAAGATTTATTTTATGACAATATTAAAACTGGGCAAAGGAACTGCCTCCTCTGCACAGTATACAAGGTGCAAAAAAGGGCAACGTGATTTGTGCTTTGCGATGTGAGTCCATCACAGGGACAGGGAGGCAGTGATGGGAACCATGTACCCTGGGTGGGGAATACTGCCAGAAACTCTATGGTATTTAAATGGAATCTGGTTAGTAGAGACTTATGCAGCTCATGTAAAATTATTTGCAAGTACAGTGCAGGGTATAATTTAGGATGTGAGGGTTCTTGTGGGTCCTTTACCACCCCAACTACCTTATTTGCCATACGAATAGCATGAGTGTTTTCTCGAAAAAGCTCTTTTACTTTGGATGCTGTTTTAGCAGTAAGGGTATCTGGGGTGGAAAAATATTCTGGGATGCCTAAAGTTGTGAAGGTATCCCTAACAAACTTAAACTATGGTATATTTAAAGCCCTATTCAGGGCTAAAAAGTCAGCCAGCACTAATCTACAGAAATGGGCTTCTGGGATCTTCCAGACTCTAACCCAAAGTAACAAAGGCTGCAGTCAGATGTGGTCTTCTATGAGCCCCAGACCAACTTCTTTGTGACAGACTATTGTAGGGGTCGACTGTGGAACTGCAAGAAGCCTTCTCAAAAATGTATTTTCTACAATTTGGAGGCTATTACTCTTGGTATAGCCCCTGACACCAGCACCAAAGGGGAAATAGATAAACACTTGCTCCTAAAAAAGTAATTCTTTCACTGGCTTATGCCGCTGCCTTTTAGAGAATCTAAAGAAAGCATCAATAGACCTTTGAAATTGTAAGACCCTGATACTCAGTAGAAATGTCCAGTTAAAATCATCATCCATTGCCATGCCTAGATATGTAAAATGAGGGACTTTGTAATATCTGAGCCACCAAGCACAAATGTCCTCATTTTAGTTAATTGTCACCCACATTTCATTATAAAGGATTTTGTTCTATTTGTCCTGGGGCCCAGATTAGTCATGAAGATGTTAAAAGCATCCAGCAAAAATTGAAGGCCGTTGGCTGTTCTCGCTACGAGGACCGCGTCATCTGCATAGAGTAGTACAGGGACATGATGCGATCTAAATTTTGGTAAGTCTTTTCCTGTACTACACAGATAGTCCTCAAGGCCATTATTATATAAAAGGAAATGGAAGGGGGATAAACACAGCCTTGCCTTACCCCCATCACTGATGCAAACTTCTCTGTAAGGTCACCTTCCTTGCTATATCGAACTGTTGCCGAAGTATGGCCCCGGAGCCTACGGAGCAACGTTATGATTGCATTGTCAACCCCTAATTATTCCATAATAGCCCATAATTGTGACCTATTCACTGTGTCACTGTTAGGTCCATAAACGTGAGATGGATGCACCGTTTTTTGGCCTTCATGTAATTCTAAACAATGAGTCTGCTCTATTGTTCCTAGGCTGAGACGAAACTCATACTGGACATCAGAAAGACCACGTGTTTCTGCTACCCAAATTTCCAATTTTGCTAAAATGATGTTTTCCGATAAAAATCCTACCCCACTACAATACAATACACCCTAAATCTCGACCTGGAGGCATCATATTTTACCCAGAAGAATCCATGTATTTTTTAACAACTTGAGTAGCTGCAGGTTTTAGCCTTAGCTCCAGTGGGGACTCCTCCGCAATGGCGGAGGAGCGTCGCCCCATTGCCTGTCTCAGAGCCAGAAAATGTCAAATAAAATGATGTTCTTGCATCATTTTAATTTACATTTGCCGGCTCTTAGCCAGCGGTGTTGGGAGTGGTGGGGATTAGGCATGGGAGGGGGAGGAGGAGTGCTAGTGCACTCCACTCCCTAAGTGTTCATGTGTGTTTGGCCAGCCATCTCAGGTCGACCAAAACCAACATGCGCACTTAGGTTTTCTCCAGTTCAACTGCATCGAGCAGTTGGGATGGAGAAACTCCACAGACTCCCTGGTCTGACCAGGGCGTCTTTCCTGCCTGCTCAGACCAATCCAGAGATTGGACATGGAGCCTGTCCTAGGGGCTGCTGGGACCAGAAGGCAGGAAGAGATGTGGCACGACGAGACACGACCCTGGAGTGGCCAGCGGCAAAAGGTACATTTTATTTTTTTATATTGTATTTCCCCCGCGCGACGCATCCCGCATGACCCCACCCACCCCACCACCCTTTCTTTATGGTGGCCGCCGCTGCCTAGCTAAGCTGAAACCCAGGAAACCTATCATACACAGACATTTCTGAAAACTAGACACACTGGGGTGTGCTCGGTGGTTTCACTTTTGTGGTTCTAAGATGAAGTTTTTATCCACAAACCCTTGCAAACCTCAAGCATTGGCTAAAAACACATGTTCTCCTCATGTTTCTGTGATGAAATGTTCTGAAATCTGTGGGGAGCCACAAATTTGCTACCACCCAGCGTACTCCCATGACTCCTGATAAAAATAGTAACTCATTTGTGTGGGTAGGCTTAGCCCCGTAACAAGAAAGGGCCCAAAATACAACATAGATACATAAACGTTTTCCACTGAAAACCAACCCTATTTTTTGCAATTTTATTACATGTGGAATGTGGCCCTGGCTCAGTCACCAGCTAGGGAAACCCACCCAACATGCACATTTGTTAAAACTAGACACCCTGAAAAGTCAAGTACACATTTTCCTCAAGTTATTGTGATGGAAAGTTCTGGAATCTGCAGGGAGCCACACATTTTCCACCACCCAATATTCCTGTAAGTCTCATGATAAAAATGGTACCTCACTTGAGTGAGTGGGTCGAGCCCCGCGACAGGGAAGGGCCCAAAACGCACAATGGACACATCAGCTTTTTCCACTGAAAACCCTGTTTTTTGCAATTTAGAGAGCTGTGGATTTTAGTCCGAGCTCAGCCAGCATCTACGAAAACCTATCATACCTGTACATTTATTTAAAACTAGACACCAGGGAAACTCCAGGGTGGATGGATTTGTGTGGTGGTCACCAGGGTACTTTACCCAGAAGCCCTTGCAAACCTCAAACTCACATATACCACATATTTTTGTGATGGACTATTCTGAAATCTGCAGGAAGTCACTTATTTCTTGGGGTGGGCGGTAGACTCCACTCCTCTGGCAGAGTTTGAGGCGTTTTGCCACTCTGCGCTCCACTTGGAGCGCAGTGTTCGGCAAACGCTCTGCCAACTGCCGCATGGCAGAGTTTACCGGCACCCACCCCTATGAATACATAGTCTTGGTGAACTGGCATGTGCTGGTAAGAAGAAGCACTTATACTCTGATTATTAGCTGTCAAGTGAGGCATGCAGGACCGCTTAACAGAATGGAGTTCTGAGGACTACAAGACAGAGCACGAGAGAAATAGAGCACGCTCAGCTTCAGCGTCAGAAACAATTTAAAGTTGTGCTGGAGATCATATAAAATTAGCAAAGGTGTAAATTGCCCAGTACATACAAAATTCAAAGAAATACAGGTGATGGGTAAACTGAAAACCATAAAAATCTTGAACTCACTGTAACAAAATGCAGTTGCTTCACTTATAACACCAACACTAAATTACTCGGTATTTAGTGCATTCAATCTACCTCTAGGCTCGCAATCCATTTCATCTCATCCCTCTCCAGCAATGTGAGATATCATTAACCAAAAGCATTAGTTCAGCTCAGACCTAAACCAAATAAAGGTCTGAGCTCCCCACAAAAGAAGAGTCCAAAACATCCCCCCCACCCAAAAAAATAGACTTGCAAATAGCTACTCATTAGATTATTGAAAATGCAAATTGGGAATAGTCACTGACATAAATAAATGTATTTCGCCCTTAAGTTGCATAATTATATATTTCTCCTGTTATCTTGCTCGTACTTATGGTTTCCGTTCATCGAAGTTACAGCTCGTGTATGAGAAAAGTGCTTTCACTCAATGTGGTGGTTGGAATGACCTTATATGACAGTTCCACACGTCACATGGCCTTTCCCTTGGCCCTTTTTAAGCGTAAAATAATTAGCTTGTTTAGTCCAGAGTTCCAGTCATTGTAGATGACGTCTTAGCTTCTCGAGATGCTAATGTGCTGGTAATGGTCTCGAGCCGCGATAGTTCCAGGGCAAGTATTCTCTAAATCTCCACCAGCTTCTTGTACCATCACCACAGGCCCTGGGTGCCAGGAAGGTAGGGTTTCATTTTGCACAGCAGCTGATGGTAAATTGACTGGGTCGGGGAGGTCTGGCCGGGGTACTGATTCTCTGCGGGAAGGCCAGCAGGGCAATTGTATGGGCCCTGTAGCTTGAGAAGTGTGAAAACACCAGCACAGTTCACCTGCCCCGTGGGTCAGCGTTGTGAATCTGTGCAGCTTATCGAACATTTGTCCCACACTGGGTAGCTGATCCATGCCTGTATAACACAGGCTAGAAGGTTTATGAGAGTACCGCTCATTTCAGTGAAGAACAACGGCTGGGTAAGCCGTGCTAGACTTCTACTCTTTGTGGATTGTTATGATTGTGCATCTGACCAAGCGGTGTTGTGACAGTGTTTCTGTTGGCTGACTGTGTATGTTTGCACTGTATTTGTTTTCTGTACAGTGATTGTGCGTTTACAGGTGTGTGCAGCTCCAGAAATATATATGTAATATCAATTGCAGCACCAATACAGTGCATTTGTTCCACATCTTCTGTTCTTGCTGTGGCTATAATGCATTTAAACACCCATAATGTACGTCTGCAGGGCAAAGTTTGTTTGTACATTGCATTTGCTGTGTGTACGCAATGGGGATACTTTGCATTTGCATGGTGGCGAATCTGTACTAAAGCCGCTGCACAGGTACTGCCTTTGTACGTTACACATATTTGTTCTGCCTCTGCAGTTCCAGGTATCAACAGAGTGGTACGAGGAACTCTGTGAGGTCCACCCACCCCTACATTTCCTACCACCCAGCATTTCCTCAAGTCTCGTGATTAAAATGGTATCTCACTTGTGTGAATGGGCCTAGCCCCCACTACAGGAAAGGGCCCAAACGCAACATGGACACATCAATTTTTTCCACTCAAAATCATTCAGTTTTTTTGCCGTTTGGTTAGCTGTGGAATTTGTGCCCTAGCTTAGACGGCTCCTAGAAAAACCTACCAAACCTGATATTTCTGAAAACTACAAATCGGGAAGTGGCGTGACTTGCATGGCTCTCACCAGGTTGTGCTACCCAGAAGGGTTGCAAATATTAAAGTTTGGCTAAAAACAGACACTTTCCTGCCATTTCTGTGCTAGAAAATCCTGAAATCCATGGATATTCACAACTTTCCTACCACCTATAGTTCCCACATGTCTCCAGATAACAACAGTACGCTACTTGTGTGGGTGGGCCATGAAACTGCAACACATAATGCCCTACAGCTCTACATGAAAAGATCAGCAATATGGGTAGCTGTGGTATTTGGAGCCATGTTCGGCCGCCACCCATGCAAGCCTATCAACCTCAGACATTTTTTAAAACTAGACACCCTGGGAATTCTAGTGTAGTGTGCCTTACGTGGATCCCACAATGTTTTCTTACCCATAATGCCCTGCAAACCTCAAACTTTGGCTAGATTCATGCATTTCCCTTACATTTCTATGGTGGAGACTTCCGGAATCCACAGGAATCCACAAAATTGTTACCACCCAGCTTTACCTCACTTGTCTAGATAAAAATGCTGTCCTTCTTGTGTGGTTGGGCCTAATGTCTGTGACAGGAACGGATCAAACCAAAGTCAATGAGTCACCTGCAAAGAAAGACATCTGTCTTCCTGTGGTGGAGTGAAGCTAAAAAAAGCAGTTTATGTTGCTGTAAGTTTCAAGTTTCATGTTTATTTTTATTTGCATAGTTACTTAGAGCCATTGCAATAAAATACAGCAAGCAATAAAACCAAAAATGTGCATCAATGAAAAGAAATGATAATAGCACCAGATTCATCAAAGGAGTTATAGCAGATAGTGAAGCTTAAAATCAGTCACCATATGTGATGTATTAAAAGTACAAAACAAAGCAGTAAAACAAGCTGGGTGTGACTCTGTCCCTGAAGGATCACATAAATGCTTCTGCGCCCATGACCCCATTGGAGCATGACCCCAGAAATAACAAAGGCTAATTAAAGTGCTATAGGGGCATAAAAGCACAGGTGAAAAGGTTGGAGCATGCTTACACTGTGGGGGGTGAGGGAACATGGTGATGTTGGGTGCTAACCATTCATTGTACATCAGATGGATAAAGTACAAAGGGCATGAGATATGGAGTGCCAATGCACAGCCAGTGTGCACGTTTCACCAGATATTTATAGCAGCAAATCAACTTGAATTGAGTCACTTCCTGAAATGTATTTAGAGGGTAGATTAGATTGGTAAAGTAATGGGGCTGGGGAAACATGACAAGATCTGATATCTACCGCCCGTTACACAATCGGATAAAGTGCAAATTTGAGAAAGTGTGAAGTGTGTGGGTACTAGAGGATTGTAAAATTCTGATGCTCAGTCTCTTTACACTCATTCAAACAGCAATGTAAAACAGGACAAACTATTCATAGTTATTAGCCCACCACCCATTGAGGTTAACATGTCTGGGGAGCCTCAGTGTAGGGGGACATTTAAAGATGCAGAATGTGTAGATGGAAACAGTCCCATTATGCTGACGCCATTGTCACATTTGAACAGTGATGCAGGGTGTGACAGATGATTCAGGTTTTTATAGCCTGTCACCTTAAAGTTAGTGTATCCAGGAAGGTACGTTACAATGATGCATAGAGTGTACATTAAGCCATGCACAAGATCGATTAATCGTCCCTCCTTGGGACTGAGATGACAGGCTGAATTAGGGACTAAGTACAAACAATGCAGTAAAGTGCTGGTAGGTCCATCTGGTAGCTTCCCTAAAAATTGTTGGAGATCGTGAAGTTGGATGTCAAGCAGGCCCATGTTGGCATTCTCTTTTTCACCTATTTGATACTTTACCAGCCATCAATTCAGCTGAGGGTCCCCAGGCACAAAGCAAGTCAAGACGGCTTGCCTACACTAATGGAATCCTCTTTGATTAAAGGGGATTTTAAGTAACAGTCTCCTTTCCCCCAGTTGCTCTTTACAGGAGCACAGTCGATGCAGCATGTCTTCTATTCCCTTGCTGCAAACACGACAAATGTTCAGTGTGGGCTCCCGTCGACAAGGGGGGGGGGGGTTCAATGCAGAGGGCAGCAGTCCCAGGTGGAATTTCATAAATTTCTCTTTGATAGCTCTCGGGTACCCTATATCAAAATATTTTTGTGGAACAAGTCCTCTATAGTTGTTTAGAGTCATCCAGGCTTGGGCTCTGCCTGCAAAAACAGCCTTATGGTCAGTTAGCGAGAGAAGCTTTATCGTTTTCAATGCCAGTTTTTTTAAAAGCTGTATGGCTGATGGAAGTTTCCCAGAGCTGAGTTAGCCCAGTTACTGTCAGAGATTCCTGGAGGTAGGCTGTGGGGGCCAAAGTGTCCCTGTGCTGCAGCTCCTGCAATAGAGTTGTTGAGGTCTGACTTTCTAATTTTGTTCCAGCAGATTATGAACGGCCCTCGCTTGGCCAAGTTCTGTCTTTGCAGGCTGAACTTCTTTTTTTGTGTTGTAATTTTTTATTGTTGGTCACAGGAACAACTTACATTAAAGTTTCAAATACAATGGAAATGTTTAACTGAGTCGTGTTACACTAGTGATTAGTACAATGTAAAGAACAATATGGGGAACCAGGGGAAGGGATGGCAGGCGGAGATAAGGGTGGGGGGAGAGGGGGCAAACGGCTAGTTTGTAGGAGGGGGGAGTGTGAGGCAATGAAGTATAGATATTGTTCGATCCATCTCCCCTTTACCACATGGTGGCCCTTCACCGTAGGTTGCAGTGCAGTGGGCCCTAACATTTGTCAGGTGGGGGTGGGGATGATACTGTCACCCCTCTCACCATAGCATCTTAAAAAGCTGGGAGGTGGGAGAAGGGAGGGGGGGTGTGTGACTGAAGTGTGAGTGTAGTGTATGCGTTAGTGTGGGGGAAGGGGGTGCGCCTAAGAGATACGGGGGTGCCGAGATCCGGGGTGCAATGTGGTGTAGGCCACCAATCCTGGTCCATGAGGAGGATTGCCACTACTGGGGGAGTGGGGGAGGAGAGGCAGAATGGGTGTGTGGGAAGGGTCGTCCTATGGTCCCGTTATGCTGGTGTGGTATTGTTGTGGGGATTCTGCACCTACACAGAAATATGCGCAGGAAAACAGGACCTCGGTGTATAGGGGTGTACCAACCTAACACCTTAGTACACAAAATCCCAAAGCCGACTAGCTATAGTGTCTCATTCGTTCCCCTCCAAAATCACGAAGCTACAAATGATTAGACAACCCAGAACACAACACTCCCGACTCTCTCAGGAATCGCGGTAGCAAGACATACCCTTTCGCTCACTCACTCGTTCTTGACCACAATAAGAATGGTCAGAGTCACTGTTATAATTCAAAATGTTTATTTTAACTATCGTGCTGTATAATGCAGTATATGAGCCACTACCAGCAGCAAAATGCATAAACCTAGAACAATTAGCATTGTTACAATTCCATAAAATATGAAGGGGAAAGTCATTATATATAAACAGTGGAGAAAGGACTATAAGGCCTAACCACCCTCCCCTTGGCAAAATGATGTTTATTATAAAATAGAAGATCTATGGGCTTTGTCAGCAGACCCCCTACCTTAGAGCCTAGATGGAAGTTTTACATCATAGGAACCGCATAGCTCCTCTCCCTGGAAAGGACCCTCTCCAAGTGTGTATCAGAACAACATGCATCCCCATAATATCAAAGCACGAGATTTCAGCAGCGCAGCTGTGTTAGCATGTTTTGTCTAGATGGTAGGAACTGACCAGAACAGAATAACAAGGAGCATTGTTTATCGACCTTGCACATCGTGTTCAGACTAAACCCAAGAGCAGCAGAGAACGCAGAAAGCAGACAGTTCTCATGTGAAAGGCATAAACAGAGTCTTGCACAACAAAGTCATGCAGTAACTTGCGCAAAAGCAGCATCATGGCAGCCATGCTCTAGCTAACTTAGCAATGTCGACAATGACCCTAATGGCCATATAACAGTCTATGTGCGGGTACACGGCTCTGCGGGTCTTCACCTGTGATGGGGAGCTCTGGTAGCCTAGTAGTCTAGTGGTCTGCATGGTCTGCGTGCCTGGTGAGAGAGAGAAAGAGAGAAGTGGAGACGGAAGAGAGGAGCGGTACATAAGGAAGGGGGAAGAGGTAGGGAGAAAAGTAGGGTTGGGGAAGGGATCTGAGGGGAGAGTGAGGGCATGAGAAAGGAAGGGGAGGGGGTCTGGAGAAAGGGCCTGAAGCAAGTGGTGAGACCAGAGGTTCGGCTCATGAGGTCGGGGGGGGAGGGAGAGGAGGGGTGGAGCCTGAAGCTCTGTGCCTTGCATTAGGCTGTCCGTTGCACTTAGTGAAGGTGTTGGGGAGGAGGTGGGTAAGGGGGGGTCTCAGGGAATGTCAGAAGCGGTGCAGTTGGCTTCAGTGAGTGTCCTGGAGGAAAGGCTCCCTTGTCTGGGTAAATACCTTAGTCTGGTCTTGCATGCCATATATGACTCGCTCATAAGACGCTGTCTGTATCATCGCTACCATCCAGGCTTCTTGGGAGGGAGGTAATGGCGAATGCCATTGACGGAGGATACAAAGCTCAGCTGAGGACGGTGCAGTGTGCAGGAGGCGGCGCTGCGGACGCAATAGCTCAGGCTAGTCTCCAAGATCATGTAGCATGATGGCAGGGGTCGTGAGGGGTAGTCCGAGGGGCATAGACAGTCCTAGGGTGTCCCCTATATACATCCAGAAGGATTGGATTGAGGGGCAGTCACATAGATTGTGGGTAAGGTCGCTTTGGGTGGCTGTGCATCTCCAGCCATTTGGGTGGGGTAGCAAGCCATCCCTTTGCAGTTTGTGCGGGGTCCAGTACCACACATTTAGGGGCCGATTCCGATCTCGGTCGGAGGCGCACCCAATACCATTCGGTCGGGAAAAAAGCCATGCGAATGCCTGTTTCCCGACCGATCCGTACAGCATACCGAACGAGTAAGTACGATGCGCACAACAGCACAGAATCCGGCCGAGTCGTACTCACCCAATCCAGGTCCTGTCCTCCGACCGAGGCGAATCCGGAAATGCAGAATCGAGTCGCACTGAAGGGAAAATGCAGCCCGTCCGGCCGAACAAGTACGATGCGCTTCCGTACGCGCCGAACCCGTCGCTACGCACGGCACGTCAAAGCATCCGGGAGAGGCGCACATAAGCTCCGATTCGCGCCACAACACGATCTATGGCTACGAGGCGAACACGCCAGCGACGAGGACGACGCGAAGCGACGAGGACGACGCGAAGCAACGAGAAAGACGAACGACACGAACCAACCATGAATCCCTTTGTCTCGATCATACCAATATTCTACATTTACTACCGGAACAGGTACGGACGCGTACGGCGCAGAAGGTAAGTCAGACACCAACCACAAAACACATACAACACGTACACGACACATCACACACACACAGAGGGATGCAGAATTTACTTACACCAGCAACAGCAGCACCATAGGGGCGGGATGCCCATCACCAATGCCACATATGCACACAGGAGCCTGAATGCGCACCACCACCCCTACCCAGGGGGCCGGATGCCAACCACCACTACCACCCTTAGCCAGGGGGTGCCAGATGCCCACCACCACTACCACCCTTACCCAGGGGGCTGGATGCCTACCACTACTACCACCCTTACCCAGGGGTGCCAGATGCCTACCACTACTACCACCCTTACCCAGGGGGGCTGGATGCCTACCACTACTACCACCCTTAGCCAGGGGGTGCCAGATGCCTACCACTACTACCACCCTAAGCCAGGGGGCTGGATGCCTACCACTACTACCACCCTTAGCCATGGGGGTGCCAGATGCCTACCACTACTACCACCCTAAGCCAGGGGCTGGATGCCTACCACTACTACCACCCTTAGCCATGGGGGTGCCAGATGCCCACCACCACTACCACCCTTACCCTGGGGGGGCTGGATGCCTACCACTACTACCACCCTTAGCCATGGGGGTGCCAGATGCCTACCACTACTACCACCCTTACCCAGGGGGGGCTGGATGCCTACCACTACCACCACCCTTACCCAGGGGGCTGGATGCCTACCACTACTACCACCCTTAGCCATGGGGGTGCCAGATGCCTACCACTACTACCACCCTAAGCCAGGGGGTGCCAGATGCCTACCACTACTACCACCCTTACCCAGGGGGGCTGGATGCCTACCACTACTACCACCCTTAGCCAGGGGGTGCCAGATGCCTACCACTACTACCACCCTTACCCAGGGGGGCTGGATGCCTACCACTACTACCACCCTTACCCAGGGGTACCAGATGCCTACCACTACTACCACCCTTACCCAGGGGGCTGGATGCCTACCACTACTACCACACTTAGCCATGGGGGTGCCAGATGCCTACCACTACTACCACCTTAAGCCAGGGGGTGCCAGATGCCTACCACTACCACCACCCTTACCCAGGGGGCTGGATGCCTACCACTACTACCACCCTTAGCCATGGGGGTGCCAGATGCCTACCACTACTACCACCCTAAGCCAGGGGGTGCCAGATGCCTACCACTACTACCACCCTTACCCAGGGGGCTGGATGCCTACCACTACTACCACCCTTAGCCATGGGGGTGCCAGATGCCTACCACTACTACCACCCTAAGCCAGGGGGCTGGATGCCTACCACTACTACCACCCTAGCCAGGGGTGCCAGATGCCTACCACCACTACCACCCTTACCCAGGGGGCTGGATGCCTACCACTACTACCACCCTTACCCAGGGGTGCCAGATGCCTACCACTACTACCACCCTTACCCAGGGGGCTGGATGCCTGTCACTACTACGACCTCTACCCATGG
This sequence comes from Calotriton arnoldi, assembly GCA_963921515.1. Lineage (NCBI taxonomy): Eukaryota > Metazoa > Chordata > Amphibia > Caudata > Salamandridae > Calotriton > Calotriton arnoldi. Next base: position 1,888,130 of record CAWUFW010002249.1, read on the forward strand.
GGGCTGGATGCCTACCACCAACACCACCCCCACTCATAGGATGGACAATGCATGACACAACCAGCACACCACAACCTAGGGAATGCAAGAAAAAGACATCCCCCCAACACCATGACAAGCGTGTGTAGACTGTGTCAAATGCCTACAACACTGAACATGACTTTGAACATACAATGTGACCCCCTATCACATGTGCCACACATATATGTGTGTGGCCCCCACAATGCAAGCAGGCCATGACCATTGTGGCAATGGTGTCCAAACCCCCATCATCACAGTGACCAAAATGAAAGTGTGGGGTCCATAGCTGAAGCACATTTTGAACAGTGTGGCAATGGGGTCCAAACCCCCATCATCACAGTGACCAAAATGTAAGTGTGGGGTCCATAGCTGAAGCACATTTTGAACATTGTGGCAATGGGGTCCAAACCCCCATCATCACAGTGACCAAAATGTAAGTGTGGGGTCCATAGTTGAAGCACACTTTGAACAGTGTGGCAATGGGGTCCAAACCCCCATCATCACAGTGACCAAAATGTAAGTGTGGGGTCCATAGCTGAAGCACATTTTGAACAGTGTGGCAATGGGGTCCAAACCCCATCATCACAGTGACCAAAATGTAAGTGTGGGGTCCATAGTTGAAGCACACTTTGAACAGTGTGGCAATGGGGTCCAAACCCCCATCATCACAGTGACCAAAATGTAAGTGTGGGGTCCATAGCTGAAGCACATTTTGAACATTGTGGCAATGGGGTCCAAACCCCCATCATCACAGTGACCAAAATGTAAGTGTTGACAAAGAAAGAGCTGCAACTGCCAAACTGCATGTATGATTCCTGGTCACAGAACATAAAACACATCAGTGGCAAAGTAGTGCATGTGTCCCATTGCAACATAGATTGGGGGAGGCAAATACTGCAGTGCAAATAAGACATACCTTTGGCCATGTGCAGACAAACAACACCCATGGGGGCTGACACTGTCAACATTCATCAATGACACAATGACAGAAGTGACCATCAGAATGCAGACCAACATATTTGCACCAATGGGCACACAAATGCAGATACCCTGTGGAGACTGTAGATGTGAGGTGAACAGATACCATACCATGGCAGCAATGGGACACACAAACCATGATCATTGTGCTGACCGATGACCTAGGAGTCCCAGGGACAGCAGGGGAAACCCACCAAACTACATACAGCCAATGGCACACCCAAGATATGCCAATGCAGTGGTGCAGATGCACAAACACAAACAGGCAGACCCACACTGCACATCATACACAACAGGTGAGGGGGGTGCCAGTGTCCCCAGGCAACCACACAACACATGAGGAGACCTGAATACCAATCATACAGATGTGCATACAGTGCCACACAAAGGTAACTCATGGATCCAAATCCCCTATGTGGGCAAGCAGGCATTGTCAGATGAGAGGGAGCACAAATCACACATGTCACACAGGCATGTAGGAACAGCAACTGACACAGCAAGACACAGACACACCACAGCACTACCCCCAGGGCCCCCACAATGTGGTGACCCTGGGCTGCATTACAATCCCACTGTGATGACAAAGCTAAATGTCGTTCACACTGTGAACCACAGTCATGTGTCCTGAGCAACAAACTACCATCACACCTACACAAGCACAAATCAATCATCACGGCCAGAAAGCCAAGGCCAACATGGAGGCAGGGGCCTAGCCAGGCAACAACTCTCATCTGCACACACTCAACTACACACCCCTCGACCTCCAACAATGTGCAGCAGTGAAGCACACATGCACTGGTGACATTGCACATGCACCCATGACTATTCCAGGGTGGTGGGTGGGAACCAAGGTGCAGAAACACATCACACATGGCCACTCAACAAGACTCCTGAATGTCTGACACACTGCACACTACGCTGTACATGGACATGACGGCAATACCACACCAACCAATGGGATCCCAGCCACAGTCACACACCAATGAAGAAGCCAAGGTCACCCACAAAGAACACACATAGACAACAACCAACATTGCAGCCCGGACCCTGAGGAGTGCCAGCAGTCACACACACAACGTGTCACAATCACTGAAAGATAACACAAACTGGAAATCACATGACAGGGGCAAACAACAAGTGCCAAGGGGAAACCTGACTGTGACCCATCTGCGTCTGCACACAAACTCAGCCCTGACAGCAAACACACCTATGGGTGACACCCTGATGACCAGTAATGTGCCATGCACCCACATCACAGAGAACCCAGGGAGAAGACTTTGGGGGAACATAGGTCAACTCAGCAGGCATCACAAACAGGTACAACACTAGGGATCACAACATGCACAGCTAAACGGAAGTGAACACACAGACATGCTCATACAACACACACCTTGGGCGCAGGCAATGTCACAGGAGTACACACTGCCATGAGGGGACTCCACTCCTGTGTGAGGAAAGCTGTGCCATATGTTGCCTCAGTAGGGCCCCATCATGTCAGCTGAGCACTTGGTCACACAATCAACAATTAGCACCAAATGAAGGCTCCCGTCACATCAGCCTGGTCATGGAAGTGCCAACGAAATCATCAGCACAGATCCAACACACTTGTATAGCAATGTTGCACTGACAACACAGATGAGTCCTTCCCCATTGATGCCCAAACCTGCATGTCCAGTGGAGATGGCCACACGGTCAGGGAAGTAGACGAATTGAACAATGGCAGGCACAACAGATGTGCAGGGGTGGAAGCCACAGATGTGAAATTGCTAATGTAAGTAGGAAATCCCATTGCCAAATACTGAACACATGACACCCTCAGATGCTGCTATGGATGACATGGATACACCACAGGATAGGACACATTCCCCCTGGACCACATGGGTTCCTGCACAGTAACACTTCATTATCATGAGACCAAATATCACCATCACTGCAGCAAGGGCATGGTTAGCATCATCAACAACATGTACATCAGAAGCATAAGCACTAGAGAACAGAAAGTTGCTTTATTCAGCATATGTGTGTAATGAAAACTGAAAGTCCAGAAAAAACACAAAGGCCAATGGCCAGTCCATTGTCAAAGTCCAAACAGGGTGACAGTGGCAGATGTCACCCTACGCATGCCTGCACTGCACAAAACCAGGGACAATCCACTAGGAGGGGCAACCGGGGGGCAGGCCAGGCACCGCAGGGACAGGATCAGGGCTCACCAGGAGGAAGCAGGGAAGGGGTGGTGGGTGCTGGAGAGCCACTGACAACTGCAGTGGAGGTGTCTGACATGGTGTGTGCCGGCACAACTGGGGGGCATGACTCAGATGTTGTGGGTGCCGGCACGACTGCAGTGGACCCTGCAGATGGAGTGGACAGGTCCGCCACTGCAGTGCCCAAGTCAGACAGGGTGGTAGTGGACTCCACTGCAGTGCCTACCACCAGGGGAGGAGAATGGGGAACAGGCAAGGTGGGCTGGACAGAGGGGGAGGACACCCTCACCACATCAGTGGCACAGACAAGCGCAGCGGGGGTGTGGTGCCGGGAGAGCAAGTGGCAGGGGGAGAAGGCCGGATCCTCTTGGGGATGGTATATCTGTGGGTGGGGGAACCTGGGGCAGGGTGTGGTGGGGGCACCTGTGGAGTGGGGGCCTGAGGGATGGAGGAAGGAGACCTGGTGCCTGAGCTGCAGGGCGGCGGCGGGGTCTTGCTCTTACGACTCCGGGGGTACTTGCGGGTGGGGGCCTCAGTCTGTCTGCGCCTGGGGGAGGGTGTCCGGGGGCGAGGGGCACTCTGCTCCGTGTGGGTGGGCTTCCTCTTCCCCCTGAATGCTGTATCAGCTGGATCGGAGGGGAAGAGGCCGAGGTCACTGAGGAAGAGCCGCTGGGTCTTTGGGGTTGCAGGTGAGGCAAGGGAGGGTGCTTTGGAGGGAGAGGCAACTGAGGACTGCGCAGTGCTCGTGGATGCGTGTGTGTGTTCCAGGGCCCCATCCCCTGTGAGTCTGGTTTCAGTCCCCTGACTGTGCGTGCGTGTGCGTTTTGTTTGTGGCGTGTGTGTCTGTGTGCTGGACGTGTGTGTGCTGGTGTGTGCCTGTGCCGGTGTGTGTGTGCTTGGGACGGGTAAGGTGCTGGGGAGTGTGGATGGAGCAGAGGCAGGAGGGGTGAGGGACTGTCTGAGGAGGGACACTGCTGCCGTCAGGGAGGAGTCCATGGACCTATTGCCCCTCTGTAGGTCAGACATGCCCGATGAGATGCCCTCCATGAACGACACCAGCTGAGTCAACAGAGCGGTGTGCGCATGGAGGACACTCAGCATGGCTGTCTGCCCTACATGGAGCTGGCGAAGGAGGTACACAGACTCCTCACTCAGGGCAGCAGGGGACACAGGGGCAGGGGGTGCGGTGCCTGGCCCAAAGGAGACACGCTCCCGAACATGGGAGCCTCCACGGACCTGGGGAATGGGAGCCGATGGGAGGGCGGTGGTGGTGCTGGTGGTGGCGGGGACAGCAACACTAGCTGGGGTGTGGTGGCTGCTGACACCCGCCTCCATAAGGGAGTCATCCTCCGAGTTGCTCTGGTCCTCAGCTGAGGTGGATGGTGCTGAGGACTCCTCGGTGTGGCTCCCCTCGCCCTCCGTGCCACTGGGTCCCTCCGACCACTCCTCGGCTGCTGACCCAGTCTGGCTCTCCGGCTCCTCCTGGTCCGTGGAGCTGTCCCCTTCCGTGGCCGTGGATGTATCTGCAAACAATGGGGAAACAGACAGACATCAGTCACCTGCACCAAACGCACACACCACTGTGAGCACAGCACATTACAGAGCAAGCCCTGGCATCATTAGTTGAACATTGCTAAAAGTGCCCTAACTGAACAGGAGAAGCCAATTGTCAGTCTGATGCCAACCATGGCACTCACATCCCACATGGCCTTGCACCCATCTGTCTGGTGTCTGTTGGATAGCAACACCCCAGTGTGGACACATGCACCACCTACACAGTAGTTGGACAGTGCAGAGGACACGGTGTAGCATGTGGACATGCACACATCACAACTCTTGCCACTGAGTCAGTACAGGTTTCCGGATGAAAGGGATGCCCAGAGTCAAATAGGAAATGCATGTGATGCATACCAGCGACAGACACCATGATGCACCCATGTCCTGATAGCCATCGCCACAATGGTGTGCATGTAGCACATGTCACTCCCCTGCAGGATCACCAATAAGTAGACACATGCCATGGCGGAGGCATGACTGCTAAGTCATACATCACTGTCTCAGTGATGTATGACTTGGCAGCCAGACAACAACACTCTGCACTGTGTCACAATAGTAGGTCATGGGGAATGCAAGTCCTGGAGCTGCACAAGTGCACATGTACATCCCCCACACAACACATCATCTTAACCCTCATCTGTCCAGGTCATACCGATTGGACATATGGGAGACCTGTGACACTACCCTCTGAACCTGAGCCCCTCACAATCTGCTGTGAATGGGAAACAGCTGCCTGAACTTCACATTCGCATACCCCAGTCTGCACGGGCAGCTGATCAAACACCTATGTGACACACAAGTATCGTCTCCTATGGTCACATCTCCAGTGGCATGCTGAGCCCCTACCGAGAAACACCCCAGCAGTCCTGGCAACAAATCCACAGCACACTGACACAGAGGCAGACACCTGAGGGGTCAAATCACTGCGCACAATGTGTCAGCTGATACACGGGAGTGGGAGTACAGAGTGCATTGCATGGCCTGGAGTAGGCATGACTGTCCTGCCCCACATGAATGAGGGATGAGCCCTGGACAGTGGATAGCTGGCTATGTATGTGTGACACACGTAATCTGCACACTCCTGGGGCCCAAACATTGTTCCCACCCGCTGCATGGGCGTGTGCCACATACCCCAGGCACATGTGGTGGCTCAGCTCAGCAAGTGGACCGCATATCAAAGCAACACGCAGATTACATGTCCGAACACAGGCGTTGTGTGAACAATGGACCCACCCATGATGCCCACAACAGAGTTAGGGAAACAGATGCTGTCCCCCACCTTGAGTGAAGCAAACTGCAAGGACACAGTCCCAAGTGACACAATTCCCTGAATGTAAGGGCCACACCTGGGTATCAGATGAGGAGTGGGCAGTGCACAATAGAGGGACATGGCTCCTGGACAACATGACTGCTGTACTGTGGCAGTTTAACCAGGCCAGAGGAGGGCACATAGCATGTAATACAGAGTTCACAGTGCAGTCTTTGACTCACCCCCTCCTTGCTGCTGTCTGGCCTTCAGCTGCCCATCCAGGTCTGGAAACACCACCGCCAGGATCTGGAGCATGTGGGGGGTCAGGGTCCGTGTTCCGCCCCTCCTGCGAGGAGGCGACAGCTTCAGCTGGACCCGTGCAATCCTCCGGGTCCAGCCCCGAAGGTCCTGCCACCTCTTCTGGCAGTTGCGGATCCGGCGCTTGTAGACCCCCACGGACCGGACAGCCCGGACGATGTCCTTCCAGATCTCCTGCTTCCGATGGGCATTAACCTGTGAGGATGACAAAGTGAAAAGGCCATTACTACACATGCAACATATCCGTGCATGACACAGTTGTATATACATGTCTCAATCACAGGGGCACATGATGTACACAGGCAGTGCAACGCTGCCCATGGACAGTTTGCCAGAAGTCACTACATGGTATCATTGCATGGGAAGTAAAACCTTGTTCAAATGCACTGTCACTGCACCATACCTGTCCAGTGCATGTCACTACACACTATGGGGGTGACAACTACTCAGTGAGCCTGCTAGCCAGTGGCGTGCAGACTTTCAGCCTTGCTAGTCAGACAAAATGCACATTCAGAAAGGCAGTGCACAGAACACTCACCTGCTCCCCTGGTGTCCCATACAGCTTGCTGTACTGTGGAAGTAGGCTGTCCAGCAGGGCCTGGTTCTCCTCAAGGCTGAAGGCTGGGGCTCTCTCCACAGTACGTGCCATTGCAGGGTCCAGAGGGGGCAGAGACAGCAGCAGTGCAGTGGCAGATGTCGTCCTGGAGCATGTAGTGCAGGCAAGTGAGCTCTCAGGGGAACAGCCAGCAATATATATGTGCTGGAGAGGCAGATACTGTCCCATGTGTCCAAAGTGATAGGTCCAAGTCGTTTGCATCTTCTGAATCTGGCCAATCCATGGAATAGCAGCACCAATACACGCCCACAGCATCCTTCAAATCTTCAACTTCATGACATACATGATTTTGCAACATTGTTGTGGGTGACCAACTGAATTTCCAGCAACCGACTCGTTCGAATTTCGAAAACGCGTCCGTTGCCAGGCTAGGCCATTGTCAATGGGTGCGCACCGATCGGTCCATTGCTGGTACAACGCGTACAGGGGTACAACGCGTACCCGCACACATTGAATGCAATGGGCCGGCCGGGGGCACCGATCGGTCCATTGCTGATCAACGCGTACAGGGGTACAACGCGTACCCGCACACATTGAATGCAATGGGCCGGCCGGGGCACCGATCGGTCCATTGCGGTACAACGCGTACAGGGGTACAACGCGTACCCGCACACATTGAATGCAATGGGCCGGCCGGGGGCACCGATCGGTCCATTGCGGTACAACGCGTACAGGGGTACAACGCGTACCCGCACACATTGAATGCAATGGGCCGGCCGGGGCACCGATCGGTCCATTGCTGATCAACGCGTACAGGGGTACAACGCGTACCCGCACACATTGAATGCAATGGGCCGGCCGGGGGCACCGATCGGTCCATTGCGGTACAACGCGTACAGGGGTACAACGCGTACCCGCACACATTGAATGCAATGGGCCGGCCGGGGGCACCGATCGGTCCATTGCTGATCAACGCGTACAGGGGTACAACGCGTACCCGCACACATTGAATGCAATGGGCCGGCCGGGGGCACCGATCGGTCCATTGCGGTACAACGCGTACAGGGGTACAACGCGTACCCGCACACATTGAATGCAATGGGCCGGCCGGGGGCACCGATCGGTCCATTGCTGATCAACGCGTACAGGGGTACAACGCGTACCCGCACACATTGAATGCAATGGGCCGGCCGGGGGCACCGATCGGTCCATTGCTGATCAACGCGTACAGGGGTACAACGCGTACCTGCACACATTGAATGCAATGGGCCGGCCGGGGGCACCGATCGGTCCATTGCTGTTCAACGCATCCCTGTACAAGTGACTGGCATATGTCACCATGCCTGTCTCAGATGAACATATGCCAGCCACAGATAGCTCCCAGGGAGTGAGGGGCACACCTACAACACGACAGCCTGTCCAAACTGTATCATAAGGCATGTAAGGCTGCATTTCCTATTGTGTGTATGTTGGTGTACATGTTGTCCTGTGGGTGTCACCTGGGGGCAGCCACCCCCAGGCTGTGCACGTGTTCATGGGGACAGGATCCTGGGTGTTACGTGTACATGACCACTGTGATGTGCAACTGTTCATATCTGTGCATGTGCCATGGTCACATTTCACGGTGGTGTATGTGTATGTCATGTCACATACCCCGTGAGTCCCATGTGGGACGGTATGTTTGAGCCAGGGTGTCCCAGTGGCACAATAGTGATGGTCCTCCACAGTCTGTGTGCATGTAGTGTTTACAATGTCTCTGATTTCATGTGCACAATGGGAGACAGTCTCCACATCCACGTTGTGTGTGCATGGACTTTGATGTTGTGCGTGTGTGTGTCACAGACGTCCATGTCTGTCCTGCAGTGGCAAGTGGGACCACTACCTGTGGGGGTCATGGTTGTTTTGCTGTGGTGTATACCTGATACTCCATGTAATGCCAGTGTCCATGTGGCAATACAGGGTCCCTGGGAATGTACCTGTCGTTGAGCTGTGATGCCTGGGGCACATCTGTCCTCACATGTCACTGTGGGGGGTGATTGTGACACGGCAGCAGGAGATGGGAACTGTGACACGGCCTCATGATATCCAATGGGCCAACCTGGGACTTATTGATGCCACTTGTTGAACCGTGATGACAGATGTTGGCCATGTATGTACCATACATGTCCTTACGGAACTGCACACTTCATGTAGTTGTGCCTCATAATGATGTATGTTGTGATATTGAGTGTGTTCAATGCCGCATATGTGGGGTGACTGACAATCTTGCTTTCTTCTCCTCTGCACTGCAGGGCTCCTGCTGTCCATCGACCATTCCCAGACCTGGCAACGATGGTGGAACGGGACAGCATCCGACGGTACCGCTTCACCAGGCAGCTGATTGAGGATTTGGCAGTGCAGTTGGCCCCACATTTGCAGCCTGGCCGGCCGTATCCTACAGCGCTGACCCCCAAGGTGAAGGTGATGGCAGCCCTACACTTCTTTGCCACCGGTACCTTCCAACATACTGTGGCGACTGCTGGTGGGATGTCACAGACCATGTTGAGCCGTGTGCTCCGCGATGTTTTGGAGGCAATGTTGCTATTCCTGAACCGGTACATCTATTTCCCTAGACTGCAACGACTCACTGACGTGAAGAGTGACTTCTATGCCCTGGGGAGGATGCCGCATGTCATTGGCTCCATTGATGGGACACATGTGGCTTTGGTACCACCACAGGCCCAGGAGCAGGCCTACCGTAACCGCAAGCACTACCACTCGGTCAATGCACTGGTGGTGTGTCTTGCAGATATGACCATCACACACGTGTGTGCCCGTTTCCCTGGTTCAGCACACGATGCCTTTGTGATGAGGAGTAGTCGCATCCCCAGGATGATGGCACAGATGCAGAACCAGCGTGCCTGGCTTGTCGGTGTGTACTGACTTTGTGCCATTGTGTGTGATCTGATCTGTAGTATTCCGCCCACTTTTCCAAGTCAGCTAATGTGCACTTGTCTGTCCGTAGGTGACTCGGGATACCCCAACATGCCGTGGTTGCTGACACCCCTCAGGAACCCTGTGACACCAGCCCAGATGCGCTACAATGAGGCACATGGTCGGACCAGGAGAGTGATTGAGCGGACATTTGGTCTCCTGAAGAGCCGCTTCCGCTGCCTGGACAAGACAGGAGGGTCCCTCCCATATGCCCCAGCGAAAGTGTGCAAGATTATCATCGTCTGCTGCATGCTCCACAACCTGGCAGTGCGGAAGGAGTTGCCTCTCATCCAGGATGACAATGACCAACATCCGCCACCTGTGGAGGATCCTGGCCTGGACCACGATGCCAGTGATGATGATGATGATGAGGGTGATGTCCGCACACAGCTCATCACCAACTTCTTTAGCTGAATGTGAGTATCCTGAGGTGTCATGTCAATGATGTGAGTTGGCATGATATGTGTAGGTGGTGCTCTGGTGCTGTTGGAGTGTGTCCATGGGCTACTTGACTGGATGTGTGTAGCGATGTGTGCTTACAGGTGGTCTGTACTCCCCAACAGTGTTGACATGCTAACTTGGTTCTGGGTGGGTATCTTGTAACATGTATTGTGCATGAGTTTTGCTGTTCTGTCCTGTTCTCCATTGCTTTTGACTGTGTGTCATTTCTGTCCTTCACAGGGTACTTTCAGATTCGTTTGGTCAACTGTGTCCACCGACGACGTGATTGTACTTCCAGGGTGGTAGCTGTTGTGTCCCTACAGGTGATGTGCGCAACACCCATGGACTTCCTTCCTTCTACAGTTGTTGACTGTGTGCCCGCTGCCAGGTGGGATTACCTTGCATCTGTAGTGGTTACGACATGTTGCAACTGTGTAATAAACCTGTGCTTCACTTTGTGATGTGCGTTGTCTGTGGTCACACATTTGACTGCCATTTGCTTACTGCACCTGTGGGCTACTTGACTACAACTGGGAATAGGTGTGGTGTCTGTGCATTGCACCGTCTTCCCTGGCAACATCAGTGTAGGCAATGAGTCAGATGGCCTAGGTGTGTATGTGTTGTGTAGCCCTGGTGGTGTGTCTCCCTCATATGTGTCACGTTGCCTTTACTCACATGCCTGTGTTGTACTTGCTGTTGCAGTTCGCATACACAGTGTAATTTTGCAGTTCATCATCCCCATGACAGCACCCACGTTGGAATCACAACAGAGGCAAGTATGGTGTATTAGTGTGTTTATTGTGATACATTTGTGTGAATAGTGCATAGGATGGTTAGTGCTGTACATATATCTTGCAATCAGAAGTTCCTAGGTGAATTGAAAGTCCTGGTAGACAAAATCCCCAGTATCGGGGCCACAGTTGTCTGAGACATTGGTCCAACTTGTACTCCCCATGTAATGTGTGGGAGTTGTGTTGCCGTCAACAGGGTGAACAGTTTGTGCACAAAGGTGAACATCCAGAACAGGTTCAGGCTTCCTGGGAGTTGCACTTGGCCATCGGCCTCTCACTTGCCCCTCCTCGGACGACCCCTCTTCTTTGGGGGGGCCCCTCAAGTACAGGCTGCTGCGGTGCAGGGGACTCTCCGCCAGAGTCATCCTCCCTCCCTGTGGCAGTTGCAGTTTGTTCAGCACCAGATGTTGTTGGCACACAGGGAGGTGTAGACTGGTTGTTGTTCATCTGGCGGAGGCATTGTAAAATGTCCCTGTGCACCGCCGTCATCTCTTGCAGTGCGTCCCACTTGGACTCCACGCGGGACATGTGTGAGTCCAAGCGGGCATGATGGGCAGCCTGCTGCTGTTTCATGTCTCTGAGGAGCCCCACTACCTGGCTGAGATCTCCGGTGCTGGACTGGTACGCATCGGCTATGCGTACCAGTTGTGGGTCATCATGCACACCAGCAACCTCTGCAAGCAGCGACCTCTGTCTCCCACCCCTCCCACCACCCCTGCCGACATGTGCAGTGCGTGCAGTGGCACGCACAGATGACCCTGGTCCCCCTTGGGGGTTGGTGGTGGTGGTGGTGTCCATGGCCCCACGTTGGTCCAGGGTCCCTGTGCTGGTGTTGCTCCTTGTTCTGTCCATGTCGGCAGGGATGGTATTTGTGGTGACAGTCGTTGGAGGGGTGGGTGCAGGGGGTGCAGCTGGTGGTCCTGCTGGTGCTGCAGCTGGTGGTCCTGCTGGTGCTGCATGTTGACTTGCACCGGATGTGCCAGGTTGGTCTTCTTCGTCCGAGGAGGGCAGAGGCTGTACGACACCAGTGAGCTCCGCATCCTCTTGAGCCTGGGACTGGGACTCCTCAGCGTCTGCTGCTGTGTCCCCATCATCACCTGTTTTTGGGAGACACACACAATGTATGTTATGTTTCTGCAGGCATCAATGGTTGACACACCTGACAGTTGTGACTGTGCCTCTGGGTGCGGGCCTGTACATTGCATTGTCCTAAGTCGTCACAGTCAGGGGTTGATATTGGTGTAGCACATTGTCCTGCATTATTTGGGCATTTCTATGTATTTGTTGGGGTGTGAACATGGTCTGCATTGGTTGTATTTGGTTGACAGCCGGCCCTCCTTCCCACCCAGCCAGTCAGTTATCCCACCATGGACTGTGCTTGCATTGCAGGGAGTGGAAGTTGTCTTTCAGGATGTCAGTCAGTGGTGTCCTGCTGTTGGTTGTTGCACAGTTGCCAGCAGGGCCTTGTGCTCCCCACAGCAGTAGCCAGTGTCAGCCATCTTGTCAGTCCTTATCCACTCCCTGTGATGTGAGCATGGTTCAGGGTGGTGTTGATGGGACAGTTGTGGGGGTGAGCTATGTCTGTGACTATGACTCCCATCATGCTATTGCCTCCACCCCACTTCCCAGCATTCCCATACTTACTTGCTTTTGTGGGGAGTTCAGTGTGTGTGGGTGTGAGAGCAATGGCAAGATGGCTGACAGTGGTGTCCTGCTGTTGGTTGGTGTGCAGTTCCCAGCATGCCCTTGTGCTCCCCACAGCAGTAGCCAGTGTCAGCCATCTTGTCAGTCCTTATCCACTCCCTGTGATGTGAGCATGGTTCAGGGTGGTGTTGATGGGACAGTTGTGGGGGTGAGCTATGTCTGTGACTATGACTCCCATCATGCTATTGCCTCCACCCCACTTCCCAGCATTCCCATACTTACTTGCTTTTGTGGGGAGTTCAGTGTGTGTGGGTGTGAGAGCAATGGCAAGATGGCTGACAGTGGTGTCCTGCTGTTGGTTGGTGTGCAGTTCCCAGCATGCCCTTGTGCTCCCCACGACACAGCAACAGTGTCAGACATCTTTGATGGGCCTTTCCACTCTCTGTGGGATGTGCATGCGTGAGTGTGAGCTTGCTGGGCCATGTGGTGGGGGATGTAGAGCTGTGCCTACGACTCCCATCATGCTATTGCCTCCACCCCCTTCCCAGCATGCCCATGCTTCCTTCCTTTTGACTCTGCTTCCCTGTGGGGTGGGCTGCCTGTGCTGACAGGATGGCTGGGAGTGTTGTCCTGGCAGTTGTTTGGCTAAAAGTCCAAAGAGTGTCCCTGTGCTTCACACAACATAACCCAGGGTGGTGGTTCTTTGTGGGATCTTCAGTTAGGATGTGAGGCATTGCATTCTCCCAGGTGGGTTCTGTGGAGTATGTGTTGAGGGGGTGTGTGAGGGGAGGTGCTTGTGACTATGGTCAGTGCTGCAAGTCCTCCTTCCCACCCAGCCAGATATCCCACCATGGAATGTGCTTGCATTGCAGAGAGTGCAAGTTGGCTTTCAGGATGTCAGGCAGTGGTGTTGTGCTGTTTGTTGGTGCACAGTTCCCAGCAGGGCCTTGTGCTCCCCACAGCAGTAGCCAGTGTCAGCCATCTTGTGAGTCCTTATCCACTCCCTGTGATGTGAGCATGGTTCAGGGTGGTGTTGATGGGCCAGTTGTGAGGCTGAGCGATATCTGTGCCTACTACTCCCATCATGCTATTGCCTCCACCCCCTTCCCAGCATGCCCATGCTTCCTTCCTTTTGACTCTGCTTCCCTGTGGGGTGGGCTGCCTGTGCTGACAGGATGGCTGGGAGTGTTGTCCTGGCAGTTGTTTGGCTAAAAGTCCCAAGAGTGTCCCTGTGCTTCACACTACATTACCCAGGGTGGAGGTTCTTTGTGGGATCTTGAGTTAGGATGTGAGGCATTGCATTCTCCCAGGTGGGTTCTGTGGAGTTTGTGTTGAGGGGGGTGTGAGGGGAGGTGCTTGTGACTATGGTCAGTGCTGCGAGTCCTCCTTCCCACCCAGCCAGATATCCCACCATGGAACGTGCTTCCATTGCAGGGAGTGGAAGTTGTCTCTCAGGATGTCAGGCAGTGGTGTTGTGCTGTTTGTTGGTGCACAGTTCCCAGCAGGGCCTTGTGCTCCCCACAGCAGTAGCCAGTGTCAGCCATCTTGTGAGTCCTTATCCACTCCCTGTGATGTGAGCATGGTTCAGGGTGGTGTTGATGGGCCAGTTGTGAGGCTGAGCGATATCTGTGCCTACTACTCCCATCATGCTATTGCCTCCACCCCCTTCCCAGCATGCCCATGCTTCCTTCCTTTTGACTCTGCTTCCCTGTGGGGTGGGCTGCCTGTGCTGACAGGATGGCTGGGAGTGTTGTCCTGGCAGTTGTTTGGCTAAAAGTCCCAAGAGTGTCCCTGTGCTTCACACTACATTACCCAGGGTGGAGGTTCTTTGTGGGATCTTGAGTTAGGATGTGAGGCATTGCATTCTCCCAGGTGGGTTCTGTGGAGTTTGTGTTGAGGGGGGTGTGAGGGGAGGTGCTTGTGACTATGGTCAGTGCTGCGAGTCCTCCTTCCCACCCAGCCAGCCAGATATCCCACCATGGAACGTGCTTCCATTGCAGGGAGTGGAAGTTGTCTCTCAGGATGTCAGTCAGTGGTGTCCTGCTGTTGGTTGTTGCACAGTTGCCAGCAGGGCCTTGTGCTCCCCACAGCAGTAGCCAGTGTCAGCCATCTTGTCAGTCCTTATCCACTCCCTGTGATGTGAGCATGGTTCAGGGTGGTGTTGATGGGACAGTTGTGGGGGTGAGCAATATGTGTGACTACGACTCCCATGATGCTATTGGCTACACTGACTTGCCCAGCATACACAGAATTCCTTCCTTTGAGTGGTCTTCACTGTGTGTTGGTGTTGTAGTGGTGGCTACATGTCTGGATGTGTTTGTTAGTTCTATTTGTGCCACTGCCTAGCTGTAGTTGTAGTTGTGTTTGTACATGTGATGACACGGTTAAATGTAACTTTGAGATGGCATGTGTTGTGTTTATCTGACTGACATACACATTTTGGGATGATTCTGTTCTGGTTGCTGTGTAATTGCTATGAGTGCATGGTTTGACTCTCCCCTTGACAGTGATGTGTGTGTGTATTGTGGCAGAATATTGTGTACATTTGTTGTGTACTCACCAGGCTCTGGGATGTTCTCTAGTCCATAGACGCTCACTGGCGGAAGGATGGCCCGCACCTTCTCCTCCCAGGGCCTGAGGTATACTGGCTTGGCAGGAGGGCCACTGCCGGTGTATTGGCTCAGGAGGTAGTCCTTCTTGAGCAGCTCCCGTACCCTCCTGCGCACGTCATACCACCTGTTCTGGATGTCAGTCTTTGTGCGCAGACATGGTGATTGTGCGTTCACCCTGTTGATGATCCTCTCCCACATCTTGGTTTTCTGGGAGATGGGGGTCTGTTGGACCAGTGTGCCAAACAGCTGTGGCTCTACCCTGAGGATCTCGTCTACCAGGACTTCCAATTCACAATCTAGGAACTTGTGATTCTTCTTGGGGGGCATGGTGATGGGTGGTGATGGTGAGTGATGTGTGTGTTGGTGTGCAGGTGAGGGTGTGTGGGTGTGTGTTTTGCTGGGTGTATGTGAGGTAGCTATTTGTTGGTGTGCTGATGGTGTGTGGCTTGTGTGAGGGATGAGCTGTGGGTGTGTGGTTGCTGTCTGTTGAGTGCTGGCAGTAGAATGGCATTTGCAAAGGATCATGGTTGGGATTTGTGTCCTTTATATGGGTGGAGTTGTGGGTGTGTCTTTGTTCTCTGTCCCCACCCCCCCCAGTATTTATTGGCTTTGTAATTGCTTGTTTGGCCTTTTTTGTGTATTTTTCCTTAGTACTTTTTGTGCATGTTGGAAACGTTCTTGTGACCGAGTCGGACCCTGCATTTGTCTCGTACGGTCTTCTCCGTTTCGTTCACCCTGTGTTTGTGCAGTTTTCTATGCTGTGTACGCGTCGGTCGCGGTGTTTTGTGTTACTTCGGCTCGGTTTGGTATGCGTGTCGGTCGTACGGCTTGTCCTCCGTTCGACTCGGTCGTGGTTTTCGCGCCTTGCATCGTACTTAGCGGTTTGGAGTTCGCGTGTACGTTTCGGTTGGATTTGTTCCGGGTGCGTGTCGGTCGGTTCGATTCGCGTGTTTTTCCGGCCGGATTGCTGTTTTCCGTGCGGCTCGGTCGTTCGGCTTGGGTTCAGTACGTGTCGGTCGGATTTTGCACGCCTTGCATCGTACTTGGCGTGTCGGGCGCCACAGGTACGTGTCGGTCGGAATAAATTCCGGCTCCGAGTCGGTCGGTGCTTTTTCCGGCCCGAATCGGAATTGACCTCTAAGTGTTTTAAAGAGACAGAATTTCACTCTGGCTTCCCGATCGCCCTCATCCAAGGCCTCTAGGATTTCAGGCCAATGCTCCTCCTCAATGGTTATCTGGAGACGGTTCTGCCATTTGTTGCGGAAACTACAGGAGAGTGGTTGTGAAAAAAGATGATTCATAAGTTTGCTGTAGAGGCCAGACATCACGCCCCTGCAGCTGCCCCATGTGCGAAGATATTCCGCCCCCGGCGAGGACAGCAGGGTCCACGGACGAGGGCCCAGATGTCGCCTCAGGCAATGCTTTAGTTGTAGGTATTGCCAGACGTGTTGCCGGTGGAGGCAAAATTCCTCCCTGAGGTGGCTGAAGGACTTCAAATCACCGTCTGATAGCACCTGTTCCAGTGTGTGTATCCCTGCCTACCTCCAATTCGGCCAGTGGATGGGTCTGTCGCCTATCCAGAGGTTGTCATTGCCCACAGTGGCGGGCCTTGTGCAGCCCATGGTCCACTCCGAAGAGGTGGTGGGCTTGTATCCAAGCTTTGGACATGGCTCGCAGTACTGGGTGGGAATGTGACGGCAGCGGAGTGCGGGTTCTGTAGAGAAGGCATAGACCATCATCACGACCGAGAAGAGAGCACTTAGTGTGCACCCATTGGGGGGGTTCCGGAGTGCCCGGTAGGAGATAGGCAAGTTGAGTGAGGTACAAGGCCAGTAAATAGTGTGATACTGAGGGCAACCCCAGTCCGCCACAGGAGCGATGCGCCAGTAGTTTTGAGGTGGCGAGGCGATGACGGGTGTTACCCCACACGAAGTCTTGTATCGGGTATCAATGAGACATAGTGTGATCAGTGGTACCTTGATAGGGAGTATGCCTAGCGTATAGACTAGCGCGGCAGTGTGACCATCCTCACAGCCTGCGCCCTGCCCCACATAGAGAGGCCCAGCAGGGACCATTTATCAAAATCCTGTTTCATCTGCGCGATAAGGGGGGTCAAGTTGTTCGTGACCATCTCGGATAGGCCCCTATTGACCAATATGCCCAGGTATTTGAGTTGAGAGGCTCTCCAAAGGAACGGGAAGCCATGAATCGCCGCTATGGTGGTACATGTCGACAGTGGGAGGGCTTCACTCTTGTCCCAGTTAACCTTATAGCTGGAAAGTGACGCAAAATCATCTATGATGTCCAGCAACGCTGGGAGAGAACTACTGAGCTCTCGTAGGGTGAGGAGAATGTCATCGGCATAAAGGTAGATCCTGGAGAGGCCGCCCGCAATGGGAATGGCAGAGACAAGTGGAGAGTGGCGAATGGCGGAAGCCAAAGGCTCCTTTGCCAACAGGAATAGAAGTGGGGAGAGTGGACAACCTTGACGTGTGCCTTGTCATATCTGGAAGGGGTCAAAGATGAACCCTCCCCAGTTGACCCGGGCTGTGAGGCAGTCATACAGAAGCAGTACTTTGGAGATGAACGGGTCTCCCAGGCCAAACCTTTTCATGCTAGAAAATAGGTTCCCCCTCTCAATACGGTCGAAAGCCTTTTCGGTGTCCAGGGAGAGGACTACTGCCTCCTCCGGCAGGTCCCTGGCTGCCCAAAGGGTGTGTGCCAGGGTACGGAGAGGGTTCCATAAAGAGCGGCCCAGTATGACGCCAACCTGCGTGTTATGTATAAGGGAGGTGAGGACCACTTTTAACCGCATTGCCAGTATGCTCGTGAGGATCTTGATGTCGGCGTTCAAGAGGGAGATTGGGCGGTAGTTGCCGCACATCAACGGGTCCCTTCCTGGCTTGGGCAGGGCTGCGATCACCGCCCTCTTGGAGAGAGATCCTAGGGAAGCCATCTGTTCTGCCTCCAGGAAGGCAGCGTGGAGGGAATCGATTACCTCTTTCACTGCCTAGCGATAGAATTCCACCGGAAATCCGTCCTCTCCTGGGGCCTTGTGATAGGGTAACTGAGAGATGTCTGATGCAATATCCTCCTTGCTTATTTCTCCCTCTAGCAGCTTACAGTCTTTGTCTCTCAAGCGTGGAAGATCTACTGTTTCGAGGAATGTGGTGACCCATTCCTTGCTCACCGGTGTTTCTGGCGTATATAATATGCCGTAGAATTTTGCGAATTCATCAACGATGGCCTGGGGTTGTGTAAGTAGCTCCCCTGATGCCGATCTAATTGCTGGAATGGCCATAGCTGCCTCTCGTTGCCGAAGTTTGGCCGATAGTAGGCGGCCTGCCTCCACTCCCTGTTCATAATGCCTCCCTTTCATGAGTTGTAGAGCATACTCAGCTTTTGAGGTGTACAGACTATTGAAAGCCATACAGGCCTGTTCTACATGCCGCCTGTTGGGTATGGTAGCGTAGGAGGAGTATAGGTGGTTAAGGGTGACAATCTGTGCTTCCAATTCAGCGCTCCGGAGGGAGGCCTGTTTGTTGGCCAGAGCGGCGCCCATCATCAACTGCCCATGGATGGCCACCTTCGCGGCTGCCCAAAGGACCCTTTGGGAGTCTACGGAGTGTTTGTTATTTACCATGTATGTGGAAACGTGTGTCCGGAGCTGAGCCTTACCTTGAGGGAGCAGTATCTTTGTACATTCAAATGCCAGGGTTTGCGACCCGGGAAGGGCAAGCCCACCTCCAGAGACAACAAGAACGGTGAGTGGTCGGACAGTGCCACCGCCAGGATTTGGGATTATCTTACAAGTGCCACTACCTGGTGCAAGATGAGGAAATAGTCCAATCTGGACTGTGTGCCATGGACCAGTGATAGGAAGGAATATTCTTGTCCCCTGGGTGGCAGAGACGCCAGTGGTCAACAAGGCCATGGTCCAATGTAATGTCCCCTGACAGGGCTCTGTCTGCATCATTGCTCTTATCCAGAGGGCCCGTCTTGTCAAGAATCGCATCCCAGGCGAGGCTCCAATCCCCCCCGATGATGCATTTAGATGCATCAATCACTACTAGTAGGCAGTTGAGCTGAAGAAAGAAGGCACTCTTATTACCTGTTGGGGCGTATAAAGAGCCCACACATATGGACATATCTCCCACCCTTGGCTTCGCAAATGCATATCTGCTGTCTGGGTCAGACCATGTCTTCACCAGAGTTGCAGGTAGCGATTTTCAGATTAGAATTGCTACCCCACATGTTCGCTGAGGGCAGGTGGCACCGGCGGATGTTGCTGGAGCGCTGCTGTGAATAACCCTGCCCAACCAGTCTCGGTGTAACTTGTCAGCTTCCGGGCCATCAAGGTGCATCTCCTGCAGTAGGGCTATGTCCGTTTGCTTGGTTTGCAAATATGCTAGCACCTTTTTCCTCTTAATGTAGTGCGTGAGGCGATGGACGTTCCACGAGAGAACGCGAAGGGGTTAAAGAGCACGTTGCATGGAAGGAGGCATGTGGGGCGTGAAGTCTCCGGGGGGTGAGCACAGTGATGAAGCGGGGGAGGAGGGAGCAGCGTTCCGGGGAGTGTAGTGAGATAGGGAAGTAGGGAACAGAGAGGGAGGGAGGGAGAAGACTGGGTATGAGGATGGAAAGAGGGAGGGAGAGGTGGAAGGAAGAGGGAGAGGGGTAGATAGATTCATAGGTAAGGAGGAGGGCGGGGTGAGCATGCTACAAAAGAGGGGGGGTCTTGCATATGGAGGTTGATCCGATGGGAGAGGGGTCTTGCAGTTCCGGGGTGTATTAGGGAAGGGTGCAGGGGGATAGGGAGGTGTGAATAACTGAGAGAAGGTAAATGGATGGGCAACTGCGGAGGGGGAAGGGCGTAGCGCCGCAGTTTGAAACAGCACACCAAGTTTATATTGTGTTCAGACAGGAGGAAGTGTGCTGGACCATTAAATCTCTCTTCCCATCCATTTGATTGATGCAGTTCTGCTGTCTCCATGTACCAGTGCACTGTGTGCTGCCTTGCATCAACTCATGCACCCTTGCACCTTAGTTATGATCAGGATTGTTATTGTGCACAAAGTGGCCTCTTCCTGCATAAAAACTACACTTTGAGGTTTTTTCCTGAAAGAAAAAGTTATTGAAACTCAGTTCTGAAAAAACAATGATTTTAACTCATCCTTTAACAGGCAATTAATGATAGGTTTGGGTTGCAACTTTAGGTGTGAACTCAGGTTCTGCCCGATCTATTCCTATATAGATTTAAATTGGCATTAGGCTAGGATTCTGTCACCTTGAGTAACTCAAATGAATGCTTCTGTGTGTTGACTGCGTACAGAGAATCTAGTCCTATCATTGGTAAGCTTAGGCTGAAATATTCCAATAGTCTATACTTTGGCCTGCCTAGATATTCTTGGACAGACTGAGTATGGGCAGAAATGTGTAGCGAGGATGTGCAGAAGCATCTCACATTTCAAAAACATTTTCTCTCTGGTGGACACCAGGCAGTGGCTTCTTGTGCAAAGTCCATAGTATGATACTTTGCATTGTCTGCAAGAACTGTTGTACACCCATTCAATCTTCTCTTAATGACTTTCTTAGGCCCCCAAACCTGCCAGAGTGGTATGCTCAACTACCTTCTTCCAGAAACACCTTGTTAAACCTATATGATAGTTGAAGTTGATGCTTCTTTGTCCAGGTTCGTAACATTTAAAGAGATCTACAAATAAATATTTATATTCAATACAATAGTCTTTCGTAAACAAGAGAAAGCCTGAAAGACTGATTCACAAAGATGTTGTTATTGTGGATTACTCTTGTAGTAATCCTGGCTTATTCTTGAATTGTAAGAGTAAGCCAAGCGTATGTGTGATTTATTCTTGGTATTTAACCCCTTGCATGTGTGGAACGGCCTGGAGCCATCCCATGCCACAGGGCTCATGTGCGTAGGACGGCTCCTGCCGTCCTCACACATAGCAAAGGAAATCCCTCTGGTGCGGGCACCAGAGCAATTTCCTTTCAGTCAAAACACCCTCGGGAGCTGGGAAAGAGCTTCCCCAGCTCCCGAGGGTGTTCTGATAATTTCTCCGAAATGACAATCTTCGCGCACGTCGCGCTGATGTCATTTTGGAGAAACCGAAACTGAAACTCAGTTTTAATTTCACTGCCTAAGTGCTCAGGGGGCTATCTCAGTCCCCTGACCACTGAGGCAGACAGGAGATGTATCACTGGAAAGGGGATAATCTCCCCTCTCCAATGGTACCCCTCCCTAGTGGATCCCTGCTTGGGGATCGCCTCAGGAGGGTGATCCCCAAGCAGAATTCCACCACTAGACACCAAGGAGGGGGGAGCGGCCCCTTGGGCAAGGGTCTTTGCTCCCCCCAAAATCATTTGGGCAAATTCAGTCTTTCTGCCCCCCTGATCCCCCTGGGGGGCAGAAAGCACGCTAGACACCAGGGATTATTTTTTTATTGTATTTAGGGGTGGGGCACCCCTAAATGGGCATGTCAATGCCCCCATCCCCCAAACAACCTCCAGAGACTTTCTGCCCTGCCCAGGGGGTGAATGAGTTGTATTACCCCCGAAATGTCCCCCAGTGCGGCAGAAAGCCCACTAGACACCAGGGATTTTTTATTTATTTTTTATAAAAGAGTGGTGGGGCTGCCCACATAGGGCAAGATCATGCCCCCACCCAAATATATTTGGGAACAGTCTTTCTGCCCCCCCGGGGGGCAGAAGTCATACTAGATACCAGGGATTTTTTTAAATAGTATTTAGGGGTAGGGCTGCCCTAAATGGGCATGCCTGTGCCAACACCCCCCAAATAACCTCCACGGACTTTCTGCCCCCCCCAGGGGACAAATGAGGGGTATTATCCCCAATCTGCCCCCCAGGGGCAGAAAGCCACCTAGACACCAGGGCTTTTACTTTTTTTTAAAAGTGGGGTGGGAGCTGCCCACAAAGGGCAAGACCATGCCCCCACCTAAATATATTTGGGAACAGTCTTTCTGCCCCTTCTGGGGGGCAGAAAGCACACTAAATACCAGTTTTAAAAAAATGGTATTTAGAGTTGGGGGCTGACCTAAATGGGCATGCCAATGCCCACACCCCCTAAAAAAATTCCACAGTCTTTCTGCTCCCCCAAGAAGGCAGATGGGGCAATAGCCCCTGGTCTGCCCCACTGGGGGGGGCAGAAATCCCGCTAGACACCAGGGATTATGTTGTCTTTTCATACGAAAGGGTGGGGCTGCTCAGAATGGGCATGCCAATACCCCACCCCCCAAAAAATGTAACAGTCTTTCTGCCCCCCCAGGAGGCAGATGGGGGCAACAGTCTCTTATCTGCCCCACCGGGGGCAGAAAGCCCAATAGGCACCAGGGACTTTGCTTTTTTTTATTTATAGGAGTGGGGGCTGCCCAGAATGGGCATGCCAATGCCTTCACCCCCCAAAACAATTAGCCACAGTCTTTCTGCCTCCCCGGGATGCAGATGGGGGCAATAGTTCCTGATATGCCCACTAGGCACCAGGGATTACGTTGTTTTTTTTTATATGTAGGGGGGGCTGCAGAGAATGGGCACGCTAATGGCCCCACCCCCAAAAATGTTTTTTTGCCCCCCGGAAAGCAGATCGGGGCAATAGCCCCTTATCTGCTCCTGTGGGGGGGGGGCAGAAAACCCACTATGCACCAGGAATATGGTTATGGGCATGTCAGAGAGAAGCCCCATAGGCAAGGGTTGCTACCCTTTTTTTCGGCACACATTGTGTCTGTTTCAGTGAAATTTATAGTCTCATCTGCCCCCAAGTCTTAGGCACTTGGCCCATCCACACAAGTAAGGTATCATTTTTATCGGGAGACTGAGGGGAATGCTGAGTGGTAGCAAATTTGTGCCATGCGGTGATCCCACAACTTTTCCACACAGATATTAGAGGAGAATTTGACTTTTTAGCTAAATTTGACATTTGCAGTGGATTCTGGGAAGGAAAATGTTGGGAAATCAATGCAAGCCACACCTACCTGGACTTCTACGGGTGTCCAGTTTTCAGAAATGTCTGGGTTTTTTAGGTTTCCCTAGATGTCTGCAAGCCCAACACCAAAAACACAGATGCCCACCTTTTCTATCACAAAACGACCTGGTTTTCAAGGTAATCAACTGCGTTTTTGGTCCTGGCTCAGCGACCATCTAGGGAAACCTACCAAACCCAGACATTTCTGAAAACTAGACACCCAGGGGAGTCTAGAGAGGTGTAGCTTGCATGGATCTCCCAAACTTTTCCTAACAAGAATCCCCTGCAAACGTCAAATTTAACTAGAAAAAAAATCAAATTTTCCTCACTTTTCTGTGTGGGAAAGTTGTGGGATCAATGGGCCGCCACAAATTTCCTACCACCCAGCATTCCCTCAGGTCTCCCGATAAAAATGGTACCTCACTTGTGTGGGTAGGCCTAGAGCCCGCAGCAGGAAATTGGCCAAAACGTACTGCGGAGACCTCAAAATTATCGATCGCAAAACTACCTGGTTTTGCGAGGGAGTCACCTGCGTTTTTGGTCCCAGGCTCAGTGGCCATCTAGGGAAACCTACCAAACCCAGACATTTTTGAAAACTAGACACCAACGGGAGTTCAGAGAGGTGTGGCTTGCGTGGATCTCCCAACATTTTTCTACCCAGAATTCCCTGCAAACCTCAAATTTAGCTAATAAAATCGCATTTTCCTCACTTTTCTGTGTGGGAAAGATGTGGGATCAATGGGCCGCACAATTATCCTACCACCCAGCGTTCCCCCAGGTCTCTCAATAAAAGTGGTACCTCACTTGTGTGGGTGGGGCCCAAAATGTATTGTGAAGTCATCATAAAACGACCTGGTTTTGCAAGGGGGGGGTCAAGTGGGTTTTAGGCCCCAGGCTCAGCGGCCATCTAGGGAAACCTACCAAACTCAGACATTCCTGAAAACTAGACACCCGGGAGAGTCCAGGGAGGTATGGCTTGCATGGACTCCCCAAAGTTTTCCTACCCAGAATCCCCTATAAAGCTCAAATTTAGCTGAAAAAAAATCACATTTTTCTCACGTTTCTGTGTAGGAAAGTTGTAGGATCACCGGGCTGACACAAATTTCCTACCACCCAGCATTCCCCTAGGTCTCCCGATAAAAATGGCACCTCACTTGTGTGGGTGGGCCAAGTACACACGACAGAGAAGGGCCCAACACGTATTGTGGAGACATCAAAATTACCTATCACAAAACGACCTGGTTTTGCAAGGGGGGCAATTGCGTTTTTGGCCCCAGGCTTGGCGGCCATCTAGGGAAACCTATCAAACCCACACATTTCTGAACGTTTTCCTACCCAGAATACCCCTGCAAACCTCAAATTTCCCTGAAAATGTTTTCCTTACATTTCTGTGCGGGATAACTATGGCAGCACAAATGTCCTACCACACAGCGTTCCCCTTGGTCTCCTGATAAAAATGATACCTCTAATGCAGAATCACCTAAAAATGTATTTAAAAAATATAGCACTTAGAGTTTGCTGTGCTATACCCTCAATCCCTATGTTTTTGGCCCTTCCCAGTCGCATGCCCACCCACACAAGTGAGGAATCATTTTACTCAGGAGACTGATGGGAATGCTGAGTGGTAGGATATTTGCATCAGCCCAGTAATCCCACAACTTTCCCACACAGAAACATGAAGAAAATGTGATTTTTTTCAGCTACATTTAAGGTTTGCAGGGGATTCTAGGTAGGAAAACGTTAGGGGATCCATGCAAGCCACACATCCCTGGACTCCCCCGAGTGTCTGGTGAGCCATACAGCTGGCTGTACAGGGACAGGGCCTCAGTAGCCAGCATCTCCAGCTCCTCTGGTGAGTCGTTTGGGGCCGTCTCCTGCTTTTCCTTACATTATGGCTCCCAGAGGTCAGAAACAGTAGTCAGAAAGTTGGGGAAGTGTTGCTTGTTTCACTGTTAGGAGGCAAGTGAACTTTGTTTTAAATGCCACGTACATCTCCACGACGTCCAATATTGTCAATGGTGACGTCGTGAAGTTTCCCACCGCTCTACTACCGTCGACTTTCATGTAATTGGAAATGTTGTTCAGCGGGGTCAGGCATCTGCCATTTTAGAAGTAGTGTGTTTGAGAATGTTAAGTGCGTCACCACCACTCAAAATGGTGGCTAGTTTGTTTACATATAAAAAATACTAATGCTACTCATTTGATTTTATGAAAAAGTATTATGTAGTGCATTACCGTGGTTAAATGAGATAGTTGAAAGGCTTTGTTTACACTGTCGATGTTGGAATTTTTGATAAAAAAAATAAAAATGATAAAATGTGTAAATAATACATATAAAATGGATTATTTGCACATTTATTTAAAAAAATACACGTCAAAAATGTAATTTAATTTTTTTTTAAAAAGAATTAATGTTAAAAACTAAATGAAATGTGTTTTATTTTAAAAATATGTTTGCAAAAATAAAAATATATATATTTCTAATGCAGGCATATGAACCTAGGGAGACTGAATAGACGACAGCCTTAAGTTATGAGACCATTTTCCTCACATAGACAAAATCCACATTTTGTGTTAACTGTATGTAGCTGTTCATGTGTATTATCATGTATTTCCTGCATGGCCTATTGTAGTTTTCTTTATGCTATCCTAATTGTGCACATTGGAGGCCGCATTTTCATTTGCACACGTTGCTATATAAACATGCTTTCTTTTGTCCCACATTTTACTTTCACATGGAACCTGCATATGTTTTGTGCTCTGTTCTTTTCCTGGGATTTAGTCTGAACATCATAGT
Source organism: Calotriton arnoldi (assembly GCA_963921515.1). Taxonomy (NCBI): domain Eukaryota; kingdom Metazoa; phylum Chordata; class Amphibia; order Caudata; family Salamandridae; genus Calotriton; species Calotriton arnoldi. The sequence continues at coordinate 1,914,267 of CAWUFW010002249.1, forward strand.
CAAGGTCAAACAACAATGCTTCTTGTTATTCTCTCTGGTCAGGCACTAGCACCTAGACATAACACAAGAATGCAGCTACTGTTTATGAGCACACATGTCTTGTCACATAACTGAGAACAGGAGTTTAAAAGCACACATGAGTGAGGGTTCCGGGGCAAGACAGCTACATCAGCTGAGATGTAAAATGTCCAAATGTGTATGTAAAGGTAAGGGGTCTGCTACTAATCACAGAGATCTTTGATATATAATCACCTAGCTTCAGTAGAAGGGAGGGGGGTTTAGGCTATTCGGTCTTATAACATGTCTTATAACATGACAGGGCTTTTTATGATATATGGTATATTGGCCATGCTAACAGTAATTTTAGAATGCATTTGTTTTCTAATTGTGGCATGAATGCGCAATTTTTTTGTTTTATTGTGGATGAGTAGGAGTGAGAGAGCGAAAGGGTGTGTCCTGTTACTGCGATCCCCAAGAGGATGAAGGGTGTTGTGTTCTGGGGTTCCAATTCACTTGTTTCTCTGGTAAGGTTAGGCAGGCAAGTGAGGCACTATAGCTAGTCGGACTCGGGATCATAGATACTGAGGTGGTATGATGACTGAGTCCCTACATGCCAATGGTCCATGATCCTAAGTATTGTTCTGTTCCTGAGCAGAATCCATGCAACAGTATTATTATTGAGGAAAGAACTTCTTGTAGCACACCACTTACAGTTGGTTGTAACGTTCCAGCAGATACTGCAACAGTGTATCAGAATGATCCTGTGGCCACAAATGGGAGTACTGCCATTATTTTCACTATTGATGTTAATGATGAGGGTTTCCATTTGTGAGGCAGAAGATCTGTCTCTTGATGGTGGCATAAATCAATACACTTTTGCCTATATAGTCTGATTTTTTTTATTATCTCCCAATCTTCCATGGTGGCAAGGTCTGGAACTGTAAATTAAAATATTACATGAGGTTTTTGGAATATGCATGGCTTACAATATATTAGGAAAATATTACAAACATTTCTTTATTCCAATTAAATCAAATACTAGTTTTTGATTTGTGGGTTTTGTTATTTTTTGTCATTTTTAAAAAATGTGAAAAATATTACCTACATGGAATTTTGCATGAATTAATAATCTCTTTTTATTTAACATTTTAAATGTATGATGGAACTAAAAAAAAGTGAACAAATTGAGGAAAGAAATACAAGTTTTTGTTATTTTTTTTTAATTCAACAAAACGAAGTAAACTAAAACAGGACGAAAACAAAAAATCAAACAAAAAACATAGTAAGTCAATCATGGGGAATGAAACTAGTATTTAAAAGCCAAAATTGTTTGAAATCCAATGTACAAACTACAACTGGCATCAAAAAGGTAAATGTGTCCAGAAAACAGTCCACCGAGTGAATGTTAGTCCACACTGGAGGAAATTAGGTTCTGCGTCTCTTTTTGGTGGTGGTGGAGGTCTTGCCATCCTCTCCTGGTGGTACAGATGAATGGCCCCACCTGAGGGGAACTGCCGAATCCACAGTTGCAGGACCTGAGGTGGGTGGAGGGGTTTCCTCTTGTGGCAGCGCCTCCCTTTCTGTGGCTGAGGCAGATGTAGTAGGCCCAGATTTGTTGGACCACAGAAAGAGAAAGATGTTGCTGGAAAAGCCCTGAACATATGGGTAAAACACTCATGCAGAACCCAGGATAGGGAGCCCAAATTTGAGTTGAGATTTTCCATCTGAACACTGTGCTCCCTCTGCAACTGCTCCATCTCCCGGAGCTCTGCAACGACCTGTCCCATCATGTCTTGGGACTGATTGAGGGGTCCCAAGACTTGGTCGATGGTGGTCTGAAGGACAGTGAACCCAGTGGCCTCACTTTGCGGGATCACAGATTCACTCCCATGAACCCTACCCCCACTAGCCTGTGTCCTTGACCCATTGTGCCCCATCCCCATTGGTCCTGGCTAAACTGGAGGTGGTGTTGGATATGACGCAGCCAGGACGCACAAGATTGGGTTGACGTTCCTTTGGACACAGAAAGTGGAGGTATCCAGAGGCTGAGGTGTGGTAACAGCTAGGGTGGGAGGTATAGGTGGGGGCCAAGTAGGGCTCACTGTATCTGTCTGCCCAGGTATACCAGATGGACCAGCCTGCTCCTCATCATCCAGACTTGCAGGAGTGGATTCCTCACTGAAGGCTTGTTCCTGGTGTGGAGTGGTGGTATTGTCAGTAGCAGTGGCAGATGGTTGTCTACGTACTCTGGGTGTTGAACATATTATAAATCAAAATAACAATTATTTTAATAATCTGGATGATACATCAAATGAGCTTGTAGGAGAAAGTGAAGCAACCTGAAATGAAAAAGTGCTTTAATATGAATATACCTTTAATTAGTATTATGATAAATTACAAAAAAGTTTAAATTACAGACAAAACAACATCTTATAAGCATGTACAATTATGTCCTGCAATGGAACAAAATTGGAAGTATACATGAAATTTAGCAAATATTCAACACAACACAGTAGAGAGGAGAAATGCAAAATAAACCATTCCAAAGTCTAGCAGTGAAAAAATCTCTAAATTAAACAAGTTAGAAGGATAAATAGCAGTAGTCATCATATAATCATATAAACATTGCAAAGTATATTTTTTTAGCAAAGCAACTTATATTCAGCATACAACATAACATACTTAGGGGCCGATTACAAGTTTGGCGGTTCTACAGAGGATGGTGCAACGCTCCTTCCACTGTAGGACTGCCAAACCAGTGGCCTGACTGCCTGCGACATTAGGACTTCAATCCTGGTCTGGCGGGTGGCCATGCAGCAGTCTGACAGCGGCTCATAGAAGACCCTAACATGCAGACCACTGCTCTCGGACTGCCAACTGTACCTTCCTGCATGGTGCAGGCCACACCGTTCAGTAGCTGGGGGTGTACTACAGGTGCCCCCTCACATGCACACCCTGGGCCCTGAGGTGACAGGGGGTTCTATTAGGGCCCATTTAGTTGCCTCACCACCACCCTTTTAATGGCAGGCTCACTGCCATGAAAATAGTGGTGGTGAGGCAACTCGAAATATGATTGGTGGTGCTGCTGCGGCACCGCCAGAATATTTCTGTCTCCGACACAGCGGCCCTGTAGGCGGTCAAACCGCCGCGGTTGTAATACTGCGGGCAGTCCCGCAGTGCTGCTGTGGCTGGACCACCGCCACGAACTCGTAATCAGACCCTTAAAGATTTTTGATTCAACATACTTTGATTTGTGAAACAAATAATATCAATTCAATACAATTACAAGAAAGTGACAACTTACAAAATTAAACAAAAAATGTCATTTTAAAACTTAGCATAAAATAGAGATTGATAGATACATATCACTACCATATGTGAAAATATGAAAGGGAAAAGAGAATAAAAAAAAACATTACGATATTATTTTCACAAAACAAAACACAAGGCATGATATTATTTGCAGTCATTACAAGTACACATTAACAAAACTTGCAAAATTGTAAGTTGAACATACCTAGTAAAGTATATGCAGTGAAAATGAACAGACATATACAATGTACAGCTTTTGCAACCTGTTTCTTGCTATGCATCCTCTCCATAGTCCCCAGTTCCCTGCTGCTCAGCCAGTGTGAGTGTGATGTAATGGAATGTTGATAAGTGGTTGGTTGGAATGAATGTCAGTTGGAGAGATTGGGCTGAGCAGCAAGGATGCTGCCCCAGGTGGGGCATTTACCATCTTACTTATAACCTGTAGCTAACACTTATCTTATTCAATAAACCTATACCTAATAATAGACCAGACTGGCTACCTGGCTTGCTATTTACAAGAAGGTATCTTCGTTTACAACACTGAGGCAATTTGGAAATGGAACTACGCTTGTGAAGACTGTATAGACAAAGAAAAAGGAGTTTGAATATATTGGGAAATCTACTGTAAGCAACAAAGTGAAAGTAAGTGAAGACTTGTGAAGAACTAGATGCCTTATGCCCCACCAGTGTCTTCATCACCAGGCATGTGAAAGAAAGTGAGAGTGACCCCCCCTACTCCAAGAGACAGGGTACCAGTAAATGGTTTCAAAATTCAATTACTCTTGGAGAGCTTATATACAAATTCTCAACTCACACACCATGAAGCAATCAAACATTTCACTCCACCAGTCTGAAAAGAGAAGGGCAAAACAGTTCTAAGTAATCAAAATGTAATATTATCTCATTCAATTTTTTTTTATCATACATATCTATACAAAATCACAATAAAACAATTTAGAACCAATACATAAAAATACAGCACAAATTGTTAAAAACATCCAAGTGAGACACAGTATAAGACATATACATTTGTCATTGGTAACGGTTAATCTAAAGGATTCAATAACCATAAATAAGGAACGTTGACGCGTTTTGGTGGTACAAAGCAGGATCAAGCCACCTTCCTCAGGACAAGAAAATATCTATCCCTCTTAACGAATGATCTAGGAGATTTGCCTGTGTAAAGACATAGAGCAGATATAAACTTAAACCCACTTCCTTACATTCACTACATTTCTTAAAACACAAATTCAGGGTTCTATAAAGTTTACCTATGAACACAGTATATCTTTATTTATTTATTTTTTAACAAATGGACTAAGGGCTTCTCCCCACATAGTTCCACCACCTTTTGCATAGAACTACACATACATTTGCCCCAAGGAACCCGATCAGGACTGGGAGAAGGGTCAACAATCATACCCTCAATCAAACCACATACCAGTGTTTTAAAGAACGTTTCACAAGTTCTAGACTCACCTAATCTATATGGGTGAAGCCAATATTCACAGTTTTTCTGGCTGTTCTCAACTTTAAAAAAAAAGAATCAGCATTCAATCCTGGTTAAAAACCTCAAAAAGACATTGATGACAGTTAGTCCTAATCTCATGAATGATGGTCCCATCTCGAAGTTAGTTTTTAGAGAAGGAATATAAAAAGAATCCAATTATGTATTAAACCTACCTCTTATATATTCCCACAAGAGGTAAATCCCTGCGTATCCCACCTAAAAAGGTGTGGAAAGCAGTTCTAAAATAGATGTACCCCACTATTCAGTCGGGGTCTTCGTGTACTTTTCCTATCTAAGATAAAATAGGGAATTGTCTTTAAAACCTTGAAAATAAGCAATATACCTAAAAATTACCACAGTTATGAATATATAAAAAACTCTACAAAAGAGGTGGGTTAAATGTTTTGTTTAGTACGGGTAGGATTTAGGAATATTGTTTATTTTTAAGGTTTTAATGGTTAAGGTTTAAAAAAAATACACATATTAACAATTAGCAAGATGAGAAAACTTCAATAATGCTACAAATTTCCTAAAAAGTTGAAAGAAAAATATTTATATATAGGTTTATATGTTTACAAAAGGTGCAAAACACATTAGCAACAGGTAAATTAAAAGCCAAAGCAACATTTAGGTTTAGTGACACTTTCAAAAGTAGTCTCTCCACCAGGGATTCCTGTCAAGCCTCCAGGATGTAGGATCTGCAAAACCTTCTCCACCCAGAGAAAAAGTTGTAAGGGGGCTGGGAGAACCACCACCAGTCCTCTGGGCCCACTAGGTGATGCTTGGAGGCCAGGGAACACACTCTCCCCGGCAGGTATTTCCACCTTTTCCTTATTTCTTCCTGTGTGCTCAGGCTGTATGCTACAGCATTCACTCTGTCAGCTATTCTGGCCCACATTTGCCTTTTCCGAGCTATAGTTGTATTTTGTACTTGGACTCCAAACAATTGTGGCTCTTCTCTAATAATATCATACACCATGACTGACAATCCTCCCTCAGTAAACTGTGGATTTCTCCTCCCTGCCATTATGAGATAATAAACTTAAACACATTTTTATAACCCGCAAGATAATAAATAAAATAATGAGAAAATGAACAAGAAACAAAGTAAGCAAAACAAATCCTGACTTCACTGAAAAAGTGCTCACAAACAATGTTCTGCTGCACTCAAATGCCCAAGGATCATGATCTGAAATGAATGTGTTTTATAGTGTGGTATGCAGGTGAAAACAATCAGGTGTATGATGCTAGCATTCAAGCCAAAGCCACAGAAATAGTACAATGTTGAACATATCGTGTGATGGACTCACTCCATCTGCAAACCGCCGCTAGGACAACACCTTCACAACTGTGAAATATAAATAATGCTCAGCGCAATCGGGCCACCCTGACAGTAATGGAGTATTGTTAGCCCGCAGAGGAGTCTGCTGCGTCGACAGCGGCTAGCCATTTATGCGACGGAAAACAGTCTGTCAACGCACACAGTGGATCAGCCAGCCCACATCTAAGTACGGCGGGTGAGAATCTGTCAGCTCGACAAAGTACTCGTAAACGCTGCAATGGAGGGACGACAGGAGTCCCGCCAAGATCTAAATCAGGCCATTAGTAATATTGAGTTTGTTACCTGATATGGTGGAATTAGTTGGTAAGAGATCAAAAAAGGCTGCTAGGTAGGTTTCTGAATCCAAGACAAAAAGAACAACATCATCAGCATAAGCGGTTCCTTTATACTTAGAACCATGAAAAGAGGGTGTAAAGTGTGGAGAAAAAGCTCTAGTGACAGAATAACAAGTAAAGGTGAAAATGGACATCCTTGTCTTGTACTCTTTAAAAGTGGAAAGTAAGAGGATTGGAGGCCATTTACATAAATACATGTTTTAGGTGAAGAGTAAAGCAAACCAATATATTTAAAAATTCCTGGACCTAAACCATGCCATTTTAGTGAATGCATCATAAAACGAAATCAAAGGTCTTTTCTGTGTCAAATTTGATGGTGACTACAGGTGTTGTATCCTTTGCAAGGTGCAGGATGTCCAAAAATGCTCTAGAATTGTCAGCCATAGATCTGCCCTTCCCAAAATCAGTCTATTCTACTCCAATCAAGTCTGGGATGTGTTGATTTATAAGTAAGGCCAGAGGTTTTGCAAAAATCTTGCAATTTAAATTGTTGAGGGAAATAGGTCTATAATTATTGCAAGAGGAAATATCTTTGTCTTTTTTCAGAATAGAACATAGCATAGCTTCCAAAAAGTTACAGTGAGTCTCAATCTTTGAAGGAAAATATTAGTATAAAGATAGCAAGTGTGGTAGCAGTATGTGTGGGAAGCGTGAATAGAATTCAATGGAAAAGCTAACTGGTCCGGGGGTTTTGTCTTTGGGTACTTTAGCAAAGGATGTCTTAAGTTCGAGAATAGAGAAGTCCTTATCTAAGGAGAAAAATCCTGAGACTGGTGTTGGTGTGTTGGAAGAGAGTGAAAGAAAGTGTCTAGGATATCTTCAGATGGGGAATGTACTGGTGAATATAAAGTTTTATAAAGGTTTGTGAAGTAGTTTAGATTTTCTGCACCTTTGAAATGTTTGGTGCCATTTGTATCAGTAATGCTGACCATTTTGGATTTTTGTGATTTGATCTTCAGGTAGTTAGCAAGCTGCTTACCAGCCTTTTTGCAGCCTCCATAAAATTGAGCATTTATTTAAAAAAAAACACCCCTGATGTTCTTCAGTCATTTTTTTGTTAAAGTCTAGCTTGGCCTGAATGAGGCGCTTCAGCATAGTGTTGTTATTGGAGGAATAATATTTGTGCTCAAGTTGTTTAATAGAGGTTAGTAAGAATGTGGAGTCCTTAAGAGCTTTTTCTTTTGGTCACAACATAGTCACCAATATACCCTCTAGCAGTTGGCTTAAAGACATCTCAGACGAAATGAAAAGGAATATCAGGATTGATGTTGGAGTCCTTAAGGAATAGTTGAAACTTTTCCACAAAGACATTGTCCTTCAATAGGCTGTTATTGGAACGCCATCTACTAGATCAGGAGGATTCAGGCACCATCTCTAGAACAATTATCACTGGTGCATGGTCTTAAAATGAGGATAGAACCAATATCAGCATTAGCTAATGTGGAAACTAAATGTGTTACAAAGATGTAGTCAATCCTAGATTTAGATTGGTGGACAGGAGAGTAAAAGGTACATTTTTAAAGGGTCCGGATTGTAAACCCTCCAGGCAGCGACCAGCCCCCTAAAGTGGATTGAATGTTAGAATTTTTTTTGCATTTTGTTGGGGACATATTTGACTGAGGATTTTCTATCAATAAAGGGATCCACATGTGGGTTGCCTTCCCTGCCGACTAAAATATCGGTGTTTGAACAGGAGCTTATCTTGGTTAACATTTGTTCACAAAATTGTACATCAATATAGGTAGGACCATACATATTAAGAAGAAACATTGGAGTATGATGAATAGTGAGATGAAGGAGCAGCCATCTGCCCTCTTCATCTTTGTCTTCCTTCTCAACAACCAAAGGAAGCAATTTGTGAAACTATATGGCAACCCCATTTTTGTTTTGATCAGTAGAAGAACAGAACACCTGTCCCGACCAATTATTTCTTGATAGGATTACGAAGAACTTTGATATTCCAGGACACAAAACGAATATTACTCATTCAATGTGTGAGTGGAGAAAGGAAACATAGTAAACAGATACAGTAAACCTATAGGGACAAACCATACAGAACCAGCAGTACAACCAATGAAACAATGACATAGTAAGGCTTAATAGAAGAAAAGTATAAGGAAAAAGTGTAAGGAAGTAAGAAAGGGGATAGACAGGGAAAGGGGAAAAAGGATAAACCCTGATAGAGGAAAAGAAGATGGTAAGAAGCTAAAAAGGCTTTAACCATGAAGAACAGCAAGATATATAATACAATATCAATGTTGTGGTGGGGTGGTGTAGCGCAAAGAAAACAGACAGCTGACGGATGATCAACCGGAAAATGACAATGAGGCCCCCGGAGACAAATATGGATCAAAAGAGATATAGGGAGCAATAAAACTAAATAAATACTAGAATCACATCATACAGAAACTAGGAGCACTTACCAACATGTAGGGAACAGGGTGTAAACACTAGTTCAGGGGTAGGATACATTGTGTGAGAGTAACATCTATGCTCTAACAGTAAAATGCAATTTTGCTAGGAGCATTGAAAATATTTGCATCATTCCCTCCTCTGATCCCCCAACTACATGTCATTGTGTACCTAGTCTAGAAACTATGGGGGTCAACTATGACAGTATGGCAGGATGGGATAAACACATGAGCACTCACTCATGATAGCACTGTCACTTTCAGAGCACCAGAAGACCTTCCCTATTTAGATTATGCCTTCTAACACCCATTTCCGTCTGTCATGACAGGAAGAGCTGTTACACATAGGAAAACAAAATAATAATGTCCCCAACGAATAGCGCTGGGAGAAAAGTTATGGTGTGCAAGGAGATTTAAAATGTGTGTTGCAAACACTTTGGGGACTTGTTTCTGTGTTCTCGGAAAAATGCCAGGAATCTGGAATGACATGAAAGCTACCCGTATTTCAGTTCCTATCAAAAGTGCTTCCACTCTACTGGCAGAAGTTCTTCGGGCAGTCCTTTGTTGAGAAGGTGGAAGTGGACTACTACCAATATGACGAACCATGTGGCCAACCACCTATTACTAAGTCAGCTCATATATCGTTAAACTAGAATCTAAGGAACAATGTATCAACTCCACAACCAAGGGCCCCAGCAAAACCCATTCCTCTAACCACTACAATAGCCCCATTCTCAAATAGGCTGCTAGACATCCTCTGGAGTCAAATGTGATCAATGGTGAGGATGCAGCAGCAAGGACTGAAACTAGGCCTGGGAAGAGTTTCAATTACACTGGATTAATCAGAGTAAATTCGGTAATATATATTAGTCTTTGACTCTGAATTACTCATAATTACACAATTGATCCTGCTTGCGTAATTAAGAGTAATTTGGGGGTAAACATCCTACTGCAAGAGCACATTTAGCAGTGTGAGTGGCCACTCATGCTCACTAATTGTGTTCTCCTGCATTTAGCGCTGTTTCTTAGTGCAAAATTCATACATATGTCCATTTTGGATGCGAGGGTGCATTTTGTAAAGTAATACTTTGTAAAGTAAATAGCGCTAAATTCTGGTAATAAGTTGGGGAAATCCTACCCCAAGAGCACATTTTCTTATTTTATCACCAATATTTCTTCCTTTTCAAAGCGTAGCTTCTAATGTTGCTTGAAGCCAGATGGTTCAGTAGGGGTGACTAGTATGAAAGGGATAGAGAGAACCGCATCAAGTATGCCCATAATATGTGATGGATAGGCCCCTATTATGCTAGGAGTGGTTAGAATTTCATCAAGAACGTACACAGTATTTCAAGGATGGACCACTATTATGCCATGTATATTCAAATTGCAATCATAAATGGTTGCTTTATGTCGGAAAGAGCTTCTGCTATGCAGAGAAAGACATATTCACAATATATCAGGTATGGATGCCTTTAGACCACGGCAAGCTCTCCCACACTTGTACACACCCTTAGTCCCCAGTAACCACCAGTACCTATAATTGCCTCTTCACCACTACAAACAGAGATGAACATACCTGTTTATGTATGCCTAGTATATCTCTCTCCCACACACAAACACACACACCCACACACAGACACACAAGATCTTCACCCCCTCCTAATTTACCTTCACCTGTCCAGTGGCACTGCAGTCAGTCTTTTCCCAGCTCGCCAGATATCCTGCAAGTCCGAGATTCTTGACAGCAGTAACAGGTGGATGCAATCAGGTTTGATAGTTTTCACTGGTCCAACTTATCCTACCCAAGACCTTATCTCCACTGCCAATCAAGAGGATGGAGGAATCATGGGAGTACTGTTGCTTTCAATGCCCCTAACTCAGGCAAGATGAAGGCACGTATAGGAGAGTGATAGCTCAGTTACCTCATTTAACAAGTTGATTAGCCAAGCTCATGGCCAGACTTTAGTTAATTGAGACACAAAGGGACCCCCTGCAAAGCACGATAAGTCCTAGGGCAGGGAAAATGCAAGTTTAAGCAAAAGACCTAAGCAATTAACTGGTCATGAAAAGACCTACAACAGGATCATTGATGTATGTATAAACTCAGTGCACTAAACATTCATTTAAAATCTTCATTTTTTATTTTTGTATAAATTCATGCTAAAATCTATTTAATTCAAAATGTTGAAACATACTGTGTTGGACGACATAATCACAATAGTGCAAAATACATTTATACAGACAATTATGACATGATTTAATATACAGAATTCAGACATAAAACACAAAAACAAATAAACATGAAATAAATTTGTCTTATTTAAAATATAGTGGCTAGATGTTGGACAAGTTCTTAAGTTGTCTACACGCGTTTCGGCTTTTGAGTGCCTTCTTCAGGACAGCCACAAAATAGACCTAAACAGACAATAAAATAAATACATATATGTATCATAAATACAAATTAGTGCACTGAGTCACAAACGCCTAAGATATATATAACAAAATGTAGTATACAAAGCAATTCACTGATAAGACATATATGATTTCTGTGTAGAAACTAGTGGTAAGACCCCTAATGGAAGGTAATTGTGTTAATTGAACATATCTAAAAAAGTAGAAGAGTACCCTTCATGCCAGTGGCTAAACAGAATTAATATAGAACTGAATAAATGACAAGAAAAGGAGAGGAATGAATAGAAAACAAGGATATCTGAACATAGTAACAGTGTGAAGACACCTAGTATCAAAAAAGCGTACCTAAATAGGTATGCTAAGGAGACCAAAATGGATATTTGGTCCCAAGGTAAATAAATTTACCTATTATGAGAAGGGACGAAAACAAATTGAATCTTAATTATTGTATGACATAGGGGATGATAATTTGATCACTGATTTAGTTTTGTAATAAATTATTACCTGCTAGAGGTTCAATGGGTAACTCATGAGTTTTTAAAAAAATGAGGAATTCTTCAAATTGGGGGTATTAATGCTGTAAATTTAAAACAACACACAAAATATAATCTATAATGTGTTCAACTGCAACATAGAGAGTGTTATATTATCAAGAACTAGCATCGAGTATATAAGAGCATTGGATAATTTACCTAAAAACAAATATGTTTTATAGATCAATGGATGAAACTGAAACGAGTCACCGGGCAAACCAAATGAAGCCCTCCAGATATAGAATATGTATATGATGCCGAATGGAGGGGCTCTGTAAAAAAAGGAAATACGTCCTGGTTAGAAGTTTAGAATTGAACCAGTATATGGACATGCATGAAAGACTAAAGGATGTATATACAAATGATGTATCTACCTTTTTTTTAAAAAAAGAAAAGAAACCAATGAAGGTAATCCTGATCCTATAGAGTTATACGGGGCCACATGACCGCGTGATGGTATCAAGAGGAGGGACAAATCACTATAGACGGAAAGAGAAAGAAAAGATATATGAAAACAGCTGTGTTTAAAATGTCAAACAGAATGCGATACGTATTAAACATCAAACGCGATCACTACTTTCTACAAAATAAGATCTAATACGGGGGAAAAAAGAGGTTTGAGGATACTAGATAGAGAAGTTACATCAATACTTAACTATTCTGGCTGCGCGCGTGTAAAAACTCTGGCCTGTAATGGAGGACACGAGTTAAATGGGTCCTAACAACAGGACAACAAGCACGCTTAGTAACCGTGGTTAATGCCAGCTGAGTGACTCAAAAAGGAATGCACAGGGGGCCCAGCAAGAATAATACAGTGGAATGACCCCAATTAAACCGCACGGCAAAGGCGCGGCCCCATTACTTACTTGATGCAAGAAATTTTCCTATTACGGCATGGTTTCCGGGCTCAGCGAACACGGCGGGAACGCGTGAGTTTATATGCGTGTAGCTTGATAGAGCATATAACAACCAAAAGAGCGTGATGACGTATAGCAGAACGTGATGAAATCATACATAGAGAACGCGTCGCAAAAATAGTGGAGATAGAAGAGAGACGATAGACTCATTAATTTCGAAGACTTTAGTTAATCAGCTTTCCTAATCACTTCCTTCAGTGGCAACTGAAAGGGGTGGGGCACCATTTAGGATGCCCCAATTTGTCCACCACCAGTGTAATAAGGATTATAACCCATTAAAATGCCTATCACAGAAAAAAATAACTCCTTTCACAAACAGAAAGGCACAGGTCACAAGAGCAGTATTTTGCGTCTGGCTAAGCATGAGGAATAACCAACCACACAATAAAACACAACATAACATATAACTTGACTTTAACCACTCTAATATGCAACTGGAAACACTCCTTTGAACCATGTGAGCCCTGTTACCCTATAACATCAAATATCACACCATTCAGGTTGGGAGGTGCTGTAAAACTTGAAATCCCCCCATTATGAATTACTCCACAGAGATAAATATCAGATATTCTCCACCCACAGCGGAATGGCCTACAGGTTTCAAGGATAACACGCCTGACAGAGCACCATGAGAAGAAAAACCGTAGTCTCCTAATATGACACCCACTCTCACTAGCGCCGAGGATAGCCAATGACCTTCCCTCTACAGAGACTGACGATTTGAAAAATTCATAAACTGCAAACATCTAACATGTCGTAACATTGTATTGTTCTATCATGTATGTACTCATTATGCATGAAAATGTTCATTTAGTAGTTTAGGGATCAAATTTGACGTTGGATAGTAATGAAAACATTTCTAATTTCTCAAGAAAGTGCGGAATACGAAAGCTAATTCTGCAGGGAAATTCGACGCACCATATAGGAATGCAGTGCTGGTGCACATTTCATGGGTTGACTAGCCGCCAGATTGAGCCCTCCCTCCAGAAATCAGAGGGTTTCATTACAACCAAATTCAAAATCAAGCCTCAAACTTCCATATGAAGGATTGAATACCGGTTTTAGGCTCAGATGGAATAGAAATCATAGGATTTCCAGATGAGTATGCTAATGCATGGAGCTCTGACAAAATAGTGTGCATTTTTCACAGCTATCTTATTAGTTTAACAAGGGTTATCACATAAAGTATTTCTTTAACAATGTAAACCCCTAAAGGCACCTCGAAGTTGGGGAGCAGGTAGCAGGAATGGATAAAGCCTTTTGATGATAAGAAAGTAGGCACACGTTAAAAAATGCCATGAGAAAAACATAAAATAAACTTTTAAGATTCCAATAGTATTAAAATCAATGGCGATACATATTTTTTTCATTTCTCCTTTAAACCGTATATTAAAAGCATCTCAAAGGCGAGCCACGAAACTTTAAATCTGCTAGTATTTCACACATGCTGCTTAAGTAGGCTGTAATCTACAGAGGCTGAAGACAACCTTTGATTCTATACTTCGTCTGCCCATGTATTCATGGTAAGAGCACATACAAAGGACTCGAAAAACATAGGTTTTTGAGACCTGACTCCAACTGTGCACGACTGTGCCGGTATTATGTAATTAAGTTGTCGCTCCTGTGCAGAAATAAGTATGTTATTTGAAACAGTACTTGACATTTCAGATTTTTTCTGTAATTATACTAGAAAAGTATGCGCTGTATTATGCTTTTTAAAATAACTTTCCATGATAGCCTTTTATGTCTTATACTCTTATATCGCCCACACAGGGGTGCATATAATATAGGATTATAATAAATGAAAAATGTGATTCAACTTCATAAACTAGACATAGTAGATCAAATCCATAGTGCTGAATCATGTAACTTCGCTTTCAAATACCTTTTCTTTTGAGAAAAAGATTTAAATAGATGGCAAGAATATTAAATACAGTATTGCTGCAATGTAATTTAATAAAAGCACATTTTGAAATACCACAGATATTTACTTTTTTTTTACAGTTAGGCACATCTGTGCTGTCCAAATTCCAAATTCCTTTGAAGGGTGGGAGACATGAGGAATGGGGTGCTGTGAAATAAAAATCATTGTGAGTGTACAGTACAAACTACTAATTTCTATCATTAAAATGTTTCGTGCCAGTCTAAAACAAGCATTTGCAATGCAATAGGTCTCGCATTTACGCGAGTTTAAGCTATGGCATTGTAAATGACAATGCCTTTTATTTATGTTTTAAAAACGAAAACAAAAATAAAAGGCATTGTCATTTACAATGCCAATATCTCAAACTCGCGTAAATGCGAGACCTATTGCATTGCAAATGCTTTTTTTTTTTAGTTTGTAGCATGTGCAGAGTTTGAGACATTGCAGATAATAAAAGGCGGTTGCCCGACCAATCGCAAACTACTCTACTATCTCCAAGTTCCTAGAGGAAATGAATGACGGGTAGGAAATTCTCTAGCCAATCCAGGACCATCACGCTTTCTCCATCATTAAAAATATATGGTTTTGCGTACTTGATTGGTTGTGAGTACCGTGTCACGCAATGGCTCATCTTGTTCAGCATAGCATGGAAGAATAGGAGTAAGTTAATGGCAGAACAGCAACGTTTTGTGATGTGTGGATGCATGTGTAATTGCTGTATTTTAGTCTGTGCATATATATAATGATTCCTGTCTATGTGACATTCAAAGTGATATTGCTACCGACAACAACAGTTGGTCATGTGCAAACATCCCACGTTTCCCCATGTTAGGTATGAGAAGCCAAAACATTTCTGACTTTTACTTGCTTTTGCATTTTGTCAGTCCTGCTTGTAAAAACAGAAAAGTAAGATTTGCACAAAGCAAATTTGCTCGCATGCGGGCGGTTTAGACAGTGGCGGCTCGCATAGGGCGTACTGCGGGACGATAGGGCGGGGGAGGGGCATGGTGGGGGGGTAGTAAACTCGGACATACGACGGAACGGAGGAACGTAATATTTACTTTCTTCTGTTCCGTCGTATGTCCGAGTTCACTACCCCCCACCCTGCTCCTCCCCCGCCCCGCCGCCCCGCAGCACGCCCTATGCAAGCCGCCACTGGGTTTAGACATGCATCGATGCGGACCAAACCTTAGTATTCCCCAATATTAAAAAGATACAATTTTACAATTGTTGTATAAAGTGTCCTAATCAAAAGGCTGCGTTTCTTCAGAATAAATCCCACAATGTTTAATGCAATTAGTATAACACTGGAGCTTCTGCTTTTTTCCACCATTAGACTGGGAGGAAGGGCGGGGATGTATGTGAGCGTCCATTATTCTCCTGGGTTTGGGGAGGGTGAATTCCAGCCATCTCCAACTTGTTTGTGGGAGGAGCAGCTAAAGGAGCTTCTGGTGACAACGTCGACGCCCGAGAAGCGCGGGCCAGAGAAATGGCAGAAGATTGTGATAAACCTCCAGATGACCTCCCCTCACTCCAAACACACACAAAAAGCAGAAATAAGTTGATGGAAACATCGGCATGAATACCTTGAAACTTACACCATTTATTGCCATGCATTTAGCTATCAAGCAGGGTGTAATGTAATTTTGTGCATTTGCAACTATATTTATTTATGCGTTTTTATATAGCGCAGACTTTACCTGAAGGTGTCAGAGCGCTTTACAATCGAATCAGTTACATTACATAAGGACTCCGTAAATTTGTACATTATGTAATGATGCATTTTTAATGTAAAGCACCCTAACCCCTTTGGATAAGGTCTGCACTACATTAAAACATATAAATGAATAAAGGGTCAAATGAGATACAAAGCTACAAATGAAGAAGGAGGCGCCCACAGAAGGATACAGTGGTTGGCAACGCGGGAGTGAAAAGATTGCAGCGAGGGATAGCAATCAGTGGGAGAGAAATTAGAATGTGTGGTTAAGCAAAGGAAGGTGCAGTCAGAAGGAAAGGGGGAATTCAGAGACTGGAAAAGATAATGTAATCGGAGAGCGATCACAGAACAGCAATGTTTTCACTTACGCTGGCTTCATTATCTTGCTCTGTCACTTCCGGTGGCTATCCAGAACACTACACGCACAACGCACCAGCAGAATCTTCCAGACTCTGAGACAAGGCGCGCCATATTGTTCAAATCCTACTTCGCCAATCCTAGACTAGTGATGTTACAAACTGGCGCAGATGGACCTTAAGCACAAAAGACACAGTAGACAAAGGGCAGCATCCCGCGAGTGCTGTGTGAGGCCGCCGCCATTGTGAAACTTAATGCACGCATGACGCACTGAAATAAAAAAAAAGTAACTGAAAGCGTGCCGAAAATGAAAACAATAAGTGGTTGCTCTGTAAATTAAATAATTTAAGAAGCACGACTGCTAAAGTGAAAGCGGACCGCGCTGCAAATTAAATAAATACATTAGTAACAATAATATAAAAGCGGGTGGCGTGCTGCCACGTCGTGGGTGGAATAGGGGAAGATCATTAAAGAAAATAGTGCTCACCCACTAGATAACGCAGACCCTGTAACGAGCCAAGTAAAAGGTCAAGTCCTTATGGGCGGTAACAAATGGAGACAAGGCAATACCAAGGAATGACTAACAAGCCTCATAATGAATCGGAAGTCAGTGTTTCCGAAGGACAATGACTCAAGCCAATTAAAAATATGGGCGGAGAGTGGGCAGGGCTTCCACTGCATACTCTATTACAGCATGCCTCGCAGAGCGAGTAGCTCATGTGCGCTGCCGCTAGGCTCAACCTAAATATATATAGCACGAAAGAGGTAAAAGGAAAAGAAGCAAATGGTAATAGCAATTAGAAAAAAAGATTACTAAGTAACTGAGGGATTCATTTTGAATTTGGCAGGCAGCCCATCAGCTGAGGCTTGACCATCAGAAAAGTGACACTTCTCCCACCTCTAAATGGGAGAAATGCGGTGCAGTTTTGGCGAGCTGGAGCTCCATCTGTTTAGGGTGTGGCTTCTGTTCTCTCAAACGTTAAACAATACCTATATTATGGTGCACCAGTAGCTGGTGGACTTTCCCATCAATGAGCAGTACTTCAACAAGGATGATTCATGAAAGGCACTTGGTGAAATGCAAGTGATGTGAAGTGCACAAATTAAGGGGCAGATTTATTAAGAATTATTGAAAGAGAGTGTAACAAGGCAACTGCGCTGTGATGTGTGAATAAGAGTGAGCTGAAGATTGCCAAACTTCCGAAGATATGGAATGAGCATCTTCCTGCACAAAAACAATCCAAACAAGTATTTTACGCTTTCTATGTGTGATGCAGAATTCATCACACATAGAAAGAGGAAATAACAAAGAGAAATAAACATATTTCTCCTCATTACGCATCTCTGTGGTATGCATACTGAATTCCAGCTTACAAACCTTAGTAAATCTGGAATTGCATGAAATCCATTAGTGGATGGACAGGAATACCCATGCTCCACCTATCAGCATTGACCACTAAGAAATATAATGCAATGCAGTGCAAGCCGCTGCGTTGTGATACATTTTTTTTACGAGGGCACACAAGGCCAATCATATCAGACCTTATATGGCTTAGTAAATCCCAAATAAGTCTTTGTACCACCCTTGCGTCTCACAAGTAGCAAATCTGGGCCAGAATCTCTATCTGGTTGTGTTGGACTTGGCCCTTTTTGGCCGGTTCACCCCTAAACTTTTTGCCTTGTATGTCAGTAGTTCTAAGTCTCTGGGCACTTTCGCACTGTGGTCCAGTGGAAAGTGCGTGCACGCTCTGTGCGCATTTAGTGAGATGGGCCTGCCCTCCCATAGGAATGCATGGGGGATATGTGTGTCCATGGTAATTCCTGGTGTGAGAGGAGTGCAGGGGCGAGTTTAGTATGTGCGAACTCGTGAGAATAAATGCTGCGCAATGGTGTGCGCAGATTTATTATAACTTGTGTAGAAATGCCACTTCTAGAAGTTGGCATTTATGTGTGCTCTGTGTCTGCCTGCCTGATGTGAATTGCATGTCTGGCTTGTGAGTGACAGGGGCAGGGTGAGTCAGCGCAGTGGTGAATAGAGAGATCTGCATCTAGATGGGAGGGAGGAGTTGCACCTGGGACCTGAATAGGGCTGTGCCTTCCCTCTACAATGCTGGCTCCACCCCCTGTGGTGCGTCTGATGTCCCTAGCCTGTCCTGTGAAAGGAGAGAGGAGCTGAGCAAAACAAAGTGCTCCAAAGCTCCCCCAAACCAGTTGCATCTGGTTTTCCCTAAACCCTACACCTTTAGACAAAGGAAAAGGGTGTATAAAAGAAGGGGCTGTGACCCCATGTTTTTTTGTTCAGTTCTCTGTGCTTGGGTGCTGTTCCTGACGCTGCCGGGGCGTGCTGCTGCTGGGGCCTAGAGGGGCTGCCATGAGGGCTTGCCTCTCTGGGCCCTGCATTGCCCCTTGATACCTTAAGGATTGATGGGACCCTTTTTCTTCTTCTTTTGCAGTCCAGGACCTTTGCTACACTCTTTGGCGCTCTGTGAGCGCCAGGCTTTACCCTAATTATCTCCTGGAGCCAAGGAGCACGAAGGCTCCGCAGCGCTGAGCTGCAATCCTTTCCAGAGGGAATCCCAGCGTAGGGATTCCCCCGCCTTGTGCCTTCAGCGGGAGCCCACCCCGTGTTTCGGCCGCTCTTTGGCTTTAATTGATGAGCGGGTGCCCACCCCGCGTTATGCTGTGAGGATAGCGGGTGCCCACCCCGCGTTTGCCTCAAAGAAACGAATTCACCGCCGCGGCCCGATCGGCCTCGCAGGAAGTCAGGCAGCGTGATGCCTGACGTGGGGCGGGCCTTCCGTTTCCTCGAGGGAAGCCCCGCGCCCACGAAAGTGCCGTCCGGAGCCTCGCTGGCTCCGCCTGGAAGTCCCGGGTCCCAGGAGGGGGCCCGGGTGAAGTGGAGAGGCGGTGTCTGCTTCTGCACGGGCTCCCGTATGCCGGTGGGAGCCCTGCATGTGTCCATAAAGTCCCGGGTCCCAGGAGGGGGCCCGGGTGAAGTGCAGAAGTTGCGGCCGAGGTCGCCGATAGCAGCGCGGGGCTCCCGTGAGTGAGGAGAGAGCCCCAGCGCCGAAGAGAGGAGAGCAGAATCCCCCCCAGGAGCCGGTGAGTGAAGGGCTCTATGTGGAGGGGGAATGCCGATCCAGGCAGAGTGACACTGCCTATGCCATTAGCGGTCCCGCCGTTGCGGGCCGCTCCAACGATGGGGGCTAATTTAATTTAAAATAAGCCCAATAGGGCCCCGAGGGCACAGAGGTGCAAGAGCCCCTTTTTACTCGCCTCACAGCTGCACCGCTGTAGCGGGCAGCTGCAACGTTGTGCCTCATTTCTCTAGAGTCTCCCGTGGGGCTCTTTTAGCACGTGTAGTGCCTGTGCTTGTTCTGTGGCTTTTTCCAGCTGCCCTGCCCTAGCGCGGGCAGCTGCAACCCCTTTG
Organism: Calotriton arnoldi; assembly: GCA_963921515.1. Lineage (NCBI taxonomy): Eukaryota > Metazoa > Chordata > Amphibia > Caudata > Salamandridae > Calotriton > Calotriton arnoldi. The sequence continues at coordinate 1,934,467 of CAWUFW010002249.1, forward strand.
CGCATTTTGTTCAGAAGGCACATTGAGTGTCCAGGCCTCAATTGATACTTACAGCTGCCCAGCAAGTAGTGGGCAGCTGCACCGTGTAGGTTCTTCTTTCTTAGGGGGACACATGTTTTAAATTTAGGAGTGAGATGCACTCCGTGGCCCCTGACTTTCACAGCTGCCCAGCAAGTAGTGGGCAGCTGCTACGTTTAGGTTTGCGCGGTTGCGCACCCTTGACTTTCGCTGCTGTGGCAGCGCGCCCTGACATTTTGGACACAGGGCATTTGAGCCCCTTTAGAGATGGCCAGTTGGCCAGGGGGACAGTTAGGTTTATAGGGCGCCAGGCCCTAATGTGATTCATGTGCTAATGTGATTTTGGGTGCTAGGAAATGTAATTCATGTAGTATGATTTACGCACCCTGTTTTATACCTCTAATGTAATTATGATTATGAGGTTATTTGCATACTGTGGTTATGCTGGTGAGGTTGGCGCAGAATGTAATTCGCGCCTAATGTGATGCTGTGCATAATGTGGTTTATGTTACAGGCTGATGCTAAGTACAGTGATTACCAGTGATTACTGGCTGGACGTTTATGATGTGTTCTACATTTATTATAAGTGACTACATATACTAAGTTCGCTTTGTGCTGGTTCTGACAGTGGTCCAGTTGGCCCTGTCAGGTGTAAATAATCCCTTGTAAATATGACCTAGTGCCAGGTGGCACCATGTATATTATGTGAGTACTATTCTAATGTGTTATGATAATACAAAGGCTATTTTTGATATAACCTTGTGTGGAGTTCCTTTTTGTGGTGTGCCTAGTATGTTGTTGCTGTGGGTGTGTTGCGCAGACGCTTTACACATTGCCTCCGGGATAAGCCTGACTGCTCGTGCCAAGCTACCAAGGGGGTGAGCAGGGGTTATCGTCGGCGTGTAACTCCCTCGCCCTGACTAGAGTGGTGGTCTCTGCCTGGCTTTGGCGCAAGCCTTAGCCAACCAGAGATCCCATTTCTAACATTGGTTGTCAGCGGTGGGGATTAGGACTTGCGTTTGCGCAATACCACAGCGACAACTGGCTGCATTACAAAACTCTGCATTTTAGATAGTCACATGGAAAGGGATTATTGCTTCTGAGTTTGTTTTAAGTGTCATTTCTTTTTGAAATGTGTTTCTATGTTGCACTATGAGTTGGGTGTCCTGCCAAGGACAGAAACCAGAGAATCTGGAGGAGTGACTGCCCTTGTGCAGACTGCTATTGGGTTGGCCTAAAGCTGGAGGAGGGACTGCCCTTGAGCCATTGTGCTGGTTCTTGGGTTGGCCTGCAGCTGAGGGAGGGACTGCCCCTGTGCTGTCTGCTAGTTCTTGGGTTGGCCTACAGTGGGGACTTAATTGGTATGGAGTCACTAGCTCGGGAGGGTAGATTATCCCCTAAGTGCAGTGTGAGTTTTCTGGATTCACCAGTAAGGGTGGGATCCAGTGGTGGCAGCGAAGTGTGTGTCCAGTGCATGAATTCCCCGTCCCGTTCCCAGAGTATGGTACCTGGCGCTCAGTAAGAGGGGTGCAGGTTGAGATTCAGGGACAGTAGATACTGTCTCACCGGTCTGGGGGGTGTGTGTGGATAAATGGTGTGTTGCACTGGACGAGTGAGTGTGAGTTCTCTGAAATAAGGAGCTTGCTGAATACTTGGGTGTGAGTTCTCTGAAATAAGGAGCTTGCTGAATACTTGGGTGTGAGTTCTCTGAAATAAGGAGCTTGCTGAATACTTGGGTGTGAGTTCTCTGAAATAAGGAACTTGCATTGGGGAGTAACCTTGAGGGATGGTGCAGGTGTCTCCCAACCCGTGTGGCGGAGATGGTTCAGAGGAACCCAACTAGGAACCGTTATAGTGAGGAGGTTGCAAGGCCTCACATCATGTCCTGCGAGGAAGGTGTGAGACTGGGCCGTATTCCGAGCCTCAATCTCAAGTCTCCGGTACTGGATGGTTCTTAGAAGGAACACCAGGAAAGGAACCTAGTCTGTCCTGTTGGACTGTTCTGTATGGGGGACCTCCCCGTAGTAGGTGAGCTGGAAGTGATTCCAATAAGAGTGGCTCAGGTGTCTTCCGTGGTGGAGGAGGTTCAGTGTAGCCCAGCTAGGTCCCGGGTGTAGGGGCTCACATCTTGTCTCAAGAGGAGAAAGAGTGAGTGGTTCTGTCCCAAAGTGCCCGAAACCCAGTCTCAGGACCTGGATTGTTTCTTAAAGGGAACATCAGGTTGGGGGCCTAGGCTGTACTTGTAGGCCATTTGAGGAGGATCTCCCAGTGTCTAGAGGACGTGGAGCGTCTGTAATCAGAGCTCCAGCAGTCCTAGTGTCTGGTAGTACCACTCCCCTTGGGAGGGTGCAGAAGTCCAGAGTGAGGGGTGAGAGGGGGAAAAAGTACCCAGTGGAAGAGCCAGTGGGTCAGGGGCCAGCCAGCAGGGCTGAGTCGCCAATGAGTGACCATGGTGATGCCACTTCTGCCCTGGGTTTGCGCCGGGCAGACTGTCACACGACCCATTAGTTATGTGTCACCCTCGTGAAGTCCTGGTTCGCCGGGCATCTGACCAAAGGGTACGTCCCTGGGTTGGGGAGCCAGTAGCCGGTGTTTCCGGATCTGGACGGCAGGGCGACTGTAATCAGTGTCCTGGCCGGTTTTGCCTTCTAGGGGGTACCACTTCAGTTGGGAGGGTATCGGACTCTGGAAGGGGGTGCAGAGGGAGGGAGTCCTCGCCTCTGACCCCGGTGCAGCCGGTGAATTTATTTCCCAGGTGGTAGACCAGTGATGGAGAGAGGTCCTGAACTGGTGGGAGAGTTGTGTTCTGGTAGGTGCTTCTCCTGGGAGAGCGCGAAACGTCAGAAATAGAGGTAGGGGAAGAGGATGCTTCGCCCGTGACCTCTGGTCAGCCTGAGGGTGCGGACCCTAGGTTGAAGGATCAGTGGTAGTTTGGAACTACACTGAGAGGAGAGTGGAGAATGGCTATTGTATGCCAGGGGTTACTGCCCCCCACTCTGGATTGGCAAGGACCAGTGGCATCTGGGTGGCCTAGGGCCTGGTCCTGGCCGTGGACAACTAAGGAGTACCGGTGGGGTAGCCTAGTTGGTCCTGAGTTTTTTTCTCTTAGATGGATTCCATGGGTTCCAAGTGGCGTAGAACCGGAGGGTGTCCCTGCAGTGCGGGCCCGCGTCCGTGTTCTATCGCCCCAAGCAGGGAAGCCCATCACGGTGGTGATCGGTCTGCCCTGCGTTTTGGCTGGAAGGGGTTGTGTTGGACTTGGCCCTTTTTGGCCGGTTCACCCCTAAACTTTTTGCCTTGTATGTCAGTAGTTCTAAGTCTCTGGGCACTTTAGCACTGTGGTCCAGTGGAAAGTGCGTGCACGCTCTGTGCGCATTTAGTGAGATGGGCCTGCCCTCCCATAGGAATGCATGGGGGATATGTGTGTCCATGGTAATTCCTGGTGTGAGAGGAGTGCAGGGGCGAGTTTAGTATGTGCGAACTCGTGAGAATAAATGCTGCGCAATGGTGTGCGCAGATTTATTATAACTTGTGTAGAAATGCCACTTCTAGAAGTTGGCATTTATGTGTGCTCTGTGTCTGCCTGCCTGATGTGAATTGCATGTCTGGCTTGTGAGTGACAGGGGCAGGGTGAGTCAGCGCAGTGGTGAATAGAGAGATCTGCATCTAGATGGGAGGGAGGAGTTGCACCTGGGACCTGAATAGGGCTGTGCCTTCCCTCCACAATGCTGGCTCCACCCCCTGTGGTGCGTCTGATGTCCCTAGCCTGTCCTGTGAAAGGAGAGAGGAGCTGAGCAAAACAAAGTGCTCAAAAGCTCCCCCAAACCAGTTGCATCTGGTTTTCCCTAAACCCTACACCTTTAGACAAAGGAAAAGGGTGTATAAAAGAAGGGGCTGTGACCCCATGTTTTTTTGTTCAGTTCTCTGTGCTTGGGTGCTGTTCCTGACGCTGCCGGGGCGTGCTGCTGCTGGGGCCTAGAGGGGGCTGCCATGAGGGCTTGCCTCTCTGGGCCCTGCATTGCCCCTTGATACCTTAAGGATTAATGGGACCCTTTTTCTTCTTCTTTTGCAGTCCAGGACCTTTGCTACACTCTTTGGCGCTCTGTGAGCGCCAGGCTTTACCCTAATTATCTCCTGGAGCCAAGGAGCACGAAGGCTCCGCAGCGCTGAGCTGCAATCCTTTCCAGAGGGAATCCCAGCGTAGGGATTCCCCCGCCTTGTGCCTTCAGCGGGAGCCCACCCCGTGTTTCGGCCGCTCTTTGGCTTTAATTGATGAGCGGGTGCCCACCCCGCGTTATGCTGTGAGGATAGCGGGTGCCCACCCCGCGTTTGCCTCAAAGAAACGAATTCACCGCCGCGGCCCGATCGGCCTCGCAGGAAGTCAGGCAGCGTGATGCCTGACGTGGGGCGGGCCTTCCGTTTCCTCGAGGGAAGCCCCGCGCCCACGAAAGTGCCGTCCGGAGCCTCGCTGGCTCCGCCTGGAAGTCCCGGGTCCCAGGAGGGGGCCCGGGTGAAGTGGAGAGGCGGTGTCTGCTTCTGCACGGGCTCCCGTATGCCGGTGGGAGCCCTGCATGTGTCCATAAAGTCCCGGGTCCCAGGAGGGGGCCCGGGTGAAGTGCAGAAGTTGCGGCCGAGGTCGCCGATAGCAGCGCGGGGCTCCCGTGAGTGAGGAGAGAGCCCCAGCGCCGAAGAGAGGAGAGCAGAATCCCCCCCAGGAGCCGGTGAGTGAAGGGCTCTATGTGGAGGGGGAATGCCGATCCAGGCAGAGTGACACTGCCTATGCCATTAGCGGTCCCGCCGTTGCGGGCCGCTCCAACGATGGGGGCTAATTTAATTTAAAATAAGCCCAATAGGGCCCCGAGGGCACAGAGGTGCAAGAGCCCCTTTTACTCGCCTCACAGCTGCACCGCTGTAGCGGGCAGCTGCAACGTTGTGCCTCATTTCTCTAGAGTCTCCCGTGGGGCTCTTTTAGCACGTGTAGTGCCTGTGCTTGTTCTGTGGCTTTTTCCAGCTGCCCTGCCCTAGCGCGGGCAGCTGCAACCCCTTGCGCATTTTGTTCAGAAGGCACATTGAGTGTCCAGGCCTCAATTGATACTTACAGCTGCCCAGCAAGTAGTGGGCAGCTGCACAGTGTAGGTTCTTCTTTCTTAGGGGGACACATGTTTTAAATTTAGGAGTGAGATGCACTCCGTGGCCCCTGACTTTCACAGCTGCCCAGCAAGTAGTGGGCAGCTGCTACGTTTAGGTTTGCGCGGTTGCGCACCCTTGACTTTCGCTGCTGTGGCAGCGCGCCCTGACATTTTGGACACAGGGCATTTGAGCCCCTTTAGAGATGGCCAGTTGGCCAGGGGGGACAGTTAGGTTTATAGGGCGCCAGGCCCTAATGTGATTCATGTGCTAATGTGATTTTGGGTGCTAGGAAATGTAATTCATGTAGTATGATTTACGCACCCTGTTTTATACCTCTAATGTAATTATGATTATGAGGTTATTTGCATACTGTGGTTATGCTGGTGAGGTTGGCGCAGAATGTAATTCGCGCCTAATGTGATGCTGTGCATAATGTGGTTTATGTTACAGGCTGATGCTAAGTACAGTGATTACCAGTGATTACTGGCTGGACGTTTATGATGTGTTCTACATTTATTATAAGTGATACATATACTAAGTTCGCTTTGTGCTGGTTCTGACAGTGGTCCAGTTGGCCCTGTCAGGTGTAAATAATCCCTTGTAAATATGACCTAGTGCCAGGTGGCACCATGTATATTATGTGAGTACTATTCTAATGTGTTATGATAATACAAAGGCTATTTTTGATATAACCTTGTGTGGAGTTCCTTTTTGTGGTGTGCCTAGTATGTTGTTGCTGTGGGTGTGTTGCGCAGACGCTTTACACATTGCCTCCGGGATAAGCCTGACTGCTCGTGCCAAGCTACCAAGGGGGTGAGCAGGGGTTATCGTCGGCGTGTAACTCCCTCGCCCTGACTAGAGTGGTGGTCTCTGCCTGGCTTTGGCGCAAGCCTTAGCCAACCAGAGATCCCATTTCTAACAGGTAATTTTACTCGGATTTTGATTTTTCAGCTGATAGCAAACAAATAACTGTGAAGCACGCACAGGAACTCAAAACTTGGTGCTGATAAGTGCTAGCACCTCGACAATGGCGAGCACAATGAAGTGCTACATTAACATGGGTGACGCACTGGGATGAGCTGGTCTAAAATCTGAAGAGCAGGAGAGTGAAAATATGCTACTGAGTCCTGTTCAGAAGTCTAGGAGGCAAGCTGAAATGTCATGACCAGATGTATTTTTTTTACTGAGTCACACTCAAGTGCTGGAACCACACTGAGGGCTAGAGCAAGTCTCAGAGGTAAATATATTTGTAGATCCAGTATGTCTACAAAAATAAGCCACAGCTGTGGTGTGTCCTTATGGACAAGGACATTACAGTTTGTGAGTCATTCTGTTGCACTCGTATTGTTGAATGAGGCTGTGTGGGGTAGTAAGAAACTCCTAGCTTTGTATTCGGTAACACTTTGCATTGGGATACTTATTGTATGAATTTGTTCTCTATGGTGGTGCCCATCCTGAGATACTATAATACTTTACAGAGAATAGATGTAGGCAAAATAGCAAAATATCTGAGTAGACTTGCCTTTTCAAAGGAGCCATGTGGACAAACTGAGGAGTGATTGAGTGAGCAAGGCAAGAAAGAGAGATGATGGACAAGTGCTACCTAAGTGAAATACAGCTCAGTAGCTAAATGTGTGTGTATTTTTAATACAAATATATATATATAAATACATTTTGGAGTGGAGGAATTGAGGGGCATATTTACAATATTTTGGCATAAGGCAGTGCCACAAGCCTTCAAGCAGCGCTGCCCTATGTAAAAAGAAAGGGCAGGAATGAACCGTATCTAAAAGATACGGCGCATTCCTGCCTATGCCGGTGCACAAACTGCAGCCGAGCACCAACGCAGGCACCCTCTCACCATGGTGCAAGGGTGTCTGTGTTGATGACATGAAAGTTTTTGTGCAGGGAGGTACACCCTGGGAGCTCAAACCCTGGTAGCTATGACACAGGGCAGACAGGCGTAACTTGAGAACATGTGGAAAGCATTAAGAAGTACCAAAAAGTTGAAAAGTTGAAAACTCAACACAATAAACACACTCCAATAGTACCAAAAAGTGCACACAAAAAAAGTGCAAAGGGCAACCGGCCATGCTAGACGGGGACAAAGGTAAGGTTTAAGGCTGACTGCATGGAGTGCATGTCAGATACGAGGCTCAGGTAGATCCCAGTCAAAAAGTTACCTTCAGGCTTTGAACATTTTTCTGGAAAAAAGTGCCACAAGGCAAGCTGGATCCAAGTTGGGGTTCGAAATGATGAGTTGTGAAGCACAAGATCCCATTGAGATTTTCGATGAAGGTGGAAAGTTCTTAGCGAGCAAAGTCCAGCGTCCATACTCAAAAAGGTCTTAACTTTGATCCACTTCAGCTTGGCATCGCTCTCAGTGAAGTCCTCCATAGCCAGATTAAAATACTTTTGTGGAAGTCAGATCTCCTTGGCGCGGCAAACCAGCAAGTTGGATCAGTTCAGCAATTAGATGTCAACAGCTTTGGCTTGATGACAGTCCTGGTCTCCCAATGATTCTTCAGAAGAAAAGTTGACAAAGAGTTTCTAAGTCCCATCATTTGCAGTTTGGACAGGTGGAGTAAACTATAACACCAGCCATGGGTTACAGGACCTCGGGAACAACACTTGGGGTCAGAGCAGGTCTAGTTGAAATTAGTCACCCAGGCTCATCAGGAAAGTGGGATTCCTGCACCTTTTGTGTTACTATAGCTTAACATGAGGTCAGTCTTATGACTCTTGGAGTTTACTTCTTTGTCCTGGGTAATAGTTTGAGCAGCTCTAGCCCTTAGCGTTCTCCTCACATGGCACAACAGCAAGTGTAGCCCTTCTTCTGTTTTCCGCAGGCCCAGCAGTGTTCTGAGGAGCCAGCCTGTGGGCTAGGAAGGGCGGGGAAGCTCCTGGCCACTCCCTAACCAGTGGGGAAAAAGTTCCCAGGGCTGACCCTACCCACGTTTGCAGCACTTCCTGTGTTTTACTGTAAGCTATCCCACAGTGCCCCTCTCTACCTAAAACCAAGATGGCTTAGATGTCTTCCCCCCTGAAGAGCTTCTCTGCCCACACTGGAGGTGTAGCCAGGGAAATGAACAAACCCTTCCCTATGGTCACTCAAAACAGGATTCTGGGGGCATCTCCCCTCCCACTGGGATTGGTATCTGGCTGGCAAGCAGGACAATAGAGAGGGCAGATCAAGGTGTGAGCTACATCTGCCAGTTACAGGGTATGCATCCTTTGAAGTTAATTTGGTTGCTGAGTGCATCCTAGAAGGCCATCCAGTCAGGGTAAGGTCAACCTCTCTCGTTTTGTCTCAGCTCAAGGAGCCACTACACACCTAAACAAAGAGTCATTCAGCTCCTGGTGATGCTGCTGAACAGTGGCAGAAAGCCACATTGGGCTTGGGCAGATAAAAAAACACTTTTTAAAGGTAACATTTTCAATATTGTAATATAATAGCTGGCTTGACCATGAAGTTGGATTTTAATTTACTATTAAAATGAGTCCTTGAACCATTTTTCTAGCTGCTCCCAAAATGAACTTAGGCATTATAAGGTATTATAATGAACCCAGTGCTTTCCTATGCGAGAGCCAGCCTTGCCACGGTAAAAGATGACTTTGGAGGTTTATCACTGCCCCTACCCTTAAGACATAAAATACACATGTCCTACTTATAAATACCATGCACTCTGGTCACTTAGGCCTGCTTTAGGGGGGACTTTTAAGCATTAAAAAAGATGGTTTAGGCCTAGCAAAAGGTTCATTTTGCCAGGTTAAATTGGCAGTTTTAAAACTGCAAACCCAATCTGCAGTGGCAGGCCTGGAGATATGCTTTCCATTGTCACTTTAGTGGTGGCACCATATATGCTGCAGTTCACCAGTGATATTTACCTCACAGGCCCTGGGAACACTTTTGTACCATATACTAGGGAATTATCGGTAAGTTATATATGCCATTTAGTATAGCCAATTTTGACATGCTTGAGGGGTCAGAGCACATACACTGGGTAGCAGTATCCCATAGCGTAAGAAAAACAAAATCTGCATCAGTTAAAAAAAGGGTTGACTCTGCAAAATTCTTACATTAACAAAAATTGAAAATAGTGGCTGAATGGTCTCTCTAGTTTTTCAATGGCATTCATACAAAACTGCAAAAACAACAATTGATGGACAGAATGCAGAACAATGTCATACATTCACCCCAGTACAGAGATCTGGGCCTAAATCCATCGTTTTTTTGCTCACCATGCCATTCCAGTTTGACCCCAGCCATATGCAAATCAGTCTTGACCCTGTGCCCAATGGGAACAGTCCAGCCCGAACTGCTAGGCCAGGTCCTCCCTGTACTGGAAACAAGCATCCTAGGACCGGTTTCGGGGTTTCACCCCTCTTCAGCCAGGATAGCTTGATTCCAGTGGCATGGAGAGCACGGGACCCACGTCTGGGCATACCCGTCCCATTCGGGGTGACAAATGCAAAAACAACAATTGATGGACAGAATGCAGAACAATGTCATACATTCACCCCAGTACAGAGATCTGGGCCTAAATCCATCGTTTTTTTGCTCACCATGCCATTCCAGTTGAACCCAGCCATATGCAAATCAGTCTTGACCCTGTGCACAATGGGAACAGTCCAGCCCGAACTGCTAGGCCAGGTCCTCCCTGGACTGGAAACAAGCATTCTAGGACCGGTTTCGGGGTTTCACCCCTCTTCAGCCAGGATAGCTTGATTCCAGTGGCATGGAGAGCACGGGACCAACGTCTGGGCATACCCGTCCCACTCGGGGTGACAAATGCAAAAACAACAATTGATGGACAGAATGCAGAACAATGTCATACATTCACCCCAGTACAGAGATCTGGGCCTAAATCCATCGTTTTTTTGCTCACCATGCCATTCCAGTTTGAACCCATCCATATGCAAATCAGTCTTGACCCTGTGCCCAATGACTGACTGACTGACTGAAAAATATTTATAAAGCGCACTAATGCCGAGGCGTCTTGGCGCTGAGTGATATGTAATGCCCATGGCCGGGAATATTCATGGTTGTGAGAAGAGCCATGTTTTGACTTTCCTCCTGAAGAGCGATCTGTTAGGCAAGGACCTCAGGTTTGTGGGCAAGGCATTCCAGAGTTTGGATGCCAAAAAAGAGAAGCGTTTTCCTCCACACCTTGCTCTCTTTATCTTTGGGAGTTGTAAGAGCTCAAGTGATGCTGATCTTAAGGCTCTAGTTGGAGCATATCGCGAAAACAAGGTTTGCACATCCTTGGATCCTCCACCAAACAAGGCTTTATGCACCATGCATAGAGACTTAAAGTCTACCCTTCGCCGTACTGTGAGCCAGTGGAGTTGTTTTATACTGGTGGATGTAGGATGGTGTTTAGGTAGATTGAGCAATACTCTTGCAGCCGCGTTCTGAATTGACTGAAATTTAGAGAATTGCGCAACATTTGCTCCTAAATAGATAGCGTTGCAATAATCAATTCTAGATAGAATCGTGGCTACTACCACAGTTTTCCTTAGGGAGAGCGGTATAAAAGGAAGGATCTTCCTCAGACCTTTAAGCATAAAGAAGCAAGCTGATGAGACTTGTTTGATCTGAGGAGCCCAGGAAAGATCATTATCTACCAAAATCCCTAAATTCCTAACTTTTTGGACAGGAGTCGGACAAGAACCTGCTACATGTGGCCACCAGAATTGGTTCCATACCGAAATTTTCTGGCCAAACTCAATCACCTCGGTTTTATCAACATTAAGTTTTAAAAAGTTGACGTTCATCCAGGTCATTAGAGCCGAGATGCAGTTACTAAATTGGGTAGCCATAGCATCCACTGGTTGTTTTACCGTCACTATAAGCTGCGTGTCATCAGCGTAAGACACCAGCTTAAAGCCGTGACTTTTTATTAGTCTGGCCAAAGGAGCCACATATATATTAAAAAGAGTGGGGGATAGGGTCGAGCCCTGGGGGACTCCCCCGGGGAGTGTGAATTCCTTGGACAGATAACCATCCCAAAAAATCACTTGTTCCCTGGATGATAGGAAGGAGGAAAGGAGGGCAAGAGCTTTGCCTTTGATACCTACATCCTGTAACCTTCGTATTAATACCGCATGGTTCACGGTATCAAAGGCGGCTGTCAAGTCCAACAGAACCAGTACAGCCGCTCCTCCTCCATCCGTCACCTTACGAATTTCCTCCACTGCCATAATCAATGCAGTCTCAGTAGAGTGTGCTGATCTAAAGCCATGTTGGGTGGTATCTAGAATGCTGTTGTTCTCTAGATACGAAGTTAGTTCTACATTCATGGCTTTCTCAAGGACTTTAGCAGGTAGAGGTAGACATGAAATGGGACGGTAGTTTTTCTCGTCCAGGGGATCCAGCTTAGGTTTCTTTAGGAGAGGGCGAATGTATGCTTTTTTCCAAATCGTTGGAAATACTCCTGATAAAATACTTTGGTTGAGTATAAGGGATAGTGGAATGCTTATGTCCTTAGAAACCTGATGTAGTATGTGAGGGGGACAGGGATCTAAAGGAGAGCCCGACTTAGTTTTTAACAGCAGATCAGCCACTGTCTCAACTCCCAACAGTGTGAAGTGCGATAGATCACAGTGAAGAGACATGCTCTCCAGCTGGGCCGAGACATTATTCGCTGTAGCTTTATCAGCATTTAAGAGAAGATTATAGACAGTTTGTACCTTGTTTTGAAAATAATCGGCCATCTTGTCTACAAACTTTTGGTCAGGAGTAAAAGTAACATCACGTGGGCACTTTAATAGAGATGAGACAGTTTGAAACAGTTCTTTAGGTGAATTAGTTGCTTCTTGAATTTTAGAGGTATAATAGGCCGTTTTGGCCTGTATAATTGCAATTTTATATTCTTCTAACGCAGCACAATAGTCTTTCCTAAGTGAGCTGCAGTAATGAAGTCTCCACAAACGCTCTTTTTGCCTGCATTTAATTTTAGCTATTTTAAGGTCTGCAGAGTACCAGGGGGATGAGACCTTACTGCGTGGGGAGCGTTTTGACACTTCCGGAGCAACAATATTGGCAGCTCTGTTAAGCCAATTGTGAAAGACTGTGGCCGCTTCATTGGAATCAGTAGAGATTAAAGGGCTTTCACTTAATGCTGCCTTTAAATCATTTATGCTTACTGATTTCCAGGCCCGATGTTTAACGGTCGTGGATCTATTTCTGCGACCCCCTTTCAGATTAGCTGGAGTGATGTTAAAATGCACAGCAAAATGATCAGACCAGGGTAAATGTAGAGCAAGGGTCCCACGTCTGGGCATACCCGTCCCACTCGGGGTGACTAATGCAAAAACAACAATTGATGGACAGAATGCAGAACAATGTCATACATTCACCCCAGTACAGAGATCTGGCCCTAAATCCATCGTTTTTTTTGCTCACCATGTCATTCCAGTTTGAACCCAGCCATATGCAAATCAGTCTTGACCCTGTGCCCAATGGGAACAGTCCAGCCCGAACTGCTAGGCCAGGTCCTCCCTGGACTGGAAACAAGCATCCTAGAACAAGTTTCAGGGTTTCACCCCTCTTCAGCCAGGATAGCTTGATTCCAGTGGCATGGAGAGCACGGGACCACGTCTGGGCATACCCATCCCACTCGGGGTGACAAATGCAAAAACAACAATTGATGGACAGAATGCAGAACAATGTCATACATTCACCCCAGTACAGAGATCTGGGCCTAAATCCATCGTTTTTTTGCTCACCATGCCATTCCAGTTTGAACCCAGCCATATGCAAATCAGTCTTGACCCTGTGCCCAATGGGAACAGTCCAGCCCGAACTTCTAGGCCAGGTCTTCCCTGGACTGGAAACAAGCATCCTAGACCCGGTTTCGGGGTTTCACCCCTCTTCAGCCAGGATAGCTTGATTCCAGTGGCATGGAGAGCACGGGACCCACGTCTGGGCATACCCGTCCCACTCGGGGTGACAAATGCAAAAACAACAATTGATGGACAGAATGCAGAACAATGTCATACATTCACCCCAGTACAGAGATCTGGGCCTAAATCCATTGTTTTTTTGCTCACCATGCCATTCCAGTTTGAACCCAGCCATATGCAAATCAGTCTTGACCCTGTGCCCAATGGGAACAGTCCAGCCCTAACTGCTAGGCCAGGTCCTCCCTGGACTGGAAACAAGCATCCTAGGACCGGTTTCGGGGTTTCACCCCACTTCAGCCAGGATAGCTTGATTCCAGTGGCATGGAGAGCACGGGACCCACGTCTGGGCATACCTGTCCCACTAGGGGTGACAAATGCAAAAACAACAGGTCTTGACCCTGTGCCCAATGGGAACAGTCCGTCCATCAACTGTTGTTTTTGCATTTGTCACCCTGAGTGGGACGGGTATGCCCAGACGTGGGTGCTGTGCTCTCCATGCCACAGGAATCAAGCTATCCTGGCTGAAGAGGGGTGAAACTCTGAAACCGGTCCTAGGATGCTTGTTTCCAGTCCAGGGAGGACCTGGCTTGGCAGTTCGGGCTGGACTGTTCCCATGAGGCACAGGGTCAAGACTGATTTGCATATGGCTGGGTTCAAACTGGAATGGCATGGTGAGCAAAAAATGATGGATTTAGGCCCAGATCTCTGTACTGGGGTGAATGTATGACATTTTTCTGTATTCTGTCCATCAACTGTTGTTTTTGCATTTGTCACCCCGAGTGGGACGGGTGTGCCCAGACGTGGGTCCCGTGCTCTCCATGCCACTGAAATCAAGCTAACCTGGCTGAAGAGGGGTGAAACCCCGAAACCGGTCCTAGGATGCTTGTTTCCAGTCCAGGGAGGACCTGGCTTGGCAGTTCGGGCTGGACTGTTCCCATGAGGCACAGGGTCAAGACTGATTTGCATATGGCTGGGTTCAAACTGGAATGGCATGGTGAGCAAAAAAACGATGGATTTAGGCCCAGATCTCTGTACTGGGGTGAATGTATGACATTGTTCTGCATTCTGTCCATCAACCGTTGTTTTTGCATTTGTCACCCCGAGTGGTACGGGTATGCCCAGACGTGGGTCCCGTGCTCTCCATGCCACTGGAATCAAGCTATCCTGGCTGAAGTGGGGTGAAACCCCGAAACCGGTCCTAGGATGCTTGTTTCCAGTCCAGGGAGGACCTGGCTTGGCAGTTCGGGCTGGACTGTTCCCATGAGACACAGGGTCAAGACTGATTTGCATATGGCTGGGTTCAAACTGGAATGGCATGGTGAGCAAAAACTATGGATTTAGGCCCAGATCTCTGTACTGGGGTGAATGTATGACATTGTTCTGCATTCTATCCATCAACTGTTGTTTTGCATTTGTCACCCGAGTGGGACGGGTATGCCCAGACGTGGGTCCCGTGCTCTCCATGCCACTGGAATCAAGCTATCCTGGCTGAAGAGGAGTGAAACCCGAAACCGGTCCTAGGATGCTTGTTTCCAGTCCAGGGAGGACCTGGCTTGGCATTTCGGGCTGGACTGTTCCCATGAGGCACAGGGTCAAGACTGATTTGCATATGGCTGGGTTCAAACTGGAATGGCATGGTGAGCAAAAAAACGATGGATTTAGGCCCAGATCTCTGTACTGGGGTGAATGTATGACATTGTTCTGCATTCTGTCCATCAACTGTTGTTTTTGCATTCTTACAAAACTAGCATTATATTTGAATTCTAGCTTTTCTCATAGAGAAAGGCCACTCACCTATAAAGTGAAAATAGATTTTGGAGGCTAGTCATTGCAGGATCATGCCCATCTTTTCTTTCCTTCTTTCTATCTTTATTAACTTTATTCGATCAAAATAAATTAGACCATAAAAGTTCGTAAAAGATACATAAAGTACAATTTAAATCACACATAATTAAATAATGCATATTAAAATCATTTCATATAATCACTAAAAACTAACAGTGTATGATTATAACATTAATAAAATACTTTTATATAATCAGTTAAGCACAGAGAAAAAGTGGAGGAGACCAAAATACAAAAACCTCGGTAAGGGTCCGCTATACATGACTACATTACTTTTTTGCATAATCCTCTATTCAATATTACTAAAATTCATGATTTGTAATGTATTTCTATACAATGAATGTACATTGCCATGAATAAAACTTTATCAGGTGATCCTGTTCTATTTCATAATATTTTTTTAATTTTCTAAGAATCCAAATTTATAATTATTTTTAGACAATAATTATAAAACTATATTGACAAAACAACATGTCTTAGTTAATCATTTACAGAAGTTGATCAAATTATCTATATATGTCCTTTCTAGCATAGACACCAGCCCATAAAAAGCTTGACATTCCACAGCAGAGCTCCACAGTTGGTCGTGTTTGCAAATAAAGATATGCAGGATGACATTGTGTAAATTGTAGAGACCTTAGAATTGGTAAGATATAACGTTTTCTCCATGGGCTATAACATTTTCAAAAAAGTACAACATGCATGGTACTCTGTAGCATCTTGTCATCACATGGGCAGTTATTTAAATTTGGTGTCCAGTCATTGAGTTTAGGAAAACTGACTAGCCAGTGGAAAATATCCATTCTAAATCGAATCTGGATAAATCTATGTCGTGAAATGGATACAACTTTCAGATATAACTGCATATCATAACGAGTTAGAGTAATTTGATTTCTTAAAACAGAGGGTTTTAATAACTCAGTAGTCAACCTACGGTTCTCTAGGTGCGCGGTGCATTCTTTTTTAGGTGTTAATCTACTGATAACTACCAGAGAGTTAGGATTCTCAAAATAATCGGGTTGCCCCAGGTCATCACAAAAGCGTTGAATATATGTCAGCCATGAATTACGGGTAAATAGGGATGATTTTAAACATTCTTCAATGATCATAAGGTATAAAGCAGTATATTCCAAAGTACAGACTTTATGCCATAATAAAATGGGTTGTATCCTAATAAGATCGATAGGAAATGGGACCCCCAGCTCAGCGTGACAGACATATGAAGAAGCATTTTTGGGGGCTGCAAGCAGGTATCTCAAGTACTCGTTCTCCACTGCTTGCAGTGCTATAAATGTTGTGTGCCCCCATATCCCCGCCCCATATAGTGCTAAACTGATGCATTTGGCCTTATAAATCTTAATCATCTCCAAAGGGGGATTTGTACCTAATTTAATAGCAAAATGTCGTACGGCCATGGTAGCATTCATAAATAATAGGGCCCTCGAAGATGTGGCACCATTCCATGTACCTCCCTCATCGAACAGGACACCTAGAAATGAAAAACTATTTGTAAAAGCAATATTGGTATCCCTAATTTTCATGGCACGACAACCGGTGGTTCATCTGCCACACTTCATTTTAAATATTTTCGATTGATTTACTATCACATTAGGATCTTGCATAAATTCAAAAATGCTATTAAGTAGAGACTGCAAAGCAAGAGGGGTGCAGGCCATAAGGACAGCGTTATCCGCATAAAGAAGGGCTGGCACTGGACGTTGCCCCCACCTGTGGGAGGTCTTTAGCTTGTGAGACCAGCGCTGCACCTACATTGTTTATATATATGCCTATCTTTACTTTCTACATGTACCACTTTTAAATACTAGGTACCCTGCCTGCTTTGTGGGCTGCAAGTTTTACTTAGGGGTGAATTATTAAATAGCAGTCAGGCAACACATGTAGGACTGACACTATGTTTACTGGTCATCCTGGTGGATTGTATAAAACATGCTACAATCTACAGGTGACATTTAACCCCCCCTGCCATTGATGTATTACCTGCATAACACATTAAGGCCTTACTAGAAAGTTAAATATGCTAATTTAGGATAAGCTAATTCTGTCATATTTGGGGGATGTATCACATACACCATAGATTAGGCAAAAGTGTGCAGAGTTCAGAAACTACCAGCATTAATCAGAAAAATATCAAAACAACAAACCGAAAACAATAGCAAACTACAAGCAGCACAAAACTTAAACCAGAAAGACCATGAAAGAAACAAGTAAATGAAATGTAAAAGGGTTAGAGCATGACAAACACGATGTAATCGAAGAGTTGTGATGCACCACATGAACATCTGCCAACTTGTTTGCGAAATGACTGAACACTGTTTTTGATTGCCCACAGAAACCACCTCCAAAAATCAGAGTGTACAGGCAACCACCATGCCATCCTAACCATCCACCTCCCAGGGTGCACAGAACATGGAGGAGCTGGTGCAAAGCAGAAGCACCAAATGAGAATACATCAGGAGCACAGCAGGACCACCAAAACACTTTTGGATAACCCCATAGATGGCAGGCCACTGGCCTTAAATTCACCGGTGCTCTGTGACACTAGTCACAGACATGCAGAAAAATGCATACTCTTTTCCTAGTCTGAATAGGAAAAGATGTTATCATCCATAATATTCATATTTTATTAAGTTACATTCATAATTCTTTCTAAAAGGCAGTGCCAGTTTTCAATGCAAAATATTGTTAAAGAATTAAAAAACTTTGAATGTTGGTGGTTAAGGGTCCTCTTCTGGCCCTTCCTCTGAGGAGATCTTATTTCAGAAAATATGCTTAAAAAAAAAAGTGTGTTTTTGTGCATGCATTATGAAAATGCTGGTTACTCTACTTCTGTTTTTTCGTAACTTGTTAGTTCTCTGACTGGGGCAATTATCCACCAAAAGATGCTGTCTCTAAGCATGCTATTAGACCTTCCAATGCAGTGGTAAAATAAATCAGCCTAATATAAAAGAATTGCAAACATTCAGACTCCTAATAGAAATTCTGATACAGATGGAGTCATGACCTAATGATGGTGTTGATCCTTAATGTATCTCTGTCATAGTATTGATGGTACTAAATGTTATAATATTACGGATACCAGTATATCGAGTTGGGTGATAAAGATATTCATTTTTGTTTGAAAAATTATTGTTGATGTATACAGTTTGTTTAACTTTAATATTGTGGTATTTAATATCATTCTACTTGTATTTATGTTAATCTTTGCATTTTTGCTTTTTTTTTCCATTTTATTTGTCGGTTTTGTTTTGTTGGTTTGTTTTATTCCAAATATTTTTATTTGAATATTGTATTTTTTACATTTTATGTTTACATTTTAAAATGCGTACGTTCTCTGCTTTTTTGTTGCTGTGTTTCATGGAGGTTAGGAAAAGTACTGTATTAAACTAGTTTTGAGAGCAATTTTGTAGATAATTAAAAACTATAATTTATTAAGAACATTTTTGAGTTGTTGGGTCTTGAATAGATTTTGGGTAAGTAGTCTTTAGAAATAATTTTCCAAGTATTTTGTGATGATTTGTAAATTTTTTGATTTATTTAGACAATATTTAAACTTATTAAAATTATTTAAATAGGGTCATTCATTTGGGGGTTCTATGGGGTTTGAATCATTTATTTGAAATTTTAACATCTTGTATTTATTGTATTTGTTTGCTTTGTCAATATTGTATAATTGTATTGAAAAACCAATATCTGGCTATTTTTTAATTTATTTGGAAACTATTTTCATTTTGTGATTTCTAAATTATGTTATTAGGTCTTCATATATTTTCAAAATTATTAAAGTTTTTGGAGATACTGATGAATTCAATTATTATTTGTAAGAAAATTAAGGGCTTATTTTTGAGACGATTGCACCCCCTCAGAGTCACTTATCTTGATGCTCCTGCAGCTCAAGCCTGTCAATCACATCTATGAGGCGACGCAAAGCCACTCTGTGTAACTTTGCATAGTCTCTTAGATATGGAGTAAGACAAAGCAGCACAAGTCGCTGCCTTGCCTACTCTGCATCAAGGAGGTGTTCCATGGGCGTTGCGGTGGGTTTTCCCAAGGATTTTGACACTGCCCCAGATTTACTTAATCATGTAAACCTGGGGCAGCGCCAAAACCTTATGCCTCCCCAGAGCAGGCGTAACGAGGAGAAATATTTTTATTTTCCTTGTTTTTTCCTCTTTCCATGTGTGCTGCAGAATAGACAGAGGAAACTGCCTCTCAGGATTGTTTTTGTGCAGAAAGGAGTCCCTTCCTGCACAAAAACAATCCAGCCTGCAATGAGGGCACCGTTGCACCATGGTGCAAGGGTGCTTACGATGTTGCTAGGCAGCAAATTGTGCGCTAGCGCAGGGGGAAAGGGCAGGAATGCTCCGTATTTCATAAATACAGTGCATTCCTTCCCTTTTACTATCGGCATGTGGCAGCACAGCAAGAAGACTTGCAGCATTGTCCTACGCCAATTCCTTATAAATGAGGCTCTGAATATTTAGCAATTTTTAATTTTATTTTTTTGTTACCTAACATGGACTTCCTTTTGTGTAATATTTGTCTTAAACTGATGATTATTTTTTATTGTATTTATTTTATTTTAAAACATATATTTCATATCTAGAATTTTTCTTTTTTTCCTGATATTGCTTAGTTTGATATGAAACTAATAACCCTAACAACTCCAAAGTCAAAGGGTCTGATTATGACTTTGGCGGTGCTGCCAGATCAGCATCGCAAAAGCTGTGCAGGGACCGCCCGCCCGATTACGAGTTGAACTTGTGTCTGGCGGGCTTTTCCTGCCTTTACTTTTGCCGTTCCCAAGGCAGTGCCCTGAAAACAGGCACTGCAATGGCAACGCAAAAGAAGTTCCAGAACTTCTGTGCATAAAAACAGGGGAGGGGGCACATGTTGTGCCCACCTGAATGCATCCCCATGGTGGCAGGGCATGCAGCCCCTGTATGCCCCCCTTTGTTTCCCCTCCGCCAGCCTTTTCATGGCAGGAACCCGCCATGAAAAGGATGGTGGAGGGGAAACTCACAATATTCTCGGCGGGCTGCGGTGGTCCAGACTTGCATCTTATATAGGCACTCTGTGCTGTGCCACCATCATGGAACATCGGCATCGCCACCGCTGCGCCACCGTAAGTAAGGCAGTCAAAGACCGCTGTACTCGTAATCGGGCTCCCAATATTTTCTCTAATGTTGTTTAGGTTGCAGGGAGAATAGTACATCTTCCAATGGCAGGTTGTCTGTGAGAAAGAATTGAATATGGAATGGACAATGTGGGTTCTCAAATTTAATTTTATTGAGGATTATTTGAGCATCTGGCATGGATGGGCCCATTTAGGGGTGGTTCAAAGAGAGTTTTCCCCAAGGATTGCAGTATTTAAACATTAGATTGTGAAGACATATCTTCTACTTTTTCGTATTTGGCCCAAATCAATGTAGGTCTTTGTTGACAGGATAGAATATATCATTGGGCAATGTACTACTGAATACTGAATGCAAAAATATCAACATACAAAAATAGACCAAACGCTATGAACACTGATTAGGTTAAAATCCAAAAGTAGTGATTCAGAAATATCATTTTACAAAAATATATGGAGTAAAAGTAAATAATATTGTCCCAGAAAAATAAAGATGACAATATTCTTGAGTGTAGATGGTCCAGGTTTTTATACTAGAATTCATTGCAGAGCCAGTCCAAGAATTCTTCCTCCCATTCTTAAATAATAATTTCTTGTTAAAATGAAAAACAAAAAACTTAGACCCCTAATCAATCTATATCACTTAAATATTTTCGTTTCTTACAAAAAACTTCAAATGCAAAATATAATTCATTTCAAGCATAACACTGGATGGTTATATTTGATTTAAGAAATGCATATGTGTCAGTTACATTCCACCCTCATTAGAGAATGTATCTTTTGGCAAGACACTCACTATTGATTGTCTTCTCATTCTTTTGGCCTATTCTCTGCTCCTCAAATAACAAAGTTTGCTTACTTCAGTCTACCTTGATAAAGTGCTATTTCTAGATATTTCATGCTGTTTCTAGCTCAGGATCCTTTGCTTCTTCATACACAACTTCAGCAAGCCATTTCTCGTCTCTACCATTTAATAGTACTCAATGTACTGACCTCACAAGGATGGACATATGATTTGGCTATACTATTATTCGAACTTGAGACCAACAGGCCACATTAAGGGCCTCATATACAATGATTTGTCGGAGGGCAGCACCACAATTTGCTTTGCTGCTCTACGTAATTTGGAAAGAGTAGGAATGCACTGTATTTACAAGATACAGTGCATTACTGTCCTTTCTGCCTGCGCCAGGGCACAATTTGGTGCCTAGCGCCAACACAAATTGTTGGCAGGATTGTTTTTGTGCAATAAGGGATACCTTCCAGCACAATAACAATTCATGGAGGCTTTTTTCTCTATCTATGTGCGCTGCAGAGTGCAGCACACATAGAAAGAGGAGAAAACGAGAAGAAATAAAGGTATTTCTCCTTGTTACACCTCTCATGGGGAGCATACAGTTTTGATGCATTCCCAGGTTTACAGATCCTTGTAAATCTGGGAATGTGTCAAAACCCATGGGTGTTGCATGGGAAAATCCACTGCAACACCCATGGAATGCCCTCTGACGCAGTGTAAGGCAACGCAGTGTCTTGTGCTGCATTGCCTTACACCATATCTACGAGGCCTTGAAAAGCCATGCAAAGGAGTTTTGAGTGGCCTCGTAGATAAGGGTCTGCACTCTGCACTGTCAGATGATCATAAAAAGTGAGGCACCAGTGCCGCAAGGGGCTTGTAAAAAAGCCCCTAAATGCCTACAATGTTTAATTCACTGACACATTTTCCCCAATCTAGAAAGTCACCATATAGTTCAGACATGTACTTCATGAGAAGCGAAGTTCTTTGCTGATTCTCCTTGGTTTAGGTTCCTCAAATAACTGAAAGTTTGATTTTTAAAATGAATATGTAGTCCATCCGATATATTCCTTGTTGTAAAGAGGATTACATTAAATCTCCCAGCCCATCCTTTTGCACCCTTCCATGGGCACAAGCCCACAGGGATATCGAGTAGTTACTTTCTGCATGAGTGATGAAAACAATTGAATACATTTTGGAAGACCATCATTCTTTCTTTTCTAATTTGACCTTTTAGGCTTTTGTTTTGTAGACACCTGTCTGAATTACAGATAGAAAATCATATGTGCATACAGAAAAATATTTTGCCGTGTCTTTGCTGTAGTTACTCTGCACTAAGAGATCACTCAAGCAGGGTTGGCAGAGAATCAATAAAATATGCCTATATTTGTAGTCCTGCCTTACTCTCTGGAACCTGTTTTATACTGTAGAGCTTCACTTTACAGCTTATGAAAGAATACATTGATTTCATAATGTTCCCCGTACTTAGCCAAGTAGAACTGACCATATACTATTTAAAGATGATCTACTATAAAACCAGGCAGACTAATTACGCCTCACTATCTGGTGAATCGATCCCGTTGTTATGCCACCTGATAACATTTTTAAATGCAGCTGAAAAATGTTTGATATAACAAGTCTGAGATGTATCGTATTTATGTCCCTTGAACCTATGAGCTTTTTATAGATACTTTTCGTATTCTGCTAGGGAAAAATTAGATCTGTAACAACATAAGCCTTGTTACAGTAATTATTGATGCACTTTATTATTGTTTCTATACAATGGAATTTAATTATGGAACGTTGGCACTTTAAAATGCAATATGTGCAATATTTTGTTATAGTAACTAATGATGTATTTTTATTGCATTTTATCTTTCTCTTTATATGTTGTGATTAGTAATTATTGCACGTTGGCCCTTTAAACTGCAATATGTGCAATATCTTGCTATAGTATTTGTTGATGTATTTTTATATGTGCTACCAATGTAATTAGCTATGCATGATTAAGTCCATGTTTGATTGATTTTATATTCTATTTTTAAATGCACAATGTATGGTGATTTGGTCCGGTTTTGTGACATAATTATGATTGTACTGGTAATTTTTAAATGATACTTGTGGTACAGTTTTTAGATATTGCGTAATGTAAAGATGTTTGATTGCAATGATTTTAATTAATCACGCAATAAAGATTTATTATTATTATTATTATTAATTACGCCTCAAGAATCCAAAATGAGACAACTGTCAATCTTGCCTGAAAAGCACACTACACCCCTACCAGGAACCTTCAATCTGCCAGCCTGCACCTTATCCAGCAATGCATTTTCCAACAAAAGAGATATGGAGGCAGATCACTAGGCGTCCAGGGTCTCAAACTCTGAAACTCCTTGGGGCACATGTACAAGGGGATTGTGCCACTGGGACGTCACTTTTTTTCTGACGTTCCAGTGGCACAATGCCCTGCTCCATATTTACAAAGTAGTGTTAAGCCACTTTTCGTAGCTTAACGCTGCTTTGTAAATATGGTACCCGTTCACGCAGTTTTCTGCGTGAAAGGGGCGTGCAATGGGTGTTGCTGTCGATGTTCCACCGCAACACCCATTGCTTTTTGACACTGTCCTAGAATTACAAGTATCTGTAAATATGAGGCAACACCAAAAACTAGTGCCATGCAAAAGCAGGCGTTAGATTGGCATAGCGAGGAGAAATACTTTTATTTCTCCTTGTTTTTGCTTTTTCTATGTACGCTGCATTCTGCAGCACACATAGAAAGAGCAAAACGCCATTAGTGATTGTTTTTGTGCATGAAGTCATTCAATAATGGTGATTTGCTACTTTTATGTAAATAGCCAATATTGATTGTTTATGTGCAGGAAGGGACACCTTCCAGCACATACAAAATCACCCCTGCCAAACAGGCACCCTTGCACTATGGTGCACGGAGTGTCTGTGTTGGTGCTAGGCAGCAATTTTAGCACCAGCGCTAAGGAAAACACAGGGGTGTGCTGTATTCTTGTAAATATGGCACATCCTTGCGTTTTTTGGAAATTGCGCAGCACGGTACTGCAACATTTGATGCCGCACTGCGCCATTTCCTTGTACCCATGCCGCTTTGAATCCTTCTGGGGAGCACCTCACCATATCAGTTGAAGTTATGAGAGTGCAAGGAAATGCTGTCATAAGTGGTAACAGCAATCATGAACTAAAAGGTCAGGGTTCTGCCCTATCCGTAGGTTGACCCCTGCTGTCCTAAATATCTTGAATGTTAATTCAGAACATTACATTACTCTAAAGTAACCCTAAAGTGATAAGCAGTGCAATATAATAATCACTGCATACATAAATTAAAAAAACATACATAAATAAATAACACATGTTCCACTCTGCAATAGGTATATTTGACACATTGATTTCACATAAAGGTATACCCTTTTTTAACTATTATAAAGTGGCAAATATTTCGCCAGGAATAATTATAATATTTTGCACAATTGCGGATCATTGTGTATAAGGTGAAGCA
This sequence comes from Calotriton arnoldi, assembly GCA_963921515.1. NCBI lineage: Eukaryota > Metazoa > Chordata > Amphibia > Caudata > Salamandridae > Calotriton > Calotriton arnoldi. The sequence goes on from CAWUFW010002249.1 coordinate 1,958,839, forward strand.
GTGGGTAGTAGTTCGGTGATAAAAGATAAACCCACACTGAAATTTGTGCGGACTATTGCAGTTTGTCAGAACATTTGCAACACAAAACGTGAGAAAGAACATATCCCACTGCACACATGAAATTCAAACTGTTAATTCTAAAGTGAGAGCTTCCAGGGAAACACATTTCAGGCCTACAAGATTTGGCTAACATAAGAAAAATGGCATGTGAACTTTACAAAATTGCATAAGGAAATAAGGCACATTTGATTCATGCATTTGCCTACATTAAAATGACACGATTAATAAACACATTTAATAAATGAATAATTGTCAGTTTCACAAAATGAACTCTTCACTGTAATGTTTAGTGCTAGTTACATTCACTTTCCATGTTAATTCTGCAGATTACTATTCAATGGCCTAAACACATCATGTTTCATGTTATTACATTTTGAAATTCTAACACTTCACGCTAATACGACAACGTATTATATGCGGGTGCGCTCTACACATGTGATTATAATGCACCCCTACAATTAAACTTTGATTTACGCTATATCAGTTCTCCCCTCTGATGACGTTGAGTCATCACAAAACTCCTTAAATCCCTGCAGAGTAGACCGATCTAAACAGATGTCGTAGCTAGTTTCCTCTGTCTGAACTCCTCCAACCGTTTCAGATTCTCATAATGACTGTCCTTCAGTCTTTCCACCCTTCTTTCTCTCTCCCTAAAGGAATCCTCCATTTGTCTCACCTTGTGCCCTTTGTATGCCAGTATCATACCTAGCAAGATGATAACACAGACCACAACAATTATTATTGGCTTCAAGATATATCCAAGAATTCCCTTTCCTAGGTTAGCAAACCAACTTCCAACTGCTCCACATCCTTTCCCAATGTTGTCCCAAACTCCCTCAGTTGCCAAGTCATGTATCTCATTGATGTTACTTATATATCCCCTCAGACCTTTACTTTTTTCAGGAATGTAAGTACAACACTGTTGGACCTTCAGCATCCGACAGACTGCGCCCTCTTATGCTAATAACACATCTAAAGCAAGATGGTTTTTCATCACCATCACCCTTATCAAACCATTTCTCCATCCATGAGCAACAATGACTGAGCTGTGTTAACCGACAACTTATCTACAGTAGTACACAACCTTCTAATCTTGATGTCATTCAACACCACACCCAAACTAAGTATCATCTCTCCAAATATGTCTCCCACAATTTCACCAGCACTCAGTCCACGTTTTTCTCTATGGTTCGATTTTCCCTCCAAACTCTCCAAATCCTCCACATGATATATCTTTGGAAACACAACTGCCATATAACAAGTACCATACCAATTATTCGGAAACCGAACATATGCATTCTACCCACATACCACTTTCACTGCTTCTTGAAGGAACTCCTTCAAAGAAGCATCAATTAGGAAGATATGATCTCACACACTCTGTCCCACAAAAATAGTGCCATAACGGGTCTGTACTTGTTGAATGCAAAGCTTGCCTCGTTGTTTCCAACCCAAAGCTATAGGACCATAGCTTCCCTTAGCCTTGTGAGCTCCTTGGTCCAATCAAAGTTTCCCTCCCTATTGTTAAGTTTAACAGTTAAGCCTCGTTGTACATCCTCTACTTGATCTACACATTTCTTTTCTATGTCTGTTAATGTGCAGGTTAAGTTGTGTCTATGTGCATAAGCAGATTCTGATGTTACTGTGGGCACAAAATACTTTCCCATTCTCTCTTCTTGCTTGTAATAATCATACGTGTTCAGATGTTTGTAGACTGGAACTTCTGAGAGTACCAAATCATAATTCAAGAAATAGTACTCATAATGTCCCTTCCCACAAAACATGCTAAGGAGCAAACTACAACTAATACCTTATGTTAGAGGTAGGTGATAATACCTTATCCCCTCCTTCACTTGAAGCAGGCAATTGCATACACATCTAACAATCTCTCACATCCATAGTATTCACATATTCGTACAGCAGTTTAGCATAAGCATTCAACATGTAGTCACCTTTAGACAAATCTATATGCAGAAAGCGACTAATTTTCTCTATTAAGCCTTTATCAGATCCTTATGTACCCTCCTTTGAGGCAGCAATGGTAGGTGGGGATGTCCTATGCAACCCCACTTCCTGTTCCTCAACTTTGTGTGCACTTGAAATAGACTCAGTAATGACTACAGCAATTAATATGATTACCCCCTACAACAAGTAAATCTATAAAACATTTGTGCATACGATTCGAATTTCCCGACTCAATTTTTAAAGTGACTCAGATTGTAGCTGTAAGAGGATCAACACACAGAGTCTCTTTTCTCCACCTCTTATTTTTGGGTAGCAACAGTCTTTGAGCATCTTTCTTTTGGATCTTAGAACATTTTGTAGCAGTCTTTGGCACAGTATTTACACAGCTTGGAAGACTTCCTTAGCCCTCTTTCTTCTTCTAATTGAAAAGTCCCTATTTTTATTCTTCTTCCACTCGGGCCTAGGTTATCTTTTCTCAAGCAGCTTATTTACGGCTGAAAAGTAAAATTTACATCCCTTATGAGGTCAGAGCCAATGTCCTCAATGACTCGCTGCAACAGTTCAGCTATGAATGCTGCAATCTCTTGAGGAGATGGTGGAATTCCAAAGCTCAGAAACCCGATGTCTTCCAGAATCAGAGTCCGTAAACCACTCAACCTTGGTGGATAAGGCACAGTCAATGACAGGATTGCATTAGCTTCTATTCCAGGAACTCTCAGCAAGATCTCTACGATCAGTATCGGGAACTAGGATCTCACTCTCCCCGGCATTGGTAACCAGATAAGTCCTCTTGTTCTCCTTGATCTCCTTACACTTCCTGGGGCTTGCTCGGACTCACTCAGATCAGACTCAGATGATTCACTTATTGGTGCAAGTTCTCTTTCAGATGCAAGTCTCAAATTCCTTCTTTTCAGTCTCACAGGCCAGGTTTCATCAGCGGCATCTTTCTTTCTTGACTGCACATGCCTGATTTCCACACCAGTCTCTTTAGCTGAGTCAGACTCTATACCACTAACAACGTTACAGTCTCCCTTAGAGTCTATACCAGGGTCTTGTGCAGCTTGACCCCCTCAGCTTGATCTGGTGGGTATCCAGCCTCTTCAGGAACCTCCACAGCTTGGCTTGCCCTCTCCTGTGACCCCTCGGTCACAGTTGGAATTACTTCTGGGAGAGGAGCTGTTTCATTGGAGGGACCTGTGACTCTTCGGGTATGGGAAGCGTGGATCCAGTTGGGCACTCCTCCACACTTCACAGCAGTATTCATCACCAATATCACCTGATATGGTCCACGCCACCAAGGGTTCAGGTTGTGGCAAAGGTCTTTCATTGTCGGTGGAGTGATCCTCTCTCTGGAGTTTCCCACATCTGTAAGCCTGAACTAATGCTTGCCATAGGTATAGACCGAATAGTACTGGAACCCATGCGTACTCCCGAAGGATTGGCAGTAGCCGGTAAAGGGGTACTAGATTTCACAGGCACAAGAGACGGGCGATTTCCACTTGTGTTCGCTGACCTTCCCAATCCAGTTCCTTCCACCTGAACGGACTGTCCCTGACTAAGGTTTCCCACTGAGCTCGGGTCATACACAGGAACAACAGGACCAATAGTGACCAGTACTGTAAGAGCTTCCGGTAACCGTGAAGCAGCATTGACTCCGTTCTGTTCCATACTTCCTAAGGCAGACACTCCTGTCCCCCCTACTCCTGCAGATATCCTTCCTACGACTCCTGTACTAGGACCTGTTTGAGGTGCTGACACACTTTCCACATTCACTGCATTCGCCAAATCTCACCTCCCCTCCTCCGATTGCGGATTACAAGGTGGTGGATGCTCAGATAACAACCCATCCAACAAGCTGTCGTCTGTGTCACTATCGTTGTTTCTATTTTCCCTTCTTTTCGGGTTCTGAAAATCTCCCTCTTCTACCAGCATTGGGTACAACCTTTCTCCCTCAATGGTATCCACTTTCTATCTCTTAAGTTGTGCATGCCATAGCACTTCCTGACATGCCCTCAAGGCTTTCCTCATCTTTCCTTGATATCTCTCCCTCGTCTTAGCATGTGCTACAAGCATCCATGCATCTAACGCCTCAAACTGTGTTGGTGTAGGAAAAGGTCGCAGCACAAACATTACTCCCCTTATCTGGTGCAATACATCCAACCGAAATTAACCAAAACGTGAAAATGACAATTTACCCTCTTTTTCAGTGATTTGATGCCGATTTTGAAGCCAAATTATAGTATGGAGCCCAACCTTTGTCACCATATAATGTGCTGGAGTATCCTTGGGTGGTGCCTCTTCGCCCACTCGAGAGAGAACCCCTTAGTCACCCTTGAAAAGATCCTGCAACACCCTGAATCATCGCATGATCAATTGCAAGTTGCTCAAATTTTGATGACGGAACAATATTTTCCAACCGCAACTTCCTGATGACTACCAACCAATCCCAGCATGGCATTACACCAACTGACCTATCGCAGTGCGACACATTCTGACGTCACCTTCACTCCTCACAGCGGCTCACCCTCATTCACAATTTCTCAGTATGCATTCACTCACACAATCGTCTTAAACTCTGTTATTGTCTGCCATCTAATTCAATCATCCAAGAACATTCACACACAATGACCCTCGACCTGCGCTGGTCACCTGAATCAGTATAGCTCACCTCTGTCCACAAGGTTTACTAAACGATTCCCATACGTCCCATCCACACAAAGTTCCCTGTCTTAGGTGGAACTGCCGATGATGTCTCATGACAACTCCTCAATTCTTCGATCTGTCTCGGTCAGGTAATCACAATCAAATTCAGTGTCTTCTGCACCATTTAATATATCCCGGGATCTTAGTCCACTTCGGGACCACTTCGGGACCTGAAACTCAAATGTCAATCAATGACCACGTCCGGCCTGAAACCACATTCACTCGACTCTCACACCAACTCCGCCAGACATCACACAATCAATTAATTACAGCAATCTAACACATGACACACACCCTATTAATACTCACTTCTCCGCTCACCACTGATCTCGCCCCACATCAGACTCCGTCAGTCTCCGCCGTATTCCGTCGCTCTCCGTTCTCGGTCATTGGGCCCTATTTTGGGGCTCTAGGGTTCTAGGTTCCACTTTTCTAGATTGATTTCGGGATTCTCCCCTCACTTCATGTGCTAACCATCCTACTCTGCTACCAATTGATAGGGTCGGGCCCATAAGTTCTGGACCTATCCTCGAATCACAATCCAATGGTTCTTTTTAGCAGCATGTAAGCGTAGAGGGGAGAAAGTCATTATTAATATCAATCTATTCAACAGGAATTTCTCTGGACACCTAATAACCACAGACAGTTGTGTAAGGTTAGCTAATATATTACAAAGCCAAAAATAACTGGGCATAAAGACACCTCAAGAGGAGAATGTAGAAATACATCAGAATCAGCATAAAGCCAAATCTGCGCATCCAGCTTGAACGGTGCAGCATAAACAAAACAATTAATTAAAGAAGCAGAATACAGAGGATCAGAAAGCATGAGTTCATGTTTCCCTTCATCGAGGGTTGATGAATATAAAGCATTCATCTATTCCTACACTAACGCTAAAATGACATCCCTACTAAGCATCTTCAGGGACAAGAAATAAAAGGTGTCAGCATGTGCAGTCTTCCTAAGAAGCCTCTCCACCATTGATGGGTCAAATAGCATAAAGCTATAGAGACAGAGCTTGTTCTAAGGTGCTCTCTCTCCGTAGGAAAAAGGAGAAGTGGGCGCTTTCCCTACTCCCAACAACACAATATTGAAGAGAACTTTCCCAAGATCCTTTGCAGGTCACGCCATCCACTTTAGGTACCGCCCTAAAGGTAGTTTTGAATGGGAAAGCTGTGTTCTTCTTCTCACCACATTTGTCTTTGGTTCCCAAGCCTTCTCCTGTGCAAAGGACAACAGCCTTCCTTTATCGATTCAGACCGTACTATGTAACTTTTTCTCTCCTTGCCTAACTAATAAAACAAAGACATGATTCTAGCTAACAAAAGCGCTTCTTTCACCTGCGGCACAAAACGTGAGAAAGAACAAAACCCACCGCACGCATGAAATTCAATCTGCTAGTTCTAAAGGGAGAGCTTCCAGGGAAACGCATTTCAGGCCTACATGATTTGGCTAACATAAGAAAAATGGCATGTGAGCTTTACGAAATTGCATATGGAAATATGCCACATTTGAGTAATGTATTTGCCTACATTAAAATGACACGATTAATGAACACATGTAATAAATCGAATAATTGTCAGTTTCACAACATGAACTCTTCACTGTAATCTTTTCTGCTAGTTACATTCACTTTCTGTGTTAATTCTGCAGGTTACTATTCAATGGCCTAAACACATCACATTTCATGTTATTACATTTCGAAATTCTATCACTCCACGTTAATACGACAAAGGATTATATGCGGGTGCGGTCTACACGTGTGATTATAATGCACCCCCTACAATTGTCCGTCTATATTTCGGAATTCTGCATTGTAGGCATGTTCTGTGTGTGCCTGTAGGCCATTCTTTCAATTGAGGCCAGAAATGATTGCTGTGGCACTCTGTATATTGATTTACATTTTTGGGAAAATAAAGTTTTTTTAACCAGTAATTAAATGTTTTAATTGCCTGCTGACCGGTGCAATGAAGAATATTTCTTGATAGTTATTTTTGTTTCTGATTAGGCAGTATTCCCACTTTCTTTTTAAAAGCTGTTAGTCTCCTGACTTTTATGGCAGTGAATGTTAACTGATTTGAATGCCAGACTTTCATTTGCTGCGTTTTTTACTACCAGTTTCACGACATCACGTCTTGGTCTTTAATACGTGTTTAGTACATTGTCAGCTAAACTTTTGAATGCTGATCTTTTTTTTAAAATATGCCCATATTTTTCTTGACTTTCGGAAGGCTATTTATACTGAGGGAGGTGTTGATGTAAATGTGTGATGCAGTGTCTGACATTAGTATTTTTAAAAATCTTTTATTGTATGATAATCGTTACAGTGGTCTGATAAGCATGACTGTTTTAAGTATAAAATCGCAAATTTATTTATGGTTCATGAAAGTTGTTTTGTATTCTCCCACAGACAGAGGTTATCCTCCCTTGTGAGTTTCCTTTTGTTCTACCATTAATAACTTACACTCCAAGATATTTACACATGTGCAAAATATTACTGTTATTGTCAACGGTATTTCTGTCTTCTGTAAAGTATTTATAAGCAGGGCATCGTAATCTCAAGTGGCGCTTTTTTCTACCGAGGTTTTCGAATCTCCATATAAAAATATTGTGGCCTGTGCTTGGCCAGAAAAATGACAGACATTTGCTCCAAGCAATAGAAATATTTGTTCCCTAGACTGGAATGCACACTTTCAAAGGAAAACTTCTGTTGTTCATTTTCTTTATAATGTGCTAGTTCATCAATCCTTAACTCATTTCTTTTGTTTTAACTTAAATTTCGTCTTTCATATCAAACCACACCTTAGTTTGTTATAAACATTAAAACTCCTAATAGGGCAGAAAATCGCACTATTTATGTCTTCAAATCTGTAACAGCTTTCACATTTCAACCTCAGTTTCTTTTTCTACGATCATTTGATTTCTCTTGTTCTTTTCATGTGATCTATTCTGACGTTTCCCTGCATAATGGCTATGATTTTCTAAATTAGTTTGCAAAAATAGTCAGGTATCTTATTTATTTAACCCAGATGGTCGGAAGGTATCCAGTGATTCAGTCCAATATGATTCTCTCTGTGAATGAAGTTTTTCTCTGTCTACTCCTTATTATTATTCTGGGACCCAGTCCAACATCTGAAAATGTATTTGGTGATGATCTTTTCTCCATATATAAATAGATTGCTACTATATATTTGAAATAGTTTTATTTCAGTCATTACTCTTGTGCCCTGTTCATGTCAGTTTGCTTTCCTCTTTGTCTTTCCTAAATTCTATTAACCACAGTGGCATTTTACCATATACACAGAGACATTTTTATCACAAATTACAGAATTTTCAATGGCACCCATCAACAAATAAGTAAGCTCATTCAGCTGCCGCCCTGGAACAAATCCCCTCTGATCCGGATGTATGACACTCTGAATTACTCCAGCCAACCTGGAAGCCAATACCCCTGAAAAAATCTTATAATCTACATTTAATAGAGATATTGGTCTATAAGATTCTATTTTAAAGAGGTCTTATTCTGATTTTAACACTAGAACTATAGTAGCCTCCGACAAAGAGGCTGGGGCTTTTTCTCCTTTCACATATATTGCATTAAACAGCGCCAACAGTGTAGGGATTTGCTTCCCCATAATTGTCTTATATAACTAAAATGGGAGTTCATCCGGGCCCGCTGCCTTACCCTGTTTTATTCTTGTGAACTGGGTCTTTATCTTCTCCTCTGTAATCTCTGGATTCATTTGGTCGACGTCCAGAAATCTCCATTAACAGCCAGGGTTCACTGGGATTATCTTTGGAAAGCCTTAGGAACTTCGGATCCCCCCAAAACATGATAAGGACAATACAAAATATGTATAAGGCCCCAGTTGCTAGAGTTTTAGCAAATGTTGAACTATCAGATTGTTTCCAGATCATTAGAGGTACAAGGCAGGGTTGTCCACTTTCTCCCCTCCTTTTTAATCTCTACATTGAAACTTTTGCATGCCAGATTATATCAGATTTCTCCCTTGTTCCATTTAAGACTGCTGAGTTGGAGGTTAAATTATATGTGGATGATATGCTACTTTATACAACTAACCTGCAATACCCAGAATAAACAAGGGGGACTGAAGAATTTGGCAAAATATCAGGATATTTGGTTAATGCGGATACAACTAAGGTTATTTCATGGAACACAGATTTGACTAATCAGGGGGCAAAATTGCAGATGAGATACCTGGGAGTTTTAATAACTCAGAGATTGAAGGACATCCCCCGGGTCAACTGGAAAAAAGTGAGCCAAGAGAGAAAGAGACTTTTAGGGAGGTGGGCCAATTTGCCCCTAAACTTCTTTGGCAGAGTTAATTTGGTTAAGATGATCATTCTCCCAAAATGTAACTTTCTGTTTAATTCTATACCTCTTACATTTTCCAAAGAGTCCATGGGTAAACTGCAGGGAAAAATTGAGAGTTTCATATGGGTCTCAAAAGGGAGAAAACTTAGGAGGAAGTTGGAAGCTGGAGCGCTGGCTTTGCCTGATCTTCAGCTGTATTGCTATGCATTCCAATTCAAAAACTTTCGGATGCTGGCCAACAAACCAGATTGATCTTCAATGGGTAAGTTATGTGAGGCAACGCTCAGTGGATCGGGGGAGAGTCATTTCTTGTGTAAATATGGAGATTCAAAATATTTTTAAAAAGTCAGGCTGAAAGTGTTAAAGGTAGTGTTAAGAACTTGGGTGTATTTTAGAAAGAGTTGTGGTATCCCATACAACACATCCTCAGCCCCAATCTGGGATTCTCTAGGCAATCCAGAATGTTTGGATGACAAATTAAGCCATCCTCTAAAGCAAGCTGGTCTGAATTGTTGGGTAGATCTGAAAGTAGGATCTAGATTAGTTGAGTGACAAGATTTACTATCATATACCAATGGCAAGATTACGAGATTTAAATATTACCAGCTACAATAATGGTGGGCAACCAAGGAGTGGTTAGAGAAAGAAGAGGAGGAATGGTTTGAACGGGTAATAAAGATCGGTCCATTAAAGAAGGAGGTGACAATATGGTACTGCGACGTCCTTGATGCTGAAGACAAGAAATACTCTGATCTATCCTCAATATGGGAAGATGGAACTATAGAGGGAGATATGAGACAGCTATGGCAAGTATCTTTTACTACATTATATTCAGTAGTGAAAACTGACCCACTTAAGAGAAATCATCACCCAACCGGCTGGGCAAGCCGTGTCCCAAATCGGGTGTCCGAAATGCAAGTCTATAAGGGCGGACGATTCGCACATGTTCATGCAGTGTCCAGCATTGGCCTCATATTGGGATGCCGTATGTAAGCTCATCTGTGATATGACAGGTCATTATATAGAGGTAAGCCCCCAACTTGTATTCTTTGGTATCAGTCCTGATATGTATTTTGGGTCTAATTCTGCTAAAATGAAGCTTGTATTTTTGTGGGATTGGTGGCGAGAAGAGAGATATGTAGGCTCTGGAAAACACCAAACTCACCACTTTTCAAAGATATTCTCAAAAGCATTAATTTAATAAGTCAGATGGGCATGGCCTGTGACCCCCAGACCTATGAGAGGGTCTGGAAATATTACATTGATTGGCAAATAACTAGGAGGTCCGATGATTAAGCCATATAAACTGCGTTTTTAAGGCAGGCGGGGCCAGATTTGAACAGCAACAATCTTTGATGGTGTGGTTCCCCCTCCCCCCCTCTGGGTGAGGGGATCTACACTAGCAAGAAAGAGATGGCATGATGAGGACTAAAACAACTACAGAATTTTCTAGTAATGTTTTATTGTAAGAGTATGGAAGAGATGTGTAGTGTGAGAATGTTCCCACACTCCTGCAACTCAAGAAATGAATGTTCATTTAATCCCTGCGGTCTCCTTATGTAAAAATGCCACGTATTGGAACCTGATAGCAAGAAAAATTGAATAGTTCATAATTGCCAGCAAAAATCATTCTCCTTGAATAGCTGATTCCTCAGCTCTTTTCTAAAGCTGAAAAGAGACAGAATGAGACTGGTCTGTATTAGAATGTTGTTCCTAGTCCTGTGTTCTTAGTTTGGAAAAGCTTTTGTTGTGGTAGTTTTCTATTTTGCTCTCTGGGTCAACCATTATAACTGAATTCCTGTTCAATCTTACTAAAACATTGAACAATTGCAACTGACTGAAGCAAGGTTGTTTGTTGGTGTGTTGGACTTGCCCATCTCTGCAGTGTCACTCCAAACATTTTGCCTTCACTCCTCCTGTTTTTTCTGAATTTGTTTTTGTCGGACTTAGGACTCTGCGCACTTTACCACTGCTAACCAGGGCAAAAGAAGACACTATGAGAAACTTTATAATGACAATTAATCACATAGTGTGATTAATTGTCATTATAAAGTTTCTCATAGTGTCTCCTCTGGGGACTACTATTTGTCCACCTGGACCTTTTTGGCCATCACTGAACCATTGTTATCCCTAAACATATACTCACCCCAGGTTCACGTATCGGAGTACCCTTGTTCTCCTATACAACCAGGGCTAAAGTACTTGTGCTCTCTTCCTTAAACATGACACAATTGTCTTACAACTGACTGGCTAATTTAATTTACCAATAAGTCCCTTGTATAGTGGTATACCATATACCTAGAGCCTGTAAATTAAAGCTATTAGTGGGCCTGCAGCAGTTATTGTGTCACCCACTCAAGTAGCTCCTTAAAATGTGTCCAAGGTATGCCATTGCACCCTGAATGCAGTCTTAAACTTCCAATTTGACTTCCCAATATAACACCCTTGCCAAGCCTGAAACTCCTCTTTTATTGCATGTAAGTCACACCTAAGGTAGGCCCTAGGTAGCCCATAGGACAGGATGCATTGTAATTGAAATGCTGGACATGTAACTTTAAGCTTTACATGTCCCCAAGGGTTGGAAGAACTCCTAACTCTGTTTTTCCCAACTGTGAGGCCTACCTCTCCCGTCGGATAACATCGGGTTGCCTTGTTACATTTAATAAGTGCTAACCTTTGATTGTGAACAGGTGAGCATATCATGTCTGGTGTCTGAGAGACTGTAATGAAAATTCCACTTAAAAGGTAAAGTTGAATTCTATATAATATTTTAGAAAATGCCACTTTTAGAAATTCGTTGAAGACAAAAGGACAACCTAATATTTCCTTGAAGGTAAGGTAGGAAAGAATGCCAACAAGGAATTTACTCAAGAACAATTTTATGCATATTTTATTAATTTTTCAAGATGTCTGAACATGACACTGTGTGAAGATTGTTCTTGAGTGAATCTCTTATTGACATTCTTACCTACCTGACATTTAGAAAGTTGTCAATTTCCTGCTCTAAACTATTTGGTGCATGCAGAATATCCTGGGTGACATGACTGGGTGCAGTTGACAGCTGGACTTTGTTGAGTTCTTACAGACAGCCACACAATAGACTCTCAAATGACTACCGGGTGCTGTGGCCTGCTTTGCACTCACAAGACTGCGTTGCTGCACCTGGAGGGACTGCTTTGCTGCATGGAGTCTTCCATGAACCCTCAGAGGCCTGCCCTGCTGCTTGATCCATGTTTCATCACATGAACCCAGGACCAACAGAGTGACTCCAAAGGCTAGTTTGCTGGCCTCCTGTTCAGAGCCTCTGTGATAGAAAAGGTACCTTCCATGTTGAACCTGCACCCAGCATGAGTGACTCCTAAACCACCAAGTGGTGCCACTTTAGTACTAAATCCTTGGTGGTGGTGTTAAATGTGCCCAGATTTTCAAAATCCAAAACTTGGGATTTGGGCTTAAAACTGCTTTGAGAACTGAGGAAAACCAGGACCAACCTGCCCCCCTAACCACCCAATGTGCATCGCTGGTCGGCCTGACTTAGCGGTAACTCCCTTTACGTTCTTCTCCGCAGCAGCAAATCCTGTTCATCGGTCCTTGGCCGAAGAGGTATTCAGCCATCTGGAACTCTCTTCAGTTACAGCCTACCTCCTCGTCCCGCTGGAGATTTTCTAATTCTATAAAAATGTCTAAGTCTGAACATAAGCAAAAGGAACAAATGATGGACAGAATGCTGAACAATGCAAACATTCTCCCCCAGTCACAAAGATCTGGGTTTAAGCCATCATTCTTTTGCTCACCACTCCACCCCAGTTTGGACCTGGCCATATGCAAATCAGTCTTGACCCTGTGCCTCATAGGAACAGTCCAGCCCGAACTACCAAGCCAGGTCCTCCCTGGACCAGAAGCAAGCATCCTGGGACCGGTTTCGGGGCATCACTCCTCATCAGCCAAGCTAGCTTGAATCCAGTGGCGCAGTGAGCACGGGACCCACGTCTGGGCACACCCTTCCCACTCAGGGCAACAAAAGCAAAAGGAACAAATGATGGTCAGAATGCTGAACAATGCAAACATTCTCCCCCAGTCACAAAGATCTGGGTTTAATCCATCATTCTTTTGCTCATCACGCCACCCCAGTTTGGACCTGGCCATATGCAAATCAGTCTTGACCCTGTGCCTCATGGGAACAGTCCAGCCTGAACTGCCAAGCCAGGTCCTCCCTGGACAGGAAACAAGCATCCTGGGACCAGTTTCGGGGCATCACCCCTCATCAGCCAGGCTAGCTTGAATCCAGTGGCACAGTGAGCACGGGACCCACCTCTGGGCATACCCTTCCCACTCAGGGGAACAAAAGCAAAAGAAACAAATGATGGTCGGAATGATGAACAATGCAAACATTCTCCCCCAGTCACAAAGATCTGGGTTTAATCCATCATTCTTTTGCTCAGCACACCATCCCAGTTTGGACATGGCCATATGCAAATCAGTCTTGACCCTGTTCCTCATGGGAACAGTCCAGCCTGAACTGCGAAGCCAGGTCCTCCCTGGACCGGAAACAAGCATCCTGGGACTGGTTTCGGGGCATCACTCCTCATCAGTCAGTCTAGCTTGAATCCAGTGGCGCAGTGAGCACGGGACCCAGGTCTGGGAATACCCTTCCCACTCAGGGCAACAAAAGCAAAATGAACAAATGATGGACGGAATGCTGAACAATGCAAACATTCTCCCCCAATCACAAAGATGTGGGTTTAATCCATCGTTCTTTTGCTCACCACGCCACCCCAGTTTGGACCTGGCCATATGCAAATTAGTCTTGACCCAGTGCCTCATGGGAACAGTCCAGCCTGAACTGCCAAGCCAGGTCCTCCCTGGACAGGAAACAAGCATCCTGGGACCAGTTTCGGGGCATCACCCCTCATCAGCCAGGCTAGCTTGAATCCAGTGGCGCAGTGAGCACGGGACCCAGGTCTGGGAATACCCTTCCCACTCAGGGCAACAAAAGCAAAAGGAACAAATGATGGACGGAATGCTGAACAATGCAAACATTCTCCCCCAATCACAAAGATGTGGGTTTAATCCATCGTTCTTTTGCTCACCACGCCACCCCAGTTTGGACCTGGCCATATGCAAATTAGTCTTGACCCAGTGCCTCATGGGAACAGTCCAGCCCGAACTGCCAAGCCAGGTCCTCCTTAGACCGGAAACAAGCATCCTGAAAAAGGTTTCGGGGCGTCACCCCTCATCAGCCAGGCTAGCTTGAATCCAGTGGCGCAGCGAGCACAGGACCCACGTCTGTGCATACCATTCCCACTCAGGGTGACAAACGGAACAAATGATGGACGGAATGCTGAACAATGCAAACATTCTCCCCTAGGCACAAAGATGCAGGTTTAATACATCGTTCTTTTACTCACCATGCCACCTCAGTTTGGACCTGGCCATATGCAAATCATTCTTGACCCTGTGCCTCATGGGAACAGTCCAGCCCGAACTTCCAAGCCAGGTAGTCCCTGGACCAGAAACATGCATCCTGGGACCGGTTTCGGGGCATCACCCCTCATCAGCCAGGCTAGCTTGAATCCAGTGGCCCAGTGAGCACGGGACCCACGTCTGGGCATACCCTTCCCACTCAGGGCGACAAAAGCAAAAGGAACAAATGATGGACGGAATGCTGAACAATGCAAACATTCTCCCCCAGTCACAAAGATCTGGGTTTAATCCATTGTTCTTTTGCTCCCCACGCCACCCCAGTTTGGACCTGGCCATATGCAAATCAGTCTTGACCCTGTGCCTCATGGGAACAGACCAGCCCGAACTGCCAAGCCAGGTCCTCCCTGGACCAGAAACAAGCATCCTCGGTCCCGTTTCAGGGCACCCCCCTCATCAGCCAGGCTAGCTTGAATCCAGTGTCCCAGTGAGCACAGGACCCACGTCTGGGCATACCCTTCCCACTCAGGGCGACAAAAGCAAAAGGAACAAATGATGGACGGAATGCTGAACAATGCAAACATTCTCCCCCAGTCACAAAGATCTGGGTTTAATCCATTGTTCTTTTGCTCCCCACGCCACCCCAGTTTCGACCTGGCCATATGCAAATCAGTCTTGACCCTGTGCCTCATGGGAACAATCCAGCCCGAAATGCCAAGCCAGGTCCTCCCTGAACCGGAAACAAGCATCCTGGGACCATTTTCGGGGCATCACCCCTCATCAGCCAGGCTAGCTTTAATCTGCATTCTGCCCATCAATTGTGCTTTTTGCATTTGTCACCCCGAGTGGGACGGGTATGCCCAGACAGGGGTCCTGTGCTCTCCATGCCACTGGAGTCAAGCTATCCTGGCTGATGAGGGGTGAAACCCCAAAACTGGTCCTAGGATGCTTGGTTCCAGTCAAGGGAGGACCTGGCCTGGCAGTTCGGGCTGGACTGTTCCCATTGGGCACAGGGTCAAGACTGATTTGCATATGGCTGGGTTCAAACTGGAATGGCATGGAAAGCAAAAAAACGATTGATTTAGGCCCAGATCTCTGTACTGGGGTGAATGTATGACATTGTTCTGCATTCTGGCCATCAATTTGTTTTTTTTTGCATTTGTCACCCGAGTGGGATGGTATGCCCAGACATGGGTACCGTGCTCTCCATGCCACTGGAGTTAAGCTATCCTGGCTGATGAGGGGTGAAAACCCAAAACCGATCCAAGGATGCTTGGCTCCAGTCCAGGTTGGACCTGGCCTGGCAGTTCAGGCTGGACTGTTCCCATAGGGCACAGGGTCAAGATTGATTTGCATATGTCTGGGTTCAAACTGGAATGGGATGGTAAGCAAAAAGCTTTGGATTTAGGCCTGGATCTCTGTACTGGGGGGAATGTATGACATTGTTCTGCATTCTGTCCATGAATTGTTCTTTTTGCATTTGTCACCCCAAGTGGGACGGGTATGCCAAGACGGATCTCTGTACTGGGGTGAATGTATGACATTGTTCTCCATTCTGTCCATGAATTGTTCTTTTTCCATTTGTCACCCCAAGTGGGACGGGTATGCCCAGACGTGGGTCCTGTGCTCTCCATGCCACTGGAGTCAAGCTATCCTGGCTAATGAGGGGTGAAACCCCGAAACCGGTCCTAGGATGCTTGGTTCCAGTCCAGGGAGGACCTGGCCTGGCAGTTTGGGCTGGACTGTTCCCATTGGGCACAGGGTCAAGACTGATTTGCATATGGCTGGGTTCAAACTGGAATGGGATGGGGAGCAAAAAAACAATGAATTTAGGCCCAGATCTCTGTACTGGGGTGAATGTATGACATTGTTCTGCATTCTGTCCATCAATTGTTCTTTTTGAATTTGTCACCCCGAGTGGGATGGGAATACCCAGACGTGGGTCCCGTGATCTCCAGGCCGCTGGAGTCAAGCTATTCTGGCTGATGAGAGGTGAAACCCCCAAACCGGTCCTAGGATGCTTGGTTCCAGTCCAGGTAGGACCTGGCCTGGCAGTTCGGGCTGGACTGTTCCCATTGGGCACAGGTTCAAGACTGATTTGCATATGGCTGGGTTCAAACTGGAATGGGATGGGGAGCAAAAAAACAATGAATTTAGGCCCAGATCTCTGTACTGGGGTGAATGTATGACATTGTTCTGCATTCTGTCCATCAATTGTTCTTTTTGCATTTGTCACCTCGAGTGGGATGGGTATACCCAGACGTGGGTCCCTGGCTCTCCATGTCACTGGAGTCAAGCTATCCTGGCTGATGAGGGGTGAAACACAAAAACCGGTCCTAGGATGCTTGGTTCCAGTCCAGGGAGGACCTGGCCTGGCAGTTTGGGCTGGACTGTTCCCATTGGGCACAGGGTCAAGACTGATTTGCATATGGCTGGGTTCAAACTGGAATGGCATGGTGAGCAAAAAAACGATGGATTTAGGCCCAGATCTCTGTACTGGGGTGAATTTATGACATTGTTCTGCATTATGTCCATCAACTGTTTTTTTTGCATTTGTCATCCCGAGTGGGCTGGGTATACCCAGACGTGGGTACCGTGCTCTCCATGCCACTGGAGTTAAGCTATCCTGGCTGATGAGGGGTGAAAACCCAAAACCGATCCTAGGATGCTTGGCTCCAGTCCAGGTTGGACCTGGCCTGGCAGTTCAGGCTGGACTGTTCCCATAGGGCACAGGGTCAAGATTGATTTGCATATGTCTGGGTTCAAACTGGAATGGGATGGTGAGCAAAAAGCTTTGGATTTAGGCCCGGATCTCTGTACTGGGGTGAATGTATGACATTGTTCTGCATTCTGTCCATTAATTGTTCTTTTTGCATTTGTCACCCCAAGTGGGACGGGTATGCTCAGACGGATCTCTGTACTGGGGTGAATGTATGACATTGTTCTGCATTCTGTCCATGAATTGTTCTTTTTGCATTTGTCACCCCAAGTGGGATGGGTATGCCCAGACGTGGGTCCTGTGCTCTCCATGCCACTGGAGTCAAGCTATCCTGGCTAATGAGGGGTGAAACCCCGAAACCGGTCTTAGGATGCTTGGTTCCAGTCCAGGGAGGAACTGGCCTGGCAGTTTGGGCTGGACTGTTCCCATTGGGCACAGGGTCAAGACTGATTTGCATATGGCTGGGTTCAAACTGGAATGGGATGGTGAGCAAAAAAACAATGGATTTAGGCCCAGATCTCTGTACTGGGGTGAATGTATGACATTGTTCTGCATTCTGTCCATCAATTGTTCTTTTTGAATTTGTCACCCGAGTGGAATGGGAATACCCAGACGTGGGTCCCGTGATCTCCAGGCCGCTGGAGTCAAGCTATTCTGGCTGATGAGAGGTGAAACCCCCAAACCGGTCCTAGGATGCTTGGTTCCAGTCCAGGGAGGACCTGGCCTTTCATTTCGGGCTGGACTGTTCCCATTGGGCACAGGGTCAAGACTGATTTGCATATGGCTGGGTTCAAACTGGAATGGCATGGTGAGCAAAAAAACAATGGATTTAGGCCCAGATCTCTGTACTGGGGTGAATGTACGACATTGTTCTGCATTCTGTCCATCAATTGTTTTTTTTGCATTTGTCACCCGAGTGGGACGGGTATGCCCAGACGTGGGTCCCGTGCTCTCCATGTCACTGGAGTCAAGCTATCCTGGCTGATGAGGGGTGAAAACCCGAAACCGGTCCTAGGATGCTTGGTTCCAGTCCAGGGAGGACCTGGCCTGGCAGTTTGGGCTGGACTGTTCCCATTGGGCAGAGGGTCAAGACTGATTTGCGTGTGGCTGGGTTAAAACTGGAATGGCATGGTGAGCAAAAAAACGATGGGGTTTCTTTACTGGGGTTGAATGTATGACATTGTTCTGCATTCTATCTATCAATTGTTCTTTTTGCATAAGTCTGAGCATAGAAATCTTCACTGCGACTTTGTTCAGCGGCTTTGTGGCGATAAAGCCCCTATCTCGGACTCGGCCGGCAGCCATGCCCCACTGAACTTTACCTTCTCAGAAAATTTTTGTCTAAATTTCTTCTAAGTCTGAAGGTAAGTGCTGACTGGGCCCAAACCTCTCTTTGTATCTGACCCGCGCTCCATCGCTGTCAGCCATATTTTCCAACTTTTACCCAGTCATGTGTGACTAGATGTTTGTGGTTGGTGCTTTGATCTTTTAAGTGCTAGATTTTACTTAAAACTTAAAATATTCATAACTCCAGTTCTACTGATTCTTCTCTCACCTGAAGTGAATCCACTGGCTTCCTCTGGACAAGTGGATCTAATTTAAGGCTCTGATACTTAACTAGAACTTGTGCTCTCACCATGCCCAATGTTGTCATCAGTTATGCCATCTGAGATGCTATCAGTGATATCATCAAGGATGTCATTAAACATGTCATCATCATCATCATCATCACTTTATTCGATCTAAAAAAGTAAAGATCATAAAAATACAATTATAAAAGAAATACAATAAAATACATTTGGTTCCAAAAGTGTCAGTGCATAGTAAGGAATTAATCACAAAACACTGTCCTGTCTCGCCCTACCCCACTTCATAGGGTTCAAATGACAGCATTATGAAATAGAGAAGGAGGGCAAAAACCTCAGGTAAGGGTCCGCTAAGCGCTCCTACCTACTTAATTTTAATTTCTGCTGATCTGTCTTACTTTCCATAATTTGTCCTAATATCCAATGCATTTCAACAACAAATGTACAGTAAACCCATTCATATTACATTAAAAATAGGTACACTATGACATATTATATAAATAGGGCTATAAAAGCATAAAATCATTCTAAGTTAATGTAAGGAGAGAAAGTGCAAGGGATGGATTGTCATCACAGTGAAGGGTATACAGATTAGTATTTCACCCTCAAACCTATGGTTGGGATCTCCTGTGCTTTAGTGAGAGCCATAGGAAGAATGCTAAGCAGTGACATTCAAATGGATCCGCCAACATTTGTAAAAAGTATAGTGCTGGGCGGCATTGCCTAAATGAATCTTTTCCTCTGGGCCAAATAAAATTTGCAAAAAAAGATGATATGCAAGTCTGTTTGGAAAGATGTTCCATTGCATTGGCAGGCCGGCAAGGCCTGAATAGAATGGATGCCCGTGGCATGGCCCATCATAATTGGAATGTAATTTAGTCAGAACCTTACCAGAATAAATTGATGTCGGGGATTTGACACAAAGGTTAAGTATGAAATTACATTGAAAGTAATTGTAGGGGCCATCAGATATAATTTTACCATAGGTTTCTTACAAATATTTTCCAAGCTCTCTCCATCTTTCTTAAAAAGAGCCTTTTTATTCTCATTTTGGAGATTGTCAAACAGTTAGCCGGGTTGTCAAACAGAACCTGCAATCCGATAGAACTCAGAGTATTTTTTACATATTGTAGCCATGTAAACTTGTCAGCGTAATCAAGGTTTAAGCGATCCCTCATAATGCACCGGGTCAGGTTTACAGTCTCCCTTCTCCACACTGAGTGCCACAGCAACATGGGGTCTAAGCGCACAGAATTTGTTATATGTGGTACATCCAACTCAGTGTGACAATTAAAGTTTGAGCAGCTTCTGGGGAGGGTACCAGCTTCTTGAGGAAGATATCCTCAATATGTTGGAGAGCAGCTACATCAGATATGACCCACACATCTGCCCCATATGTGGATACCGAGATGGCTTTGGCCATGTAGATCTTTTTTATTGCCTCAAGTGGTTTAGACCCCAGTTTTTTAATGAAGGTAAATAAAGCCACAATGCTTTTTTCCAATAGAAGAACTCTATTGGCTACCATGTGATTCCATGTGTGCATTCTGTCGAACAAGACCCCTAAATAGGAAAAGGTTTCTGTCAATTCCAATTTGTGGCCAGCTATATGGAAGAATGGGAGTTTCTTTGGTCGCTGCCCTGTTACTAATATAAAGGATTTTGCTTCATTAACCTGAAGGTCTAGGTTTTTTCATAATTTCCCCTTCTCCTCTAAGAGTTTTTCTGCAGCGCCAACCTGGTCCAGGCTATTAGCACTGCATTATCTGCACAGAGGAGTATTGGGACACGTGCCGAGTCTACCTGCGGAACATTTCTATAGTGGATCGTAATAGGGCTGCTTCACACCATTTGTGTAAATTGAGAACAAGAAAGTCGCAAGAACGCACCCTTGCCTGACTCCCCTTTTAATGTGGAACTGCCTCGCACATTCGCCGTGATTTCCAGCTTGAGAGTACAGTTGTAGGATGAAAGTTATTATTGCTTCCTGTAACCCATCTCTTCCATAACTCTCCATAGCTGGGAATGGGAGACGCAGTCAAAGATTGCTAATAAATCCATGAAAGCCCATATAGACTTTGTTTATTTTGACTGCTGTGTATTTTTCTATTATAATGTTCGAATTTAGGCATTGATCCAGTATCCCTCTCCCCTTCTTAAAACCATACAGTACAGGTATTAGGATATTCCTTTCCTTGGCCCACTCCTCTAATCTATTTTTATATCTTTGTGCAAGCCGCATCAAACCAGCGGACTGTTGAGGTACTATCGGGAGACACTGACCAGGCCAAGTTAGTGTCATGAGTAAGGCTATCTGTGAGATCATTTGAAGAGCATGGTGGGAGCACAAGTTCTAGTTAGCTTAATAAACTGTAAATGGTGAACGTCAGTGTTTTTTTTCACCTAAATATAATGTCACTATAACCTTTATTTTTTTCAGTGAATTTCATCTGTTTTTTTTAATGTAAGTTAAGATATTATTAAAGTTCCTCACCATAGCATCACTTTAACCTTTTTTTTTAAATTTCATTTCTATGTTTTTTTAATGTAATGTAAAATTTAATTTCCATATCCAACCCTCCCACGGGCAGCCAATCCCCTGCAGCACACAGCCTAAGGCCATGTGCTGTGTAGGGTGGGCGCTGGGCCTGGCCACTCCACTCAACCAGCCGCGGTCCGTGCAGGTAACAGCAGTGGGGCGGTGGGGCCGGGTAAGGGGGGATTAAATAAATAATTAATTTTTCCCCTGCATTGTCCCTCGAAATCCCTCCTTACCTGGCCCCACCACCCCACCACCCCACCGCTGTTACCTGCCCGGACTGCGGCTGCACTCAACCTCCCTAGAGCTGCCAACCACCTGCCCTGCACAGGCTATGGCCAGGCCAGGCACTCTATCCACCGCAGGCAACCAACCCCCACAGACACCCACCCCATATTTCTTTGTATTTGTTTTTCTGGTCCCAAAGGACTTCCTCCACCCCACAGCACACAGCCAACTATGTCATGTAACAATATAAAGGGTGTTATTTTAATTAAGGCAGATCTCCTGGCTGTGTGAAGAGGTCAAAATACCAAAATATAATAAGTAGGCCTATAGATTTTATGAAAGGGTCAGTGCATCAACATATATAAAGCAGATCTATTGACTTTGTCAAAAAACCACCAATAACTATATTAAATTTATATTTCATAAATGCACTCATTCCAATAGTTCATATTAGTGATTGTCACAACACTTTCATTAACATTTTGAAAAATAATATGTATTTAAGTGTTTTGTTCTTAAATTTTCAGGCCTCTAGGTGTAGCAACAGAACTACCCAGAGGGGGTCACTGAAATCCAGTTGAAAAGCATAAAGCTCCAACTTAAAAAATATATGGTAAGCTCTCCTGGAGTCATTGATTAATGATCCAGGAAACTTACTGTGTTTTTGTTTAATGTTGCTAGGTGGTGATTACACTCCCTGGAGCCATCAAAAACATTAAAAGAAAATGGTATGTTGCCCCTGCCCCTTCTAGGGGCACTGCCAGGATCACCAAAATACAACCAAAAACCCCTTACATGGCATTATGGGGGACTCCTTGATGAAGCAGCATATAATAAATGAGACATCCTGACAGCAACTATTTGGCTCTCAACAATTCATCAATCAGGTATGTTTGCGACTAAATTACATTATTACTGCATGTCATCATTTATATTTTCTGTTGTATCATGTGAATGGAATATGTTACTTTGTTCTTGGACATGTGATGTCATTTGAATTCAACTATCACTATTTTCTCCTATTCCTTACTCCTATAACTCAACTTTTACAATGATCTTGTCTGCAGCTGTTGAATCAGAGGACACATTATCTATATTCAAGAACACTCGTTCAGCAGCTGATGTCAATAGGTCCATTTACAAAGCAAGCATTTATAGAAGTATCAGGAGTGGTACTATTGCACATATATATTAAATCCATAGATGGATCAATCATTACCTTTGTTTGATCATTATGTTGTCATAATACAATGTTAAAATAAGACATCCTTTAGAAATCTGTTGTGAAACTAGTCTGGTGAATTATTTAGCATAAAATGTTATTGTTGATTTGCATGAATTTTCATCTTACCCTTACAGTCATGGGAGCATTGAGACTGACAATAATTCTGCTACATACACAAGACGGCAGGCTTTCTCGGGTGAAAATCTTATTCTCTTACAAGCAGCTAACATGGCAACCCCCTCTGCAGAAGAACAGGAGGTAGGAATAAGAGAAGGATGTGGAGGAGGATCTTGTATGCCATAATCAAAGAAAGAAAACCTCATGGCCAGCCTGCAGCCTTTCTTCCGGGTCTCTCCTATTCAATGCTAATTCCTAGGCATCAGCTCAGCAGTCACAGATGCTTGTCCCAGCTGAGGGCTAAGTCGACTCGCCTCTACATCAACATCAACCAAAAGGTATCTTAGTTGATTCACCTGCACTCTCTTTCCATGTAAGTGCATCTCTAGTTCTCTCCATCATTTGAGGGAGAGGGCAACCCTAGTGTAGAGCAGCTCTACCCCATTCATCATTCTTCCCCCACAACCTACAAAAGGGCAACTGTTAGACTTGGCCCGCTTCAGAGAGTCACATCCAAACTTTTTGCCTTCACCTCTCCTGTTTTCTGAACCTGTGTCTGTTGGCTTTTATAATTCTCACATTACCACTGCTAAACAGTGTCTCCTCAATCAAAAATATGATTTCTTACATTGGTGTTCAAAGGTGGGATTCAGTGCCTATGTGTGTGCAGTACCACTCAGTGATTATATGTGTAACACTACAATCCCACACAAAACACTTCATATCAGATTCTCCTTGATAGTCCTCTTTAGCTTTTTGCAAATTCATTTCTATTCTACCTGAGCTTGTGCATCTATGACTCTGCCTGCTGCAAGCATGGGATTTGAGCTCAACAACCTGTGGCTGAGCTCAAAGGATTTTTCAGGAAGTGGAGGCTTCAGCAAACAAAACCTCCAAGAAGCAGAAGCTCCAGAAGGCCCTCAGGGCCTAGGTGGAAGCCAGCCAGTTCTAAGCTACAACAGAAGGGGAGCAGTTGGAGGACGGAATGGCAACCCTAACATCGTGGCTCCAGAGGAGGGGGGCCCACAGGAGTGTGATCCCCTGCTAGATCCAGAGCAAGCAGCAGCATCTCTTCCCATTATCTGACCCTAGAGGAGATGGAGGACAAGAGAGCCGAAAGGGAATTCAGGCTACAACTGGCTACATTAAAGGTTAAAGCATCCAAGGAGGAAGCTGCTGCACGAAGAGCCCTGTTGGAGGCTGCTGCCTGCAAAGAGTGTGGCAGAGGAGCAGCTGCTCAAAGAGCTCTAGAAGGGAGGAGGGAAAAGCGGAGATCACCCTGGTGAAGGAGAAAGCTGAGGCTGAGAGGGCCTTAACTGAAAGAAAACTGGTCTTGGCTCATGAAATAAGTCTTAAAGAGCTAGACCTTGATGTAAGATAAGCCTCAAAATCCAGCAATAATGGAGACAGTATGGGTTCAGTGTCCAATGGAGAGGTAAGAGTCAGCATACCCTAAGACCTGGTGCCTAGTTATGTGGTGTGGGATATTATAGACAAATGTGTCCAGAGGAGAATTGGTTGGCAAGACTTTGGAAACATATGCCTACTTAGGGGAGAAATACTCTTCTCACACTAGAGGTTGGGTACCAGGTGAGTTATGCCCCAGTGAAAGCCATTCTACTAACCAAGTTTGGGCTCCCATCAGAAAATTACTGCATAGGGTTCGGGAATATCCAGAAGTTGCAAACCAGCTTTGGTGGATTTCTTGATTATTCCAGTAAGGCACTAAGGGCCATATGTATCAAAGTTTGTGTTTGCGATTCTCAAATAGCGAATTTTTGAGAATCGCTATTTGAGAATCGCAAACGAGATGTATGTAGGATTCGCAAGAAAATTTGCGAATCCTACATATTCCTTAATTGCGATTCGCAAATTGCGAATCGCAGTTAAAGAAACCCTCCCCGTTCAATCCTATGGGCCTAGAGGCCCATAGGAATGAATGGGAGGACATTCTCAATTTGCGATTAGCAATTAGAGAATCGCAAATTGAGAATGCAATTTCAAGGTTGCAAGAGTGTCCAAAGGACACCCTGTTGCACCCCTGAAATGAGCATGGGTGCACATGTGGCACACATACATGCCCTGAGGGCATGTATGTGCGCCACATGCCACTGAAAAATGCAAAAAAATGCATTTCTCAAAGAAATCGCAAGTTACCACCAACCTGTAGTTGGTGGTAATTTGCGATTCCTTAAGCCATAATCGCACAACTTAGGTGCTTCATACATTTCATTTAAGGAATCGCAATTTGCGATTCCTTAAATACATTCACAAAATAGAGAATCGCAATTTTTGCGATTCTCTATTTTGCGAATGCCTTTTGGATGATACATCCCAAAAGGCTTGTTCCCGTTCGCAAACGGGCCGATTCTGAGAATCGGCCCGTTTGCTGAACGGAAAATAAACTTGATACATATGGCCCTAAGTGATTTTGTGAGTGGCAGTAAATTAAGGGATTTCAATGGGCTTTATGACCTGATTTTGAGGGAGCACATGCTCAGTATTTGCTATCAGAGTTGCGACAACACCTAATTTACAGCAAGCTCCCTTGCCCAGGAAGCAGACTATGTCAGCACCACAGTGTTGAAAAAGGTACATGGGAGTGATTCCAAAAAGGGTGGTTCCGGTCCTAGCAGATGAGGGAGGGGGAGTCAAAGGTGGCACAGACCAGTCCCAGAATACATTGTGGGAAAGGGTTCCCAAGCCGCTGCTGGAAATTAGGAGGAGGTCTGGTTGACGGTTGCCAGGGCACCCCACTTCCAGCCGCAGTGCTCTGACTGTTCTGAGTTAGGACACAAGCAGGGGGACTCTGTCTGTCCTAAGGAACCGCCCACCTGTGGGATCTCCAGGGGGGGGCAATATGGCCTATGGGGTAAGTAGTTCCCTGGGGCAGGTGGTAGAAAATGCCTTGATCTCCCTTCGGTGGGAGATAGACTCAGAGGGTAGGCTTGTGACCCCTGAGGCTGGGAGTCATTACATTCATTAGATCACAGTGAATGGGATCCCTGTCACTGCTCAGCGAGATACCGGTGTGAGCCAGACCATGGTGGTAGAAAGGTTGGTTCCCCAGATCAGTACACAGGACAGGTGTGTAGCTAAACGAGGCCCATGGGTAGGGTTCTGTCGGTCCATGGCTCTGGTACCCCTTGAATGGGGTGGGGAAGAAGCCCTGAGGATAGTCATAGTTAGCCCCCAGATGCCCAATTGACTGGATTCTGAGAAATAAGTTACCACCTGTTTTAGAAGAGCTGGGAGGAGCTACCACCTAGGGCGCCCTGAATGCTTAGGGTTCTGAGTGTACTACTCACAAACGGAAGGTACAGGAGCCCTGATGGAGGGGTAGAAGGACTCACCTCATCCCCTGTTCAGCCTCAGGGCCTACTTCTCCAATAGTAAAACATTGAGTTACCTTATTACCTTTAATACGTGTTAAACTTTGATTGGTGGCTGTCAGAAAGGTCTTGTTTGGACTCAAATTGTAACTTAAAACCCTCTATCACTGTAAAGTCAGATTTTAGATTATAATTTTGAAAATGCCACTTTTAGAAAGTTGCTGTGCAAAAAATATTAAAGCAGAATGCACTCCTTCCCTTAAATCATTCGTGATTTGACTCAATGGTTTGCGTGCGTACTGATGCCGTGATCAATCCCAAAGGTCACGGCTCTCTAATAAGTAAACCAAACAGGGACATGTCTGACGCGCCCATCAGTCGCAGTACGAATGATGGGCGCGTCAGACACGTGCCTGTTTGGTTTACTTTTAGAAAGTTGGCATGAAAATGCCCTAAGCTTTCTGAGGCCTTCTAAAAGATTCCATCTGCCTGGGTTTGTTAATTGCTTCCCCATCAGCAATCTCTATTGAGCCCAGACAGTGAACAACAGGACCTGGGTGTAGCTGGGCGAGGGCCTTTCTATCAAGATTAGAGGGGCCAAGCTGATCCCTGCCCCATGTGCATTTTAAAGGGCTGCCTCCAGCACACTCACAAAGTAACTTGACACCAGTCTTTTGAAACTCTAGACCTCTTAGTGTCTGGGAAGGTAAGAACGGGGCAAGAAGGATCTTCCCAGAACCAGATGTGTGGGTGGACTAGAAGTTTCCCCCTCTTCAAAGGGTTGCACCAGGTAAAAATACTGGACCTCCTGAGTCACTCATCGGTACACTCCTGGATTTGTGGAAGACTTCAGAAGGACTGTGTTGTACCTCAGAGGACTGCCCTGCTGCCTGAGGCCTGCCTTGCTGCTTGAAGGAAAGAAGACCATTGCCTTGAAACCAGGACTACCAGATTGACCCTAAGGTCCAGTTGGTTGACCTCCTGTTCAGAGCTATAGGGACACAACAAGCCTCAGAGGCCTCCCTGAAACTGCCCAGCTGACCTGTTGCAAATGGTCCTGCCTAGACCTGGAACTGGACCTGCCTGGATCTTCAACTGGACCTGCCTTAACCACAACCAAACACTCCAATACAACCAGTTTTGCAAAGCCAGAGACATAGGCAACAAACACCTAACTTCCACTTGTGTGTGCTTTAATATGATTTGCTTTAAGAAGTGCTTGTATAAGTTATGTGTATGAATCCATATAGCTTCCAATTTTACATAATTGCCCAGCACTTTCATACAACTGCATGCTTACACAAGACAATCAACAGATTGGTTACTATATTAGATTTAAAAAGATAACATAGATTTTGAAAGGTTTGAGTACAGAGCTTGGAATTGGGTCAAATGAAGTAAAATAGTATCTTTTAGCAAATGGGTAAATAGAATTCAGAGGGGTGTGACAATCATAAAAACATCTACATACAAGGGAAAATTAGTTCAAAATATTATTGAACAACCCAACATAAACAGTCTTAACAAATAGTGTAAAGTGGTGTAATATGCCCTATAACAAAGGAAAATATATAAAACAAATGTCAATGTCCACCTTCTTGAAAGTCAGACCTCCAACCCAGATAAAGTGCCAGAGTTTGAATCCTGGATTGTAGACCAAAGTTCTTGTCCATGCTGGGCTCCAACATTTCACAACAACATGGATATTCTCCTCTGATGCAGACAGGTGGCTGACTGGGGCAAGATGGGACACCCCATGAAATATGAAATACACATGGGGAGTGGGGAAAACAATTTGAATGGGAAAACAGCGAGACATGATAACAGCAGGTATGGATGGGTGTGAAGGCAGGCAAGGCATAATTCCTGCAACCACGGAGGTCAGGAGGATGCACAGTTCGATATGTTGCTTAGTTTGCTATTCTTGGTGGCCCTAATTTTCCCAGTCATTTCCTGCACATCGAAGAGTGCACTATGTGACCATCAATTATGCCTTGCATGGCCTTTTTGAGATCAGCCACTTGACATATTGATGGGGGTGCGAGAGCTCAAGGGTGTATGGGGTGAATGATATCATCTGCGGATGCTGTTCCAAGTGGGCACTTGGTGGAAGAGGAGGTAGAGAAATGGAGGCAGCTGGAAGCCCCATTGTTGAAGGGGCCCCTGGAGTAATGGAGGGATTGACTGCAGGCCTAGATGCTCTTGGGCAACCACTGTTAATCCTTTCTCTTGGCCAGGAGGAGCCAGTTTCTCAACCTCCTACTGGTATATGGTTTCCACATCTTCCTCCCCCTCAGTGGCCTATAAAGACTCTGCCAAGACTCTTTAGTTGTAGAGTGAGTTATTCTCCCGGTGGGTTCAGTGCTGGTGGAAATGTCCTCCCCCTCACTAGTTGTGGAAAGGTCTAGTGCTTGCCCAGTAACTGAGGATCTAGTATTTCTTTGTCCCTGCTCTTGTGATGCTTGGCCAGCTCTGTCTACTAAAAAAGAATGTAGACAAAGTGATGAGTGCCTTAGTCCTAAATGTAATGTACATTTGGGGTGTGTGAAAAATTCCGCTCCGCCGGCAGAGTTCACAAAGTTTTGCCCATGTGGAGCGCAAAGTTCCTAATAACTCCCCAAAGCAGTTCGGAGTTGATTTTTTCCTCTCGCGTGGCACGCCAAAGTTACGTTGGTGAGTGAGAAAAACAAAAATCATACTCTAGAGATATCTCAAAGCGGGCGGTTGCAGCAGGTTGCTCCAGCTCGTGTCGAGAAACCTGTTGCTCGTGTTGAGGAAGCTGCCGCTCGAGTAGAACATCTACTGGAGCTGCAGAAAGAAGCAGTGCCCTCTTGAGCAGTGCATGGTACCGTTCACGCAGATCTTACACCACGGGCACGGGAGAGTTTTTTCGGCACTTCGCAGAGTTCCACGTAGCAGAACTCCACAAACTCTGCCCAGGCCTAATATACATAAAATATCTTTATAAGATAAAATCTATTTTAAGTAAGAAAACAATTGCAATTGTTAAGCATTCAACTACCCTTTGGCATGGCACTGTGTTTCAAAAGCCATCATTTTCAACAAAGTTTTGTTGTGTCCAAATGGGGAAAAAATCGTCAGCCCAAAAAAAATACTTTGGCGCATAAAGGTTATCTTTAAATATAGGCACACTCATATGATTAGATCATAGCTTCCAAACCACCTCAGGCAACAGCCCACCTTGCATGCTGACTGTCACGATAACGTTAGAGTACTCATTGACTGTATAGAAATATTTTTATGTTAAAAAGGAAAATACCCTAAGGACAACATTAGGGGGATCAAAAAATACATATCAAAACTAACCCTGGGCGAAGTTCGCGGAGTTCCACTACGCGGCACTCCGCGAAGTGCACAAAAAACTCTGCCGCACTATGCGGAGCTCTGCGAGCGGCGGAGTTTCTTTAGATAAATGCAGTTCATGGTGATTGTCAGTGCCAGGTGCTTGTCCGCACTATGCAATCATCGCGAACGGCATCATGCACAGCGCAAGCGGGCGCTGCTTCTTTTCTGCCGCTCGAGTAGATTTTTACTCGAGCGGCAGCTTTCTTAACGCTAGTGGGCGGTTTCTCAACTTGAGTGGTCGTGAGCATACGCAACCACTCGCAATGAGAAATCTGACCGCCCGCGTTGAGAATTCTCGCCGGGAGGTTGATTTTCCACGCTCGCGCTCGCCAACTTGATGTTGACAATCGCGAATGAGGAAACATGTCAGCGGGAGGTGGATTTTCCACGCTCGCGCTCGCCAACTTGACATTGACGAACGCGAGTGAGGAAAAAAACTCCGCTCTGCAACGCAAAGCGGAGTTTTTCGGAACTCCGCGAGCTCCTCATAACGCGGAGTGCAGAAAACTCTGCAAACTCCGTGAGCGGAGCGGAGCGGAGTTCACTGCCCAGACTTAATCAAAACAACAACATGATATGTGATATAGTGAGAATAACGTATACAAGGTCAACCTTACTTACACTTATGTTGGTAAAAAAGAAATTGCACATCAGATTACGTTGAAAATTAGATCACTGACAGATATATTCAAACATGTTTATTGTTTTTCTCCATACAATGGATTAAATATTTGAGAGGTCTCTATAATAATGTTTCTTAAATTTAATACATATTTGAAAGTATTTACTCATAAAGTTTTAAAAAATGTTCATCTTTTCCTCCAGGTTTCCGTTAATTTTTATAAGGGAATCGTCCTTTATAAATTCTTTTTAATGCCATTTTTATTTACTCCTTGGGTTGTTATTTCTGTTTCTTCAGTCGGTGAAGTGTTGCTGTCATGAATGGTGTTGCTGCTGCAGAAAAAAACCCATATTTTAACATTTTTAATGTTATTTTGATTTATGTTTTTTTCATGGAAAAGGAGTTTTTGTTTGGAAAAGAGTTAATTTGGGGTAATTTTGAATTTGTTTGTATCTTTTGATTTTTTTTAAATAGGCTACTTGACTGAGAGGCTGCCGAGGAACATGTGTGCCAAAGTTATTTATATATAAAGAAAGGCAATAAGGGGCATCAGGGTGTCTCTTTTGACAAAATCATTACCCTCCCTTTTTTTCTTGATTGCAGGGGTGATTTTTAAAAAAAATTAAAAAGTTTTCAGGTTTTGAATAGTTTTAGCATCAAATGGCAGGGCTTGATGGATTCAAAGAGCTTTAAATTTGAAGGTCAGTGGTTGTGGGCCTTTACCGACAAAAACACCCCCATATCTTGATTTTTGGGAAAGTTTCACATTTTGATGGGGCTCATGAATGGTTTTGAGATGCTTTTATTTTCCAGGAAGAGGGGACTTGGGGATTTTCCCTGAGAAACATATTCTTGCTCCTGTTTTTTTATGGTTTTTCTTGAATGAGGTCTCCTCAAGAGTTGCCACAAAACGATGGACTCTGCTTTACATATGATTATTGAGAGGAATTGTTTTTTAATTTACAATTATGCTTGTGTTACAGTGCAAAAAGTATTTTTGAGTGATTAAACCTTATTTGTTTGTCAACCATTGCTTTTTATATTTTAAATGCTCTAGGCCTGTAATAAGGGTAAAAACAGTCTTGGGTTGCTTGTGTTCCAGTTCAGGGTGGACCTGTAGCCCCAAGTAATTACCAGTAGCAGATTCATTCAAGCATTCCATCCACTACTTTTTTGTATTCTTCAGTGTTACACCCTTAGTGGGATGGGTATGCCCAGACGTAGGTCCCTTGCACACTGTGCCACTGGAACCAGGCTACACCAGACTGATGAGCCCTAAAAGGTACTTGTGTTCTGGTTCAGGGAGGACGAGGCCTAGCAATTTGGGCTAGGCTGATCCTATTGAACAGTTTCAACACTGATTTGCATATTGGTTGGTCCAAACTGGGATGGCATGGTGTGCAAAATAATGATGGATTGGGGGTGGGGCCTGAGTAATTACCCATGCCTGAGATTAATTCAAGAATTCAATCCATCACTTTTCTGTAAACTTTAGTGTGAGGCACTAAGGGGGTTGGGCATGCCCAGACGTCGGTCCTGTGCACTCTGTGCCATGAAAACCAATACATATGCAACTGATGACCCCTAACTAGGATGAAACCGGTCTTGAGTTGCTTGTGTTCTGGTTCAGGGTGGACTTGCCCTTCCAGTTCAGACTGGCCTGTTCCTACTGGAGCAGAGTCGAGAATAATTTCAAAGCTGGGTCCAAACTGAGGTGGCATGGTGTGCAAATAAACCGTGGACTGGGATGTGGCCTGAGTAATTACAAGTGGCATAGATTAATTCAAACATTCAATCCATCGCTTCTTTGTATAATTCAGTGTGAGCCCAAAGTAGGACTGGTTGACATCCTACCCGCCCGCTGCGCACACTGAATACGCCTCCGCCTTTCCTTATGGTTTATTAAATGGCAAGTTTGTCACAAAGACACATCCACTAAAGTAACATTACTCGCAACTGGGCGGTCTCTCTAATCACGTTTTCAGCACCTACACCCTCCCACAGGGTAGTCGTTAATGTTTCGGGGGGAGCCATTTTTGATGCCCTTCATTTATGTTTTCAGGACATTGCCGTGGACTAATACTTACTCTTCTACCCATGTAGGGACTGCCCAAATATTCAGCAGGTATGTTTTGCAACAATGACACATACACACAGGTTGCATCGTATGCATGCATTCTAACATTACTACACATGGGACCCTATTTATCTTTCCAGTGATTTAATTTTCTGTATGCAGGGAGACTCAATATGCCTAGCTTTACTGAAAATAAGAACTGTATACATGAGGCCTTTCGATGTGACCTAATACGAAATGGTATGTGTAGCACATACTTTTCTATCTCCCTCCCACACTTGGTTTTGGGCATGCCTTTGGGCTACCATGAAACAGAGGAGGTATGTGTAAATAGACTGTTTTAAACAAGAAAGAGGACCGGTGGTCCTCGGCACTATCCCACATCTGCTCTTTTTTCTTTACACAGTGTTCCCATGACCATTGATTCCTGCCCTGAGGAAGACCTTCACCCAAAACCCACAGGCCCTACACGAAGGTCGAAATGCATCAGCGTACACACTGTAGTGGCCAGGATACTGCCATTTATAAACAAATGAAAGTAACATATATGTGAAGGCGAATAGAGGAATGACCCCTTTATAACCTATCAAGCTTTTCCCGACCACCAAAAAGGACCACTGGGTATTTTGTAAATGCTACCATTCTTCTGAGGGCCATATTATGTCCCCAGCTAAAAGAAACAGACAACCTTGAATGGTACCCAACATTGGACACTTTCTAATGTATTTGTGAATATATATGTCCCATTAATGTATCGTTATCACATTGTATTGTGTATGTTGTATCCAAACTAAGTGTTAATTGTACACTATTAATTATTTCTATGTATGCTATATATGTGTAATGCATAAGATTTAAGACTTTGCAGATGTCGTTGTGAAGTAAAATTAACAAAACCAGACAAAATTCATCCCCTTGTTTATATGTGCCATCTTGCATACTCATGTATAATGATGGTGTAGAACGTTTGATGCATAATTATTGGGTGGAGACCCAATGGGTAAAGTAAAGTAGAATTCAAACAACATATTGTGTGGCCTTAATTGCACTTTACTGATATGAATGACAAATGCATCTAATTTAGAATCACAATGCGATCTATGTATAGGGGTTACTCTTCTCTTCAGTACTATTAGAAAGTGGGCATTTTTCTGCTCTTACTGCTCTGTGTGCCTGCACACTGTCTCCAATACATGTCTGGGCTGGGTGACAGCTACACTTTGTGCATTCCCTCTAGACAGCCACAAACACTGAAAGATTCGGTGTGCCTGCATACTCATCTGTATTCTAATGGTTCTTCCTGAGTAGGAATGGAAGGGGAGCTGACACTTATACCTGAGTAGGCAGTGTCCTGTTTCCCATATAAAGAGTTGATTACCCCCTACTGATGGTCTGGAGCCATGGCTGGGAAGAAAAGACCTATGTGCACTTCAAAGACACTTCTTTGAAGTCACCCCCACTTCAAAGGTACAACTGGGTGTAAGTACTGCCTCTTGAAGCACTGCTTTTCTGCTCGGTTGTGCTGCCTGTTGTCAGCTGCTTGCTACCCTCTGCCCTGCTGAGGAAAAAGGCTGGACCCATTTCACTTGAACCCAGAGTGACTCCAAGTGCTTGCTGGCTTGCTCCCTGTTCTGAAGTCTTAGGGTAATCAAAGACTTTCTACAACCCTTCAACAGCACCTGGACTCTGCTGTCTCTGAGTCCTGTCTTAACAAGTGGTGCCAATCCAGCCCTGGGCCCTTGGAATTGCTTGTTTCTGTTCTGACCCAGCAGAATTCATGCATCAACGACTTTGCTCCAATCGGATCCGACGCATAGCCGTACTACGTCAAGGCAGTTGCTGCTCAATGACATCGTTTCGATGGACTGCACAGCTCGACGACGATGGACTGCCCATCTTGACAATGATGCATGCCGCATCACAAGGAGGTTCGTCATCGAGGATTCAGTGACTGCGCAGATCGGAACTGACACGTTGCCTGCATCCACTTGATCGACGATGATGCATCGCCTCCTTTACTTCTTGCATTGGGTCCTCGACATTGACACTTCCTCCATCCAAGTTACTTTTTCAGTATGACCTGTGTGAGTCCTGTAGGCCAGCCAGCCCTCCATTACGGTCAGCCTGTACTTTGGATTTACTCTGGTCTAGCGCTACCAGATGCCCCAGTCAGTGCTTTATTACCCTAAGCACTATATTTTGATTTAATCTTTAAAAATTCATAACTCCAGTTCTACTTATTGGATGTTTGTCATTTTGGTCTTGCTTTACTCATAGAAATATAATCTATTTGTGCTAAACCTATGTGGAGTATTTTTGCGGTATGTTCATTGTGTTACTGTTTGGGTGTGTTGCACAAATACTTTATACATTGCCTCTTTAGATAAGCCTGACTTCTCTGTGCCAAAGTACTAGAGGATGAGTACAGGTCATCTATTATTGTGTATCTAGGTTACCCTGACTAGAGTGGTGCTTCCTGCTTTGACAGGGAATACACCTTTGCCAACCAGAAACCCCATTTCTAACACCAGCCCATCAGACATCAGTCTGATTGCCCTATAGGCCTGTATGACACTGGTGTTGGGTTGCTTGTGTTCTAGTTCAGGGAGGACCTGGCCTGGCAATTTGAGCTGCCCTGTACTAATGGAGTATGATCAAGAATGATTTGCATATGGCTGAATCCAAACTGTGTTGGAATGTGGAGCAAAATAATGATGGACTGAGGCCCAACTGAATAATTACAATGGCTGAGATTAATTCAAGCATTCCATCAATCATTTTTTTGTGTACTAGGACTATAGAACTCAGATGACATCTTGGCTCATAGGCTTAATTTTATCTACCTTATACTTAAATAAATGTATTTTCTAAATGGTTAAACTTTCCAAAAATCATGTTTACATGTAAAGATATTTTTTTTAATCAGATAACGTCTATGTTATAAAAGAATTGTTGATGTAAAAATCGACATAGTGAAAAAATATGTAGTAAAGTGCTGCAATGTAAAGTACTGTAGTTTAACAACTGACATTCCATGCTCCCAGTCTGCAACTATGTCACAGATCACTTCAAGGAAGAATCAGTATCCTTCAATGACAGCTTCTCGCCACATGCCAAAGTTGATGATCTTTTGCCTGTACACCTTCTAGCTCTTCTTCTTCATTGTCTACAGAGCCCGCCAAGAAAAAGGACAACTATACATACAAGTTAAATTCAAATAATACAAACAAAACAGGAGACTGCACTCCAGTCTTACATTACTTATCATACCACCTTACCATAAGAAATCCATAGGAATCAGTGTTTTCTCGGTACAAGCTGCCATGCTCTGGAGCTCAGCATCAAAAACATACCAATCATTAGGGAGCATATAAACCTCAGAAGGAACTTGAAAACACTGTTATTTTCAAGATAACTACATAGTCCCACATTCCTGCTATAGACAATATAAAGACTTCATGTTCACTTTTCCAATTATGTGCAAAAGATAAGGAATGACCCAACCTGCAAACTACTTTCTATAAGCAGGTAAGCTAAAAAGTGTATTATAATCTCATGTCATTTCATGTATTTCATTTCTGGCCCATGCTAATACTAATACCATAACACTCACTTGTCAGCATCAAACTGTAGCTTTTCCCTCTTACACTCAGAGAAGACATGGCTGCTACGGGGCCTGCTTACCACCAGTACAGTACCAGCCAAGAGATCTTTCACATATCGCTGGTCCATCGGAAGAATTTAATCTTGTCCACCACTGCAGGTCCTAAATAACTATACACTATGACCCCTTCTTCACATCTCACAATGGCACTCAGATTTGGGATGATAGTAACAAAGCCTACCCTAGCAGTTTTCTCCACTTTTTTTCTCTCTCCAACCATGCCAGCCCAGGGCCAAAACTAAGTTGGACAACCCTGCACAGTAACCAGGTAAACAGGCTAAGATTATTAGAAATACCATAGAGACCTGCAGATCACCCTAAAGCTGCCAGCTAACTGAAAACCATGAACCCCACTTCTCTCTTACACCTCATCATCCACCACACTGCTAATCACTGCGGCCCAGAACATGATAAGAATACCTCGGTGGTCATCACGCACAACATGCAAAAACTTCCCACATAGGATCACAAAACAAATACAACCTTCCAACCATATACCATACATGGCATAGCTTGCTGTCAATGTAGGCAAGTGATTCAGTTGCTCACATAGGGTCTAAAAGTTCTATTTAATTCTATATTCTATATAAATGCTACAATACAATACATTACAGAACAAGTATGTCACAGCATGACTCTTGGCCATTGTGAGGCGCAGTAAAAGGGGAAAAAGATCTTACTCAGTTTATTTTCTTTGTGTGCATTTTATGAAATTAAAGAAGATTAGCAAGTTACTGTTCTTAATTGTTCAAGTATATAATTGAAATTACATTTTACAAGCTTAATCAAAACAAACCCACTCTGTGATTTGCTATACGTGTGTTCTTGTAAGAAAATAACCATGAAGTAGGTATTTGTATTCTCTTTTTTAATAGGAACTAGCATGAATGTACAAGTAAATCTCGTCTGCTCTTCACTCTTCCAATACCAATTCACAACTGCCCACTTAGGGAAAGCTTTATGGTGGCATCATAAAGCCCGCATGGAGCGCTTCAAGTACATTTTATGAGTTTCTACCTAGCAACCCATAGCTTAACACTTGTACAGCCAGTGGATTGCAAAAGTATTTTCTTGCTGCAAAGACACCCCACTTCTTCTGTCTCTTTAACCATGAAATCAAAGTAGCCATTGAAAAACATTCAGCAAACATTGTATCCCATTTTTAGGTATGTCGTTAGCCAAGACCTTTAGATTTTCCTAAATTCTATGCATGATATACTTGTTTAAAGAGGCTTTTAGCCAGCTCTCTTGATCCAATGATCTGGTGAAATGTATTTCACATTTTGTTTCTTCCTACTACATACAGTACAGTACAGTGGGTCAGCCTACTTCAGCCACTGGCTAACTTCACTTCGAGTTGCTGCAGTTTATTCAGTGCTCTTATAAGTCCCACTTACATTAGCATTTAACTATTATATTTCTAATTGAAGCTGTGTCTATCATTTCAATTTCAATTCTATCTCTTTATCTATCTATCTATCTATCTATCTATCTATCTATCTATCTATCTATCTATCTATCTATCTATCTACTTGTTTTATATACCTGTCTATTTACTTGTCAGTCTATCTAACTACCTGTCTGTCTACCTATCTATCAACCTGTCTCTCTGTCCACCTGCCTATCTATTGCAACCTTATCTATCTATCTATCTATCTATCTACCTATCTATACAACTCTCTCTTTATGGCTGTCTTTGCAAACCTCTCCATTGATCCAACTTTTCAACCCTCTCTATATATAATAAATATTTTTAAATAATATTACAAAAAGCGTTAGCAAAAGGCAAAAGGCTGAGAGCCAATGCCAGGCATTTGGCATTTTATGGTCTGGTGTTAGCCAAGACCTCCTTGATTTTATGAAAATCATTTGTACAACATAGTTAGTTATTTGTACAACATAGTTAGCCATTCAGATTTTTCTTCCACCAGCTCAAGTATGCATCTTGGGGCAATGGGTGAGTACACTGAAGTCTACATGCATATGTATGCACTCCAATAATTTTTAATGGTTTTGCTTTGCCAATACTTGTACAGCAATTCAAAAAGCATTGACAGACCCAAATAAAAAGAGAGATTCAGTGCCAGACAACATGCGATGTCAGGGAAGAGTGGGGATTTGGGCAGCGGGGGCCACCTTGTATACTGGGCATGTGGGGAATCGTTGGGGAGCCTAGTGATAGCAGAGTAGGGAAGGTGACAGCACAGTGAGAGGTTGCAATAGGGGACTACATTAAGCCCCACATAACCTTCCTCACAATGTCATGGCTTTAAGGGCAGCCCACCTAGCCAATGGCAACTTGAAGAATAATGTCAACAGCCAGTGGTTGAAGATGACTGACCAATGCCCACACTACTGCATGAATGTATGTATGTATGTTTATTCTCATAATGTGCATTAGTAGCATGAGGTCTCTGAGAGACACCTACAGTTGTCTGATGATCCAACAACGTTGTTGCCACAAAATATTTGTATTCAACATTTCAGCATAGAGGCTATTACAACCACTTGTTCATGGGGAGTGGGCAGAGGATGTAATGGGCAGGTGTAATAGGCAGAGGACATGGCTGAAGACAACTTACTGTGTACAATGTATTTTAGGTCTTGCTGTAGACATTATTCAAGGATTGCAGTTGACTAAACAACAAAATAATACCTGAAAACATATATTCAAAGAATGTTGTGATTATCTATTAAGGTTAATAACTAATGACAAAGCATAACATATCAGTTCAAATGACAATTTGATTGCATTCAAAACCAATAAACCACTGAAAATACTAAGTTATGATTAGCCTAGCAATCATACCTATCCAAATGAACAATATACCATCACAGATCAAACTTTCATGATCAGTAACTTCCATTGGCCTTGGTTTGATCAATTCCTGTCATGGGTACTAGGCCCAGTCACACAAGCAGGCCAAAGTGGTACTCGGGACAAGTGGGGGAACAGTAGGGCGGGCGGAATTTTGTGGATTCCTCCTGATTCCAGAAGTTTCCATCACAGAAATTTAGGAAAAAGGTGTGATTTTAGCCAAAGTTTGAGGTTTGCATGGCATTGTGGTTAAGAACACCTTGTCGGATTCACCCAAGGCACTGTAGAATCCTGAGTGCCTAGTTTTCATAAATGTCTGTGGTTCATAGGTGTCAAACACAGCAGCTATCCCTATCAAAGTTTGAGGTTTGCAAGGGCTTCAGGGTAAAAAAAACCTGATTAGATTCCACACAAGTCAACCCACCCTGGATTCCCCCAGATGTCTAAAATTAAAAAATGTGCAGGTTTGCTAGGTTTCTCGGGGTGCCAACTAAGCTAAGGGCCAAAATCCAAGGCTACCCACTTTCCAAAAAAAGGGTAATTATGGGTGGAAAAATGTGGAAGCCCATGCTGTGTTTTGGGCCCCTTCCTGCCACAGGCAGTAGGCTTACCCACACAAGTGAAGTACCATTGCTAATGTGAGACATAGGGGAATTCTAGGTGGAAGGAATTTTGTGGCTCCCCAGAGATTTCATAACTTTCCATTGCAGAAATTTGAGGAAAAGGTGTATTTGTGTCAAAGCTTGAGGTTTGCATGAGATTCTCGGTAAAAAAATACACTTGGTGAGAGCCATACACATAACCCCACCCTGGATTCCCCAGATGTCCAGTTTTAAAAATGTGTCTCTGGGTGCCAGCTGAGCTAGAGCCCAAAATCCACAGCTACCCGGTTTGTGGGAATGCTAGGAAGTTAGTGGGTCCCTGCAGATTGAAGAAATTTTCATCACAGAAATGTGAGGAAAATGTGATTTTTTGTCAAAAAAGGTAAAATAAACCTAGTGGGAGCCATGCAAGTCACCCCACCCTGGATTTCCCTAGGTGTCTAGTTTTCATAGATGTACAGGTTTGCTAGGTTTCCGTAGGAGCTACTGGCATTGCAAAAAAGGTGCCACCTGAGATAGGGCCAAATTCCACAGCTACCCACATTGGGAAAAAAGGGTCACTTTTCAGGAGAAAAATGTGATGAGTCCATGTTGCATTTTGGCCCTTTTCCTGTTGTGGGCATTAGGCCTACCCACACAATTGAGGTATCATTTTTATACAAAGACATGTGGAAACATAGAATAGTTAACTAGTTAATACAAATTGGATTTCACTACTTGTGTGCCTTCCAAATGTAAGCCAGTGTGTAAGAAAGAAATTTTGGAAAAATGCACTCTGAATCACATGCTAGAGAGAGTACCCTCAAAGTCAGAGAAGTACAAATAGCCATTGCTCATAAACTCCATATCTTGTTCCCATTTGAGAAATGCATAGGTTTCCCTGATACCCATTTTTTACTCTATGGTGCAGCTCTGTTTTTGGCTCTGAGTACCTCAGGTTCTTGGAGAACTTACAACCCCTATATATCCTTACAACCAGACGTGTCTAGCAGACCAAATGGTGTAAGTAAGTAAGCCATAAGTTTATTGTATATTTAGTTAAAACCATAATAATTTAAAAGGAAAAATCGACATGATGCACCGAAAAATACTTAATTAGCAATAAACTAGCAAAATTCCATTGGTCGGAGTAGTCTGAGCAATAAACCATGTTTAAAATGCAGGGTGCATAGGTCTAACCAGGTCTGAAATATACAATTTTATTCTTGAGATAAAACATAAATACATAACCACTAAAATTCACAGTCAATGTAAGAAGTTGTTCACAGTACGAGGTAGGCAATATATACACTGAGATGTTTTATAAATGGGGTGAACCAAATCAAATTGCCACCTTATGCCTTTCAATATTCACCAATAAAACAATACTGTATAGAAGGAAAAGGTGCTTCTTTCTGACAAGAACTATCACACCTAGGGCCTCATGCGTCATCATTTCTTACTTAACGCTGCGTCCCTTTTTTGCCTCATGGACATCAGATTTATGGTTTAGCGCACCATGTTGCAAGTGACGAGGAAAGTAAAAATAAACAACGTTGACGCAGCTGTCTTGACGTAACAAAAACTGACGCAGCTGTTGAAAAAGTGTTGTAAGTCAGAATCGCGTATTCTGACGCAAGACAAACTTGCCCTGCCAGCTGTGGCCGCTGCAGGTAAGAGCGGTGTGGTGGTGGGGCCAGGTGAGGGGCGGATTCAAGAGACAACCACAAGGAAAAATTAAATAAATAATACATTTTCCCTCGTGGTCGTCTCTCGAAATCACCCCTCACCTGGCCCCACCGGCCACGGCTGATCCCTGCATCACTTTTTCGTTGTGTCACGGTTTAGAAATAGGCCAAACAACATGCATCTACCTCAAAAATCAATTTTGGAGGCAAATAAAGTTTCCATGGAGCATGAAGGAGACACCAGCAGTCAAGAGAAACTCCCACATCCTAGCCAGGATATCCAGCCCAAAACCCGGGGGAAGAGGAACATGAAGGTAAATTTCAGTGTGGAGGAGAATGAAATACTAATCAATGAGGTCACAGACCACCAACATCAGCTGTTTGTCACCTCGAAGTTGCCGTTATCCAGAAAAGAAGCCATTTGGCAGTCCATATTGGCTAAGGTCAACTGTGTGGCTCAATCGAGGAGGATAGTGTCAGATTTGAAGAAACACTTGCATGACATCAAGCGCAGGACAAAAGAGAAAATGGCGCAAAATCTGAAGGCAGCAATGCAGACTGGAGGAGGTAGCCCAGCACACCAGGAGGAGCTGGATGTCCTGGAGGAGTGGGTGGTGGCTGTCATCCCAGAGGAGTTGGTGGCAGGACTTCCAGAACAGGACAGTGCTGAGCATGAGGAACTGCAAGACACACAGGGTAAGTCGCAACAATGGGAAATGTTGGTAGCAAGCTAATGTTGTGCAGTGCATTTACTAAGGTACCAGTCCTTATTAGCGACATGCGTTGTGCAAAGGGAAGTCATGTATGTCAAGAACAGTCAGAAGTTGCCCAGTTCATTCTAGACCCATCATGTACATCACAATACATATGTCAGAAGTGCAATACCAGGCCACTGCTGCCCCTTTGAATTGCCACATGTAGGTGTATACACTACAGAACCCATTTGAACTACAAATCCAACAACACACTGCAACAGACATAGGGGTCCTCATTTATGAGGCCTGAGCGGCACTATTGTGCCGCAAGTACATCACTTTTATTACGTACCGGTATTTTTAAGGGCACGTAAAGCCACGTTATGTGGTTTTTTATGGGCTTAAAAATATGTGCCTCTTTCACAATGGAAACTGCGTGAAAGGGGCATTCCATGGGTGTTGCTAGGGGTGTTCCCAGCAACATCCATGCCTTTCTGACGATGCCTCAGTTTAACGAGAAATTGTAACTCTGAGGCAGTGCAAATTACTTACGCCTCACCAGGTGAGGCGTAAGGGAGGCACAACGATGAGAAACATCTTAATTTCTCCTTGTTTATCTTCTTTCTATGTGTGCTGCATTCTGCAGCACACATAGAAAGAGGAAAAAGCACCTTGTGATTGTTTTTATGCAGGAAGGTTTCCCTTCCTGCATACAAATGAGCATCCCCCACAATGCAGGTGCCCTTGCACCATGGTGCAAGGCTTTATGCGCTGCTTCAGGGCTGGCCTGTCTGGGCATGTGCCATGGTAGAGGAAAAAGATTTCCAACTCTACTTGGATACGTTGCTATCATCATTTGAAATTTACATCTGATGATGTGTTGTATGCACTTTGCTCTGTTGACCTACATCAAAAGTTACAAAGTGATGACAAAAAGTAAAAAAAGTAGACTCTTGAGAACAGATGTCAAACATGAGCATCAACCTGCATTGTGTCACATTTCAGAGTATACAACACCTACTCCTGAGCAGCAAACTGCCTTGGAAGAGGATCGATCAGGTGGAGGGTGACAGTGTGCCAAGCCTAGACCAAGACCTCCTTCAGGAACTGTTCCAATCTATTCGAACACCCTCTCCCATCACAGGAAGCTAAAGCAGCATTGCGGTGTCTCCACATGACCTGTCTACAACTCATCATACACCACCTCCCCCAACATCTCCAAACTCACAGTCCACACTAAATGTATTTGAACAACGTGTTGAAGTGCAGAGTCAGTTGGCACAGGAGGTGCGGAAAGAGATGGAGAGCATGGCAGGCACCCTAGAGGGAGTCCTCCATTGTCAAAGTTCACATTGTGGCTGTGCTGTGCTGGCCATTAAAGAGGCACCGACTCTCCACCCCGAGGCTTGTTTCGGGCCCTGGATGACATCCATTGTCGTGCGGCAGAGGCATCAGCACA
Organism: Calotriton arnoldi; assembly: GCA_963921515.1. Classification (NCBI taxonomy): domain Eukaryota; kingdom Metazoa; phylum Chordata; class Amphibia; order Caudata; family Salamandridae; genus Calotriton; species Calotriton arnoldi. The sequence continues at coordinate 2,002,040 of CAWUFW010002249.1, forward strand.
AGTGGTACCATTGAGGTTGCCAACAGGCTGGGGGCCAGCCATAATATTCGTGAAGCCATGGAGTGGAAACAGGATACATACCTCACCACCTTGGCTGCCTACCAATGTGATGTAGCTGCAGTGCTGGAAACCAGCAAGTCCTGCTCAGTGCATTGCTGCGTTACCTGTTGGCCAAGGGAAAATGCTGCCGGAAACCCGCCTTCCACATCTTCTGATGTGTGTTTGCCTCCTTTCTTTATGGGACCATTGAAAACACCATCAGCTGAGCCAACACATACATCAGAGGAAGAAGATGTTGATGTTACTCCAGTAGTTAGGAAAAGTTCCCGTTAGCATTACCTATTGCCACATGACCTGTGCTTAATGTATTGGCAGTGTACCCCAAAAATGTAATAGTCCTTATTCTCAATATCACTGATTTATCTCTCACATATCTGTGGACTATCTCTAGTTCATTCCTCCATACTTAAATCTTACTCTCACCTATATGTCCCATGACATTTATTTACCCTAGACTGTGCCTGGACATCCTCATCCTTACTGTAAGTGCTTCTTGATTTTTGGCCTGCCGTAATACCTTGCTCCTTGGTTTCTTGTCTCAATAAAAGTACTTCTCATGGTCAGCATGCAATATGCAACTGTCCCCATTAATTGAGTGACTAGTACAGTGTGGACGGCAGAAATTGCAATGGCAAAGATAGCACATGATGTCCCATGTAGGTATGACAACCAATTCCAAAATTGGTAAGAGTGTGTAAATGGTACAAGCAAATCTGATTGCAATTCTGCACTTCTGGGGGGATTCCTCGCTGAATGTTTGATATGATTCAAGTGTTGACATCCCAGTGGTGTGTATACATATGAATGTTGTGCAGGTGGCTGACATCAAAGGCACATCATAATGTGAACAATATTGTTGTCACCAGAATTTGCTCATTTGTAAATGTATATGTGCTTCCCACCAGTGTGCCTGCAACCACATACTTCATTACTCAACAGGTGCCTTGTATGAGGCCCTACCTGTACTTTTGTGGCGCTGGAATGACACTTTGCCACATATCGAAGGAGACGCTGCAGTGGCACAATGGGCTTATAATTATTGTTATCCAGATTTATATTGTTATCCAGATTTATAAAGCGCGCAGCTGCCCCAGCAAAGAGGCGTCCCGGCGCTACCAGCAACAGAGAGTAGCAGGGTAAAGGAGAGGCTGGTAGGCAGCAGAAGAAGAGGGTAGGCGGCCTAAGCTAGTGGAAAGAGGAAGGTTTTAATGGCTTTCCTGAAAGCCAACAAGTCATTTAGGCAGCGGATCTGAGGGGGCAGAGAATTCCATAGCTTAGCGGCCGTGTAGTGGAAAGATCGACCACCGGCCCGTACACCCTTCACCCGGGGGACAGTAACTAAATACTGCCCCGAGGAACGCAGCTCGCGCGTGGGTTTGTAGGGGGTTAGCGTATTGGCAAGGAGGCAGGGTGAAGCAAGTTTCAGGATCTTAAAGGATAGGCAAAGTGCCTTAAATTGGATCCGTTTGGCCACCGGAAGCCAGTGAAGCCGCCGAACGGCGTCAGTGGCGGAACAGTAACGTGGGAGCCCTAAAAGGGCTCTGGCAGCCGCATTCTGCACACGCTGTAATCGCATTACCTCAGCCTGATTTGCTCCTAAGAGGAGCGAGTTAGCGTAGTCCAGTCTGGATAGAATAGCAGACTGGACAATCAGCCTGGCGAGTAAGCGGATTGAAAAACCTCAGCAGCGGCTTGAGACCCCGCAAGAGACCAAAACAAGTGCCCGCGACTTTTTAGTATGTTCTTGGAAGCTGAGGGTGGAATCCATCCAGACCCCTAAGTTCTTAACCGCCAACTTAGGGGTGGGGGTGTCTCCAAGCACACTTGGCCACCACTGCTCATTCCAAAGGTTCCTGTGCTTCCCTACCAACAATACCTCCGTTTTAGTGGCGTTCAACTGAAGGCAGTTAGAGTTCATCCACTCTGCCACGGCGGCCAGGCCGCTCCTAAACCTGAGGGCGTCCAGAGGGGAACCATCAGATAGGGCCACCACTAGCTGCGTATCGTCAGCATATGAGACCATAGTGAGGCCCATCTTCTTGGCCACTGTAGCAAGAGGCTGGACATATAAATTGAACAGTACGGGGCTCAGAGCATTAGCCACTTATACCTAACTTCCCTGACATGACGGTATTCATTCTGCAGCACACATATGAAAATATGAGAGAATGACAACTAATAGGCATCCCAATATTTCTTGAACTACGTTACGCATTTCCTGGAGAGATGTGACAATCTGACAAATTATCAGGTTTAAGGAACTTTGTAAATGAGGAAAAGTGTAAGGAGACATGGCTGTAGCTTGCACACACCCACAATATCAACATTTGTACAGGCCTGTCACACAGATTATTGCAGATTAACGGACCATACATATCAAAGGCCTAGTAAATTCATGAATGGTGCATTTCTGTGGTCTACTAGATGTGTCATACTTTACTTTTTCCACCGTGGTTTCAGATACTGTTATCCCAACACTAGTACAGTGCAGGTTGGCAATGAGCCCATTTGACTACTTCTACTTTCACCCTATTGGTAGACATAAGATCCAACTTGCCAGTCTACGCACAGCATGTGTATGACCCAACCCAAGCAGATGTCACCACTTAGAACGCATACAACAAGCAGTAACTTTTCAAACAATGAACAATGCTTTATTTAAAAATCTGTAAAATCATACAAAAGCTATTCTAAACACCACTTCACTATAAATTCCTAAAATACTAATTCCTACACTACCCTAAACTAAATCAACTACACCAACATCCTAACATCTAAACTTATCATAAATAACTATACCTTATACTATTTTACACATGTATCGCAACATACCGCTTAACCATCAACCCCCCCAGCCCTGCTATGCAAAAAAAAATGTGAGACACACATAAACTATATCTAAACACAGACTAACTAAACATAACAAACTAAACAAAGATATATTTTTTTGTAATTTAAAAAAAAAGTTTCTTAACATACATTAAACAATTACTAAACATCAACCGCACACCCACTACATATAACTTAATAACTTATCCCACAACTAATATTATGCACTAAAATTACACTGACGGATAAAAAATATCACTACTCTAATAGTAAAAACATTTTAAAACCACAGTTACACTATACATGTGAAAAATGAAAACTTCTAACACAAAAGTTGGAGATCATGGTGGAGGGGGGGAGCTACAACCTCTTGTCCATTTGTTTAATAGTATCCTGTAAGGATGCCACCATCTTTAATAGAGTTGCCATTTGCAATTGCACACCCACCAGCTTGAGGCTCAAGTCCTGCTGGCCCTTTTCAAGTTTTTCAACCTTGGCCAAAAGTTGAGGTAGCACAATGTCTGGAGGTGCAGCAGCAGGTCCAGGTGGGGTAATAGTGGAGGGCCCAGAGGGTGGAGCTGAGGAAGGTCCAGAATGGGGAGCAGTGGAGGGTCCAGAGGGTAGAGCCTTTGGAAGGTCCAGGTGGGGGAGCAGTGGAGGGTCCAGAGGGTGGATCTGAGGAAGGTCCGGAAGGGGGAGCAGTGGAGGGGCCAGAGGTTTGGACAGTAGAGGCTCCAGCCTGTGGAGATGAGGATGGTCCTGTTTGTGGTGAATCAGATCATCCTGCTGCTGGTCCTTGTTGGGTATCCGGTGCAGGCAACTGTTGCTTGTTTTTGCGTGAGCCTCTCTTTGATGTTTGAGGTGGAGGTGGTGACTTCCAGCTCCCAGCTGCAGTTGCTTGCTCATATTTCCTGTCCATCTGTCTGAAGAAACGTGCCACATGGCGAATGTGGCAGGATCTGTCCAGCCTGATCCTGTACTGCCTCTCCTTATCTGGTGTCATGTTGGCTGGAATAGAGGGATGACATTAACATCAGTCTACACTTACACATTAACACTTGTACACATTCACAAACAAGCAATCTAAAGGGCATATTTAAAAGCCCCTATCGCCACTTTGAAATATGTTGGGCCCCATTTATGAGGTTTTACCGTAGGGCAGTGCCACAGGCCTCCCTGCTGCGCTGCCCTACGGTAAAAGATAAGGGCAGGAATGTGCTGTATCTTTGAGGTACGGCACATTCCTGTCCTTTTCCCCTACATCAGCACACAATGGGCTGCAGTGCACCAACGCAGGCACCTTTGCACCATGGTGCAAGGGTGCCTGCGTTGAGGGGATGATTGTTTTTGTGCAGGAAGGCGAACCTTCCTGCACAAAAACAATCACAAAAGGGTTTTCCTTTTTCTATGTGTTCTGCAGAATGCATCACACATAGAAAAAGGAAAAAGGTGGAGAAATAAAGAGAATTCTCCTAGTTGTGCCTCCTTTACGCCTCCCCTGGGGATGCGTAAGTTATTGGCGCTTTCTCATTAATCTGGAGCACAGTCAAAATGCCAAAAGTGGTTTAGTGCTGCCTCGTAAATATTGTCCCATTCAATATAGTTTTTTGCAACATCCATGGCATTTTGACACTGCCCCAGATTTACGAGAAAGAGTAAATCTGAGGCAGCACCAATAACTTACACATCCCCAGGGGAAAATGTTTTGGGCTATGTGAAGCATGACATTTTGCTGAAATTTCTTTTGTCTGTTCAGCTCTGGTGACACCAATTTACTATACCAAAAGTGAACATCTTGTCAATGATTTTGAGATTCTGAACTGTGACTTCTTATTAGCAGACAATTAAAAGTGTTGTTCACAGATAATCACATTAGATGATGGTCATTTGGCCTCAATGCTCATGTCAGATGACAAGTGAAATGTCAACCATGCCACATTACTGCTATTGATGTGGCATTTACACACGGATGCCAATGACTAATGTGAGCATGAAGATGTACACATGGTAAGTGCAGTCAATTCCTTAACAAATTTAGAAAATGGGCTAGAGTACATATGTATGTCCGGATTGACATACAAAAATCTATGTGAATGGTTAGAATGTGGGACATGCTGACAGTCCTTCAAGAAGATGCAAAGCGTAATAGGGTTCAGGCAAGGTATAGTAATCCTTGTGGTTAACATGTCGTATGTAGTCCACGTGACAACACAGATCTCTCAGAGAGCTCGACCACATGTCTACGTCAGATCTGCAGATGCTTGTCTATGGATGTGTGTCCGTCATGTGTGACATGTGTGGAAATAAATGTGTTCAGAACTATATATGTGTTTTGGACCACATTTTGTGTTCAGTGGGTAACTGCCTACATCGTGTATTTGTGCTCCTACTATCTTCATGTCTCATGTTGACATTGATTCCCTAAAATATCTGTCACAGACAAGGTGTGCTCCATTTATGAGGTTCTGACGTAGGCCAGCGAAATAAGGAAACTTTCTGCACTGCCTTGCGGCAACACTTCATAAATGTGGTCCATATTATGTAAGTCATACATGTGCGCATAGTTCTAAGAACTCCTTTGGTCTTCCATACACATGTGATGTGTAACCAAATTGCATGAGATGCTGATGCTTCTGGCATGTCTCAGAATAAAGTATTTATGTGGAGACATTGTAACCAAACAGACAAGAATAGAAATGAAATTACACTCACCATTGGCATTAGGATCCTTGAAGCTCGCAACCTCTTCCAGTGTGTAGGGGGGGACCACCTACGGGACAAAAAGTTTGACAAATTGTTTAGTGAATGATGCACAGTTCCGCAATGGACGATTTGGGCATGAGAGTAAGTGGCATCTTTACAAGGTAATTACAGTAATTCTATATACTCCCAAAAACGTGCACCATGGCCTGCCTAATTGCTCTACATATGAGGCAGCCTCTTTCATGAAATTTGTAACACACATGTCGTCACATTTGCAATGGTGGTCCACTGAGATACCAGACACAAAGAAATGCACCCTTGCACCAAGTTGCATGTGTGTCTGCATTGTGGTGACGATTGTGATTGTGCAGGTAGGGACTACATTGTGACAATAATCAAATTAATCCTCCAAAATCATCCAGGTATGCGTGCTGCAGAATGCATCACACAAAGAAAATTTGTCAAGTGGATGAAATGAAACATTTATGGTAGGTGGAACTCCCTAACGCCACCCATGGGGTTGCATTTGATTTCTTATCCTTCCCAGATGTACATGGCCTCTTAGATCTGGGAGTGTGTCTGCTTCAATGGTTGTTGCTTTGTGACAACCACGCAAGACCCATGGAATGTCACTTTTACACATTGTTCTGTTTGAAAGGTGCACATGTAGACAAGGCCATGCAAAGCAACATAACATGACTTTTCAAGGCCTTGTAATTGTGTGCCCTTTCACCCATGACACTGCGTAACAGGGGCCTAATATTTGTCTTGCTGTGGGTGTTCCAACACAACAACCATGGGAACTGACACACTCCTAGCTATATGAGAAATCATATCTCTGGGTATACCACCAAACCTAACGTAGACCCCGGTGTGGCATTAAGGATGCACACCGAGGTGAAATTGTCTTAGGTTTAGCATTTGGTAAGTCAATGTGTGCTGCATTTCACGACACACATAGTAAGTGAATATCTGGTCATTTTGAAGTATTTAAAGTGATCCTTCCTGCACACAATCATTCTTCAACAAAACGCAGACACCATTGCTGTATGGGTAAAGGGTGCGTGCATTTGCGCATGGAAGAACACTGTGCATGTGCGCTGGGTACAAGTGCCAGATACCACAATATGTACTGTAATTACGCATTCCAACACTTTCGTTATGTTGTTTGGCAGCACCGCAAGATTCCTTGAGGCGCTGCCTGACGTCTAGTTCTCAAATATGACGGCCCTGGAGATGAGTACTGTACATACAGGGCATTCAAGGTGTGGGCACATGAAAAGTTTCCAAAAGTTTCAAAGACAAGTCTGTCTGAAAATGTCAAGTAACACTTTTAATGACTGAGGCCCTAAAGTAAACCTGTGCACAGGGCCTCATGTAAGAGACCATGATATATGTGCCAATACTACACTGCATGACATTGTTAGTTTACATCACGTTTCCCTTCTGGTCATGTGACTCGTACCTTGAAGTATACTCTTCATTGTGTTTGCATTTCTTCATCCTAAATTCAAATGTTACACAACATGACACTTACTAATGTTTAATGTTAACATCTAAGGGGCTTACTTGAAAGGCCCTCCCGCCTTTGTTGCATAACGTTGCGTGACGCACCAGCGGCACAACATGCTCTGTGATATTTACAAGCACACGTAAAGCCACCCTGCATGGCTTTATGTGTGCTTGTACATGTCTTCCCTTTTCATGTCACACTTCGCATGTTAGGGGCATGACATGGGTGTTGATGTGGGTGTTCCTACGCAACACCCATGTCCACTAATGCATTTCAAAATTTAGGAGCAATTGTACACCTGGACATGCGTCAGAATGCTACGCCAACCCAGGGATGGCGTAGTTAGGCGCAACGAGGAGAACTGATTTCCTTTCTCCCCAATTGTTAACTCGTTCAATGTGTCCTGCATTCTACAGCATGCATTGGAAGAGGTAATCACCTCAATTGTTTGTTTTTGCGCATGAAGTTGCCCCTTCCTGCACAAAACTCAATCTCCCCACAACGCAGGCATACTTGCACCATGGTGCAAAGGTGCCGGAGCCAGTGCATGGCATCAGTTTGTGCGTCAGTGCCAGGGAAAGCACAGAGATGCATCATTTTGTTTAAAATATGTTGCATCACTATGCTTCGAAAGTAACGCTGTGTGGTGCAGAAAAGTGACTTGCGCCACTGTGCTGCGTTAGTTTCTGGTAAATGGGGCAACATGAATAAATCAAAAACATCACTGTGTCAGTCAACCTACCTACTATTCCGGAGAATTCAAGGCCCAGGTGGTCCAGGAGAGCCTGCTCTCGATTGCCAGTGTCAGCCCAGCGGTGTTTATATTGGCACAGGTTCCGGTCCGCACCAAAAAGGCGCTGTATTTGGAATTGCACCTTCTCCCACCGTGTCTTCCTCCCCTGGGTTGGGTACCCCCGGAGTACCCTGCCTCTGCTCCCAATCATATTGGGGAGATAGTGGGCAATGAGCCACAGTAGTCCACCGAACTCCTGCTCAGTCAGGTTCCTGGACCTACTCAACATCTTTGTGACACAGCACAACACACACTAACAACTGAAATACTAACTCTATGATTTAACAACCCTTCCCCCTATAACTATTAAAAATAACCCTATATAGACAAACACCCCTTAAGAATCAACACAAAACTACACAATACACAACTACGCAACAATTCAGACACAATATGGACACAATAGACAATGCACAGACAGAGAAACAACTTTCACACAAGACCAAACTTAGCAGCAATCCAAAACACCCTCATACACCAAGCACATACAAGATGACAGTGAAAGAGAAAGTGAAAGGAATTTGGAACTTCCTGGTTTGCAGCATGGCAGGCTCATGACATCATATCCTGTTTGGATGCGACACGTTTTTACACGATGCGTCATTTTTCGTCAGGTGCATCACATTTTTGTGATGCATCGATCATCTCAGAAGTTAATGTACACAATATGAGAAGCAGTGTTTTGCACGCAGGACACCAGATGCATGTTTTCCGGGTGACATAAATGTATCTCAACATGAATATTCATTAGTAATGTGTCAATTTCTGTTGTAAAGGATTGCAGGTGAGTGTGATTTTGGCTATTGCATGGATGACATAATTTTGTTATATTTGATCAGTGTCCCTCTTGATTGTCTAACTTGGAGCACAATATTTGACATTTCATATGGCAACGTCAATTTTGGGAGTTGAGGTGATAATGCACAGGTCTGATTCTGACGTTAGATGCTCTTACGTCACTTTTGGGTCTGAGTCATATTTTGAGGGGCTCCAAATCTGACGTTAGGTGGTGACACCACCAAATTCATTCTGTGACATCATGTTACAGTCCACCACTGTCCCTGTGGACCATGCTACATGCTTGTGACTTGGTGTCTCATAATGATGTTTCATCTGGCAATGTCAATTTTGGGGGTTGAGTGGATTATGCATAGGTCTGATTCTGACATTAGATGCTCTTAATTCATTTTTGGGGCTGAGTCATATTTTGAGGGGCTCCAAATCTGACGTTAGGTGGTGACACCACCAATTTCATTCTGTGACATCATGTTACAGTCCACCACTGTCCCTGTGGACCATGCTACATGCTTGTGACTTGGTGTCTCATAATGATGTTTCATCTGGCAATGTCAATTTTGGGGGTTGAGTGGATTATGCATAGGTCTGATTCTGACATTAGATGCTCTTAATTCATTTTTGGGGCTGAGTCATATTTTGAGGGGCTCCAAATCTGACGTTAGGTGGTGACACCACCAAATTAATTCCGTGACTTCATTTTACAGTCCACCACTGTCCAAGTGGATGTTTTTTAATGTTTTAATATTTCAAGCTGTTGTGTGACATTTCATTCTATGGTGTCACCTTCACATTAGTACTTTTAATTTTTGTACACAAAGTAATTTTATGGACACATTGGATTAATCACCCTTGGGAATAGACAGTACCTAGGGATTCATTTAATGGGTTTTGGATGTACGAAACCACTGCAAGGAATCTTTGTGTGCTGTTGTACATCAAAACATGAGCTCAGTAATGCACAGTGCCTTTGTGAGACAATGCATCCATGCGCTTTTCACCCGCATTTGCGCACTATGGTATGCCATGCAACATCACAGGCACCTTTGACCCATGGGACAAGTCTGCCTGCATTGCAGGGCTGATTGATTTTGTGGAGGAAGGTGCACTTTCATGCACTATGTCAATCAATTCATGGCATTAACTAGTTCTATGTGTAGTGTTGTTTGCACAGATATTGTGAATGGTAAGTACATTGAGATTTCTCAAGCTTTCCACTTTTTGCTTCTTCCTAACACAGCCCCTGATGTTGCGTATAAGTTTTCAGACATTTAACCTTTTACAATATCTTTGAAATCATGAATTCTCACAACATACTTGGGTGATGCGTGAGGACACCCACAGCAACCCCCATGGTATGCTCCTTTCACATCGTGTTTTGCATGACAGGAGCACATATTGCCAATGACATTTAGAAACACATGATTTGCCTTTATGTGGCCATGTTTATATGCCTGTGAACATTGCGCCAACTGAATGTCGGAACTGTGGCATTCATGTGCCACAGGGCCATATTTTTAATTTGATGGATGTTTGATGCCTGACATCAGACATGATAGTCCATTTCTGAGGGATACTCCAAGTCTAAGGTTTGCCAGCAAATTACAATATTTATTTGACATTTGATACACACACACAGGCAAGTAGTATTTTTATACTTTTATTGTGTTTTTGTAAATGCAAATTAAGGTGCATGAAAATTAATTACACATTACTATTATATGAAGAAATTACGGACACTGGAGGCACGTCTGCGTATGCCTGCTGCTGTGTTTGGATTTGCTGGAGCCTGGCCATCCTCCTCATCATCCTCCTCCATATGCTCATTGATTTAAAGCTCTTGATCCCAGGGAATGTTTGTCAGCACACAGATGTTGTGCAATATTGCACCTGCCAAAATCATTTTCCATACAGTTTGTGGTGAGTACCGCAAACGGCCACCAGAAATATCCAAGCATCAGTACCTGGCTTTCAGCAGGGCAAAGGTTCTTTCAACAATGTTTCTTATCCTGCTCAGAGTGGTTGTAGGCGATTTCCTGGGGCGACTGTGGGTTTCCATAGGGTGTCATGACCCACGGCTGTATCCCATGTCCCTGGCAGCTGAAAATATATGATAAAATATACTGTCACTTCTTTGACATAGTTAAGGGTACAACACAGTCCATATGGCTTGTGCGTTGTTCCATTTTCAGACAGTGCAGTGTCCAAAAGGCTTGGATGTTGCTGGGATTGCCCCCAGCAACACCCATGGAACACCCCTTTCACGCAAATTTCTGCGTGAAACAGGACGTTAGGTGGTGACCTCACCAAATAATTCGGTGACTTCATTTTACAGTCCACCACTGTCCAAGTGGATGTTTTTAAATGTTTGTACTTGTGAAAAACTTTTGAAACATACAATTTTACTACATCCTTTTAATATTTCTATTATTCAAGCTGTTGTGTGACATTTCATTCTATGGTGTCACCTTCGCATTAGTACTTTTAATTTTTTATCCACAAAGTAATTTTATGGACACATTGGATTAATCACCCTTGGGAATAGACAGTACCTAGGGATTGCCAGTGACACATTGTGCCACCAGAAAGTCACAAACGGGACATTCCAGCAGTGCAATAGTGCCAGTATGGCATCATGAATTATGTGTTAGGTGTTACTGTTTAGCTTACCTACAAGTAGGCCATTGCCATACTATCCATTCTTGAAGCGGTCATTTATGATGCGATGCCGGAATATGGAGGCATCATGTACGCTGCCAGGGTATTTTGCCAGCACGTTTGTGAAAAGGCCCGATGATCCACAGGGGCCTGTACATTGATGGAGTGGGTGTGTTTCCGGTTCCTATACAGATGTGAGGTTGCTGCAGGAGTTACGAATTGCACATGTGTGCAGTACATGGCACCCAGCACATGTGGGAACCCTGCAATGTCATAGAATCCTTGCTTGATCTCCATCTGCTGTTCTGGGGTGTTGGGGAAATAGAGGTAGCGGGATGCCAGCTGGATTATAGCATCCAGGACATTTGGGAGGAATGATGAGAAGGATCGCTGAGATGTTCCAGCCACTTTGGCAACTGTTGTTTGGAAGGAGCCCGAAGCTAGCATATGTAACACAGCCATGAGTTTTGCCTGTGGAGGTATGTTGCTAGGCTTGTTGGTTGTGACCTCTAGCCATGGAGCAATCAGTTGTAGTAGGTGTACTATAGTCTGCTTCTTAATGCAATGAAGAGTGATGACCTCCTCCTCCCTGAGGTGTCTCAGAGTGTTCCTTTGGTGAAATATGAGCTCCTTTCCCCTTCGTTGCCTTTGGGGGGGTGAGGGAGAGTGTGGGGAGGGTGGTGGCTCAGTGGACTAATGCATCCACTGCAGGGGCCTGTGTTCGACCTCATGGTCAAAGGTTCGAATCCCTGCGGGTCCACTCAGCCTTTCATCCATTTGAGGTCAATAAAATGAGTACCATTGAGTTGGGTAACAATAAACATCTGTTAATCAGCGCCAAGATGCCCCGTTGCTGGGGTGAACGTGCGCTTTACAAATACATATGTTATGTTATATTGTGGTGGGGTGGATGGTGGTGGTCGTCTCTGTCTGGCTCCTAGTCACAAAACTACTACCTCCATGCTGTGGTTCCAGTTGCAGCACTATCCACTCCAACTTCTCCTATATATGTGTCTGGATGCATCATTTACTACGCGTGTGTTTTACCGGCGCAGCGATTTTGATGTAAGCGCAATGCTGCGCCACTTAAGCTGCAGATGCGTCCGTCACTTTTGCAAAAAGTAATAAGTATCAATGCAACACTTTTGCGCATGTATGTACGACGGAACGCCTACCTTGCATAATTAAATACTTATGTGACGCAGTCCTTTCCAACGCATGGGTGGGGAAAGTGACGCATCTTCGAAGATGCGTCACCTCATAAATATGGAGTAGGACTTGTGCCGCCAATGCGTCAAAATGTTTGACGCATTGATAGCGCAACCTTTTCATAAATAAGCCCCTTAGTAACTCCAGCATACCCCCCTGTGCTTTTTGCTGAATAGAACTCTCACTCCTATTACCTACAGCCTACCCTTCTGGTACCTCCCTCTCCAAGGGGGAAATGCAAAATGCGAGGATACCCAAAAGAAATGCCCAAAATAATCTTTGTTTAGGGCAATCTTAAATCCCATACTCTTGTTTGCCCAGTAAGGTACCTATGCATCAAAGTATCTAACACTAATAACTAGAATAGTAATAACTCTTTATGACTCTGCTGCTAAAACAATATAGTTAACCAACTGAAAGAGACCAAACTAGATACAAAATGCAAAGACATTCATACTAAGAGGGTTTTAACCCGTTAAATGAGCACACACTATTCTGAGAACACAATTCTCCAAATCAGATCTTACTAACACCCCGACTGTTATGCAGGTAGCCCAGTACATATTGCAAAAGATGTAATTAACATCTGGCGCTGTTTCAAAGTAAGGGCTGTGGCCTGTACTCTCGATAAAAAATAGTTTACACTGTTCAGGAATTGGGCGCATCTCCCCAGCACCCCAGGTGATCTGCTATTAAAGCAAAAGGAAGATGCCTGTACACAGGTTACGTACTCCGTCTGCCAAAAAAAATAGGTTTTAGCAGTAATCACCTTTGATGATCTAAAGCGGGGCAGCAGCATAGCCAAGGAAACCATGATTCTTGATATTTGTGGCATAACCTGCAATTATTATCAACACCTGAGCCAGCTCAGCACAGGTTAAAATCCCTTATTGGTAACGCAGGCAGTCTCATATAAAGGATTTGAGCCAGAGTAGCTGCATTGAGGGAATCCAAGAAATATGTTTGTGCTTTCCCAAAATGATAGGAAACGTTTAGAGGCTGCACCAACCCTCGGCTATCAACAGCAAGTTAAATCCTGTTCCCAGGAAGCCACTTTCATTTGCTTGTTAATGGCTGTCTTCTATGCATAATGTGAGATGGTGCCATGGCCAAAGGCAGAAACTTCAATCTTAAATAACAGGATCGCTTCATTTAGATGGATGGGTTACCTGGTTTTCCTCAATGGTTTTCAAAAGGCTTTTTACTGAGTTCGTAGGAGCCGTCCAGCACTTGATGTTATATTTCTAACATGGATGCCTTACACTCAGTTGATTGAGTTACTAGCCCCAGCTCTAGTCTTAATCTAAAGCGTCGGACATGTTGCAGTTGATGGAATAGTTTTTTGTATGCTCTGATGTGAAATAACTCCAGAGTAACGTCTAATGCGCCAGGATAGGCAAAATGACCATACTGCAGTGCTGGGGTTAAGGTTGCCTTTGTTACTCTTAAGATAGGGGCAGCAGAGGCGCTACTTAATAAGCAATTTAATTGGCCAATCCCTTAAGTAATCACTGACGCCTTCTTTTTAAGGTCTTTTACTAGGGCAAAGGCTGAGCCAGTTTCGCTGAACCACACACCCAAGTACTTGTAATGCCTTGCTGTACTGAAGGTCTTACCGCCCGTTTGCCAAGTTGCCGTCTTCTTCCGTCGGTAGCCAACAAATATCAGGACTTCGGTTTTGGACTGATTCACCTGTAGATGGTTGGCCTTGTTAAATCTACTCAAGGTGCCCAAAGCCCTTTGCAAACTCTACTTGGTGTGATCCATGACCACAATGTCGTCAGCGTATTGAATTATTTGCAAGCAGACCGAACTTAGTTTTGGAGGAACCAAACTACAGGCATCCAGTACTTTCCCTAAATCAGCTGTATACAGATTAAACAGCATAGGAGCTAGAACGCAGCCCTGTTTTAGCCCACGGTTTGTTTTAACATACTGTGTAGCCATCGATGAGCCAGTTTTCACCTGAACCCAGGTCTCAGCTTTTAATGAGATGATAGCTCTTAGCAGATTTGATGGTATACCCCAAGCCGCAAGCTTCCTCCAGAGGGTGGCCCTGTCCACCCTATCAAAAGCTGCACTGTAATCTATAAAACAGCACAGTAGAGGTGGCCTGTTTTTCTGAAGGACACAGTACCTGAGGACAGAAAGAGCTTGACAAGTGTCTACAGTGTATGTCTCAGCCCTGAATCCGGATTGCAAAAAAAGGCAAAATGTCTTCCTCTGCTACCTAAATGTTCTAATAGAATTTGGGCATAAGCTTTTGCCTCAATGTCAAGTAGGACAACCAATGTATAGTTTGTGGCTATGGTCCGATCTCTGCTCTTAAATATGGAGCATAAAATGGATCCTTGCCAGCCCTCTGGTATATCAGCACATTAAAAAGAATGGTTATAGAGTGCTAACAGCACTGGGGCCTAACTTGTATGGGCAGCCTTAAAAAAAGGCCAACAGGAAGGCCATTCGGGCCAGGGGCTCCAGCAGAGTTCATACTTTTGCCACCTTCTGACTATTTGTTAGATTGCCCCGGTCCAACTGGCACTCTTCCTCAGGCTGTCCCAGCCCATATATCAAATCCTCTTGATGTGGACTTGGCTCGGTTGCCTCAGAATTTTCTATAAAGATTGGAATAGAAGTTTCAAACTGACCAGCCACTGCTAGGTTGTCAAACTGATCAACATATAGCTCAACAATATGCTGTACCCAAGCTGCTTCAAAAACATAATTTTCCCTAATTGTATTACTGTTTTTTAATGTATCAATATGGGCCCAGAATCGCGCCTGATTAGAGTCCTTTAATAGATGAAAAACTGTGGCCCATTCTTTATCTTTTGTTTCCTTCTGTTCTTCCCAAACAATTTTTTTGTGTAATCTTCTGGCCAATTTTAATGCTGCAGATGAAGTTTTGGATGGATTGCGCCTAATTGTGTATTGCTTTTGTAAATTGATCATCATTAAAACGAATTTGAGGTGCCTCATGGCAGTGTGAATAGAGAGATTTCACAATTTGTGACATGCAGCTCCCAATTTGTGGTGTATATATCAGCATGCCCATGCAAAAGGAGGTATGTGTGTAGTACTATTCAAGCAGTAAACAAATGGATTTTCGAACAAATCAGGGCCACTGAGAACAATGACCCCTACTTCCCAGTAGCTACACATTTCAATAAGGTCCATTTTGGGACAGATTCAAGTTGACATACTATGCCATTGAACAAATACCGCTCAATCTCAGGGGATGCAGCCGAACATTGAAGGAAAGAGGTGAGATATATTATTGACCTAGAAACTAAAAGCCCCCAAGGTCCTAACACTTAACACTGAACATGAACTTAGGGTACATTTGGGTGATTAATAATTTGTGTGCATTGCTTCCTCTGTACTAATTCTCGGTTCCTGTTTGGACTTTAACATGTATATATGTGTGATTTTATTTCAGTGGGAAAGGAAGGGAATCTCAACTCATCGTGTGAAGTGTTTGGACAGGAATACCCTACCTTTTCTTCTGTCTCACATTTAGGTGTCTGCACAACATGTCAAAGATATGATTTTTTTTCTCCATGTGTCTGACAGGACTAGGCATATATGTTTGATTATTTTGAAGCCGTATGCAGCATATCAGCTAATTATTTATCATGCACAAGAGTACAGGAACCAATTGTCCATGGATGGTGTGCCCACTTGGGCATGATTTATTAGTTATTTTTGTCAACTCTGGCATATATAGCTTATTACATGTATTTGTTTGAACTTGGAACTCATGTATTATTTGTTCTTACTGTTGCTAACCATTTAGTGTATGTAGAAAACAAAGGTTCAGGTGTGGCCTTAAAGGTCCAAAGCGAAAAAGTGACCCAGAAAGGGGCACTGCGTTCTAAGGGAATGAAATTAATTCTGGAGGGAGCAAAAGAAAAGACATTTATTTACAATTCTGTTTAGTATTCAGGTGCTCACATATTAGGTGAAAAGAAGCGTGACGTGAAGTGCCGTCTGCCCACTCCAAGACTTGCTCTGTGGATAAAGTAATAATAAAAATTCAGCTCCTAAATTCAGCTTGCTCACCCATGTCCTGAAGATGAACCCCAATTATTGGGTTTGAAACGCCGTCGACCACCTAACAACATGAACTCCTATCACTCTTTATAAATCAATTGTGGAGCTCATAATACTGTTGTCAATGCGATGTCTGTTTTTATATTTCACCATCACCCTTCACGTCACACTTCTTTTCACCTAATATGTGAGCACCTGAATACTAAACAGAATTGTAAATAAATGTCTGTCATTTTTTGACCTACATGACCCTCTGTGGATCTTTTCTTTTGCTCCCTCCAGAATTAATTTCATTCCCTTAGAACGCAGTGCCCCTTTCTGGGTCACTTTTTCGCTTTGGACCTTTAAGGCCACACCTGAACCATTGTTTTCTACATACATCTTACCACCCCAGGTTCACATATTGGGGTACCCTTGTCTTCTCAAAAACCATTTAGTGGACACCATCTGTATTTCACACAGATTGCTTCCGGCTGTATAGCGTTCTTGTGTCCCCTTCCAACCTATTTGGAAATTAAGACACGTTGTATCATTGAGTCATTGCCATGTATTTGATGACATTGTATTTACTTGATTTTGTTTTGTATTCATTTATAATTGAGGATCTATGGCCTTGGGAGTAGGGTTAGAGATCTCCTACATCAAGGATGATTGGTTGAATGTTTGTATCTGCACCTTACCAGGTGACACCATGTTTTAGCATATTTTCACTTCTTAAGTTTGTTGATTTAAGAGAATTGATATTTAAAGAAAATTGCATTTCTTTTCTGATTTAACCCCTTGCCTATCAAGACATTGGGAGTTTAATTACTCCAAGATGGCGCTCGTATTTTAGGGTTTTGAGTACCATGTTTGTCACTTAGTCCTTTCTTTATGTCTCTATGATTTAAGTGGTGAATGGTCTGCCATGTTTTCTTATGTGACAAAGGTCATTTCTTGACTGAAATGTGTCATGAGATGCTATATATTTTGGTACTACAGATGATACACATATGTATGGAATATTAATAATTATGTTTATTTTTTTTCTATTTATAAAAATAACTAAATTTTACACCGATTTATACATGGGCATTTTCATTTTTCACAAGTATATATAAATATATATATAAATATATACCGCCATGGTGCAAGGGTGCCACATTACATAGCACCCTGGATTGTTTTTGTGTAGGAAGGAGACACCTTCCCTGCACAAAAACAATCCTTAAAGGCAAGGACGACACAAAGCTTTGATAAATCTGGGTCTGGGGAGTAGGGGTACATAGTGTTAGCCTGAAAGGGAGAGTGTTGCACCATAGGAGTGAAGTGGACATCTAGTGAATGATACTACCTGGATTCTGTTCCAGCGGGAGCTAGCAAGGGGCTCACTTGGGGTGATTTAAAAAGGGATGCCGACTCCTGTCACTATTGAGATAGTAGTATATCAGGGGTTTTAGCTTTTTTCTCTGTGCCTTTAGGTAGTGCATAAAGTCCCAATCTCCCTGACGTGCAGTATGCAAAGGGAGACTGACTTGACCCATCAAAGGGGGTGGAGAAGAAAAGATAATTCATTACAATGCATAAGTAGTTCAAAATGACATTTTAGGTTAGTAAACTAGGAATAGGCTATCTGATTTAGAGAGTACAATACTGTGTCTGTCAAAATGTTTTCTGTAGAGAGTATACCACTAATACTTTTTTTAATCTTCTTTATTCCTTTCATAAGCACCCAAGGGCACGAGGACATCCGAGGGCCAAGTAGCTGCCACCACCAGCGCCGCTGCGGTTGGAACTACCTCCACCACCACCAGTGCCGCGGTCACAGCAGATGGTTCTGCTGGCCCCAGTAAGTCATGCTTATTATTATTTTTTACTTTACCTCTTCCCACTAGTAAAATTATTGCCTTGTTTATTTATACTATCTATTTTTTATCAACTCTCTTATTTAGTGTTTCTTACCCCTGCATGATCCTGTGTTTTCTATATTGACTTTTTCCTGTCTGTAGCTTTCTCTGCTCTCTTTTTTCTTAAACCTTTCTTCACTCCTCTGTTATATGACTTGTGTAGTACCATTTCTTGTGCTCTCTTTTTTTGTAAGCTTTTCTTCACCTAACTGTTAAATGTCTTGTGTAGTACGATTAACAAAACACATTTTTGGTAACATGAAGAGGATTGCAGGCCCAAGTAAACTATTCACTAGACTTGCTGGTTGAGAAGGCTTTCTTGATCAAACGGTGCAAAATAAAGGGACAGAGAGAAAGAGTGGCCATATTCGTGGACCCCCCAATGTTTATACAGTATACCAGAAGTCTCCATGACAGTGCAGCATGGCAGGAAAACAATTAGATCTCATTACAAGCCAATACCAAATGTCCTTCATTGACCATTCCCTTCCACCCCTTCAATACTTTTCATTCTCATCCTTTCGTGGTCTTATCCCTTCATTAGAAGAAAAACGTTACTGGTTGACCCTAACTACCTGAGTTTTTTAATATGCTGTCAAACAACAAACCTTCCAAAAAGATATTTTCGATAGACAATACTGCTGACCTAACTGTAGTAAAGTCTTGCTGTTGTACTTTGTGCAAAATAATTATTAGGTTGCTAATCTGGTACCTAAAATGTGTGCATTATTCTGTTTTCCAGGTGCACAGACCACCAGTGCTGTAGTCAGTGCCAGCTGTCAACCAGGGACGGAAGAGGCCCAGGCGGTGGGAGGGCCAGTGGTGACAGGGACAAATGGCAAGTCACCTTGCATTCTTATTGACAATACCGTATTTGTTAAGCAAGGCAGATATCCCACCATTAATTGACTGCCCACAGCATTTCTCCACCTAAAACTGCAGCATGGTTTAATTTAGAAAAAAAGAATTTATTAATCTTTAACCAAAACACAAAACTGGACAACACGTGTTTCGCGACATAAGTCTCTTCCTCAGGGCCAATACCAGTACCTTCTTAATACAAATGCAAATAATCATATACATGAGATGTCACAAGTAGACAGGGAACATGAACCAGTTATTAAAGAAAGAATCAAGACAATAACAAACAAGCATTTGCAATGCAAAAAGTCATGCATTTGTTAGAGTTAGAGCTATTTGCATTCTAAATGACAATGTCTTTTGCCCATGTGTTTTGGTTTGGAGTGGAGTGGATGTATGTAGTGTGGAATTATGTGGGTTGGATTGGAATTGTTAGTTGTGGAATTGTGTTGTGTGGAGTGGATTTGTGTAGTGGAATTATGCGGCATGGTGTGCAGTGGAATTATATGGATAGTAATTATGTGGTATTGAGTGTACTAGAATTATGTGGAGTGGGATTGTGTGTCGTGGAGTGTAATTATGTGGAATTGTATTTTGTGTTGTGGAGTGGTATGTAGTGGAGTTTAATTATGTGGTGTGCTGTTGAATTTTGTGGCATGATGTGTGAATTGGATGTATGTGGTGTGTTGTGTAATTGTGTTGTTGAGTTGAATTATGCGGTCTGTTGTTGCATTATGTGGTGTGGAATGGAAATGTGTAGAGTTGAATTGTGAGGCATGGAAGCGTGTGGTCTTGAGTGAAATTATACTGATTAGATTAATGTGGTATGGTGCGGAGTGTATTTGTGTGGATTGAATTGTCTTACCAAGTTTAAAAATGATGAAACATAATTACAAAGAAAGGCATCCTTTTCTTGCACACAAATTCACAAAATTGAAACACGTTACTTCCGCCATAAAATGTTTGAAATGCACAAACGTGTCTTCAATTTTAGAACTTAGCAAGGAGGAGCTGCAAACAAAACATACACATTCAACGTGAGCAGGGAAAAAAGAAAATAGTTCAGAGATTAAACACTTGACCAGACCAGTGGAAACTTGCCAGTAGTTACACGCTGCTCTCTGGGAGTTAACAAACAACAACTAGATAGATAAAAGATAGGTAAGGTGGGGCAGGAGGTGCAGTAACAGGTATCCCTGTGCCGGACTGCCAGTAGGGATGCTGTCTCAATGTAGCTCGCTGATCTAAATAAGCAGGAAGGAGAGGCACAGCAGAGGGGGGAGTGGTCAGTCCCCATTATTACTTGCCTGACCGCGGCTGAAACATGAAGTGCAGCATCCATGAAGCGGGCTCCATGCTGCAAAAAATAAAAAGCCACGCGGCATGACAGGGCAACTTTAGGGTGTCTCCATGCAATGCTGACCCACGCACGGCTGAAACATGAAGCCCGGCATCCAAAAAGCTTGTGTCGTGCTGAAAATAACAACAGTTTTCCAGAACAATATACTGAATTGTTGACTCCTGCGACTAAAGCATTAGCCCTTCATTGATGGCAATGTAATAATACAACGGGATCTAGCAGGCATGTTCCAGTTGATCGCTTTCACAACTGTCCTGTTGTTTGTAGTCCCCTCCTACCTTCACATATCCGTAATTTCAATGTACTGCGCATATCCTGTCCAGGTGTTTGGAGCAAGCTGTGGTGCTGATGGCCTTGTTCAAGTCAGTCCAAATGTCACAGTTCCAGCGAGGTAGTCCTAAGGATAGCAATAGAGCTGTGAGGTTTTGCTTGACCATACTGATGCTATCAATGGGATGCAGCTTTAAGATGCAGGCGCATGACAGTCTGCCAACACTATGTAAATTAGAATATTTGATAAGTATAAGCTTTTGCTGGCTTTGTGATTGAGTTGCAGCGACAGGGCCGGTGGGGGAGCCAAATATAAGCGGGCTCATGCAGAAAATAGGAATGGTGCATAGCCTCCGAAGCCGCTGTCATGCTTCGGAAGAGGGAGTGGGAGGAGCTAAAATGTCTCCTGACTCTACGGCAAGAAATTTTAAAAGAAAACAAACAGCAAACAAGGTGTAGGGGGGAGATAAAGCACAGAGGACATGAAGCTGCACCACAATGAGCATAAGGAACATTCCAAAACAAGCAGCAATGGGTGGTTGGTGGGGGGGACGGCACAGACAGGCGGGAAGCTGAACAACACCCAAACAACAGATAAGCTTTCAAAGTGTAAGGACACTGTACTTGGTTGGTGCTCCTCAGCTAAGAGTGGACATGACGCATTGGCTGTGTGAACCAGTTAGGATGCAGCAAAGAAGAGCGACACTGGAGTCAACCTATGGTAAGCAGCAGGCGGGATCAATGTCCTTTTACTGAATATAGCAGGTGTTGCAGACAGCACATGCGCACTTCCTAGGCTCGAGCTAAAAACAAAATTAAGCAATTGTTAGCCATTAGAATCACAACTTACAAAATGTGCCTAAAAAAATCTACACAATACAAAAATAATTTTCAAAAAGGAGAAAGAGGAAAAGAATACATGACTATGTCCATACCAATGAATCTATCCCTCTATTTACACAAGCTGCGTGAGGTGTACTAAGTGGCGCCAAAAAGAAAATGGTGATTTAATAAGAGAACATCCTTTAGAGAGCCAAAGACAGAGAACTCAATTTGCCAAAATATATAAAGAAATATAAAAAAGGGGTTGAACACCAAATGAGAAAAGAGTGCGAAAAGTTGATGAATATCTGTATTTGAACCAAAAAGGTACTGTACTTGGCTCTGAGGAATTTATGTTGCGAAACATGTGTTGGCCAGTTTTCCGTTTTGGTTAAAGATTAATGAATTATTTTTTTCAGACAAAGAATCCTTACGGAAACCCAGTCCACTTCAAAAACAAGGTGTGTTTCCCAGTGCCCACTTAGTCACCTACTACTAGCACTTCACTTTATCAGTCTTTCTTTCTGTGCCAGCCTAACAGAAAACGTAAATTCCTTCTTGGCATGTGCCACATTTGTCTGACCAAATTACTTTTATTTAATGGCTTCCATGATGGATTCCTGCCTGTTCCAATTATTTCCTTCTGTCAAGTTATCATTGGTCAACCATTGTGACTGAGCAAATGTGTAGCGAATGATCAGTGACAGCCAACCATTCCATATAGCTAAACCTCTTCCTAGCTAAATCCCTCTGTTAGAAATTGGGTCTCTAGTTGGCAGAGGTTTTCTCCCAAGTAGGTACTACAATCCTAGTCAGGGTAAGTCAGATACACAACCTAAATTAACCTGTGCTCACCCTCTGGTAGCTTCGCACAGAGCAGTCAGGCTTAACTTAAGAGGTAATGTGTAAAGCATTTGTACAAAACTTTAACACTTTAATTACAGTAACACAGTGAAAACACCACAAAAAGACTCCACACCAGTTTAGAAATATGGAGAGTATTTATCCGAGTAAAACAAGACCAAAACAACAAAAATCCCATACGCAGAACTTGAGATATGAACTGTTGAAGAATAAACTGCAATATAGGGCTTAAAAGCCAATAGCGCTTAGGGGTTACTTGAAGTCATGCTGGACCAGTATAAATGCAAAGTTCAGGCAGACCAGAATGGAGGGCAGGCCGGCTACAGGACCCATGCAGGGCCAGCTGAAAATGTACCTTGGATGAAGCAAGTGTCGAAGAGTACATGCGTCGGAGACTTGATGCATTGGTTCCGATCTGCGCCATCGGTAGATGAATTGGTGTAGAGCCTCGCAGTCGGGTCTCACGTGATCATCAAACCCCTTTTGATACAGGCGATGCGTCATAATTGAGCCTCACATTCGAGACCCTCATTGGCGTTGAACCACTTACGATGCAGGTCCTCATTGTTGTCGAGCCTTGCAGCTGGGTCCCGCGTCATCATTAAGCAATGCAGGGATGTCCTCGAATCAGCGCTGTGTCTGCGGTGAAGGGCACTGCATCAGTTCTGATTGGCACAAAGTCATCACTGTGTCAATTCTTGTACAAAAATAGCTGCAGAACCCACTTTCAAGGTGATGGGCTGAATTGGCACCTCTTTGCATGGCAGGACTCCCAGTTGTCAGAGTCCAACAGCTGAAGCAGAGTTGAAGGAAGTCTTTAATGACCCTGATATTTCTAACAGGAGGCAAGCCAGCAAGTCCTTGGAGAACTTGGGTTCAAAGATGTAGACAACAGGTCCAGTCCTTCTCACTCCCAGGCAATGAGCAGCAGGCCAACACAGCAAAGTAGGTAGCAAATTGGCAGTCCCTCCTACAGCACAGCAATCAGCAGGCAGCAGGACAACCCAGCAAAACAGTTAGCAAAGTGGCAGTCCCTCCTACAGCACAACAGCTCTTCTTCCTGGCAGAATGTCCTGAGTTTCAGCAGTGTTCTCAAATCATGGTGTCAGAGGTCGAATACTTATGCCCAATTTTGCCTTCAAAGTAGAGAGACTTCAAAGAGATGCTTTGAAGTGCACAAGGCCCTGCCTTTCCTGGTCTCAGATTCACTACAGGGGGTTATGTAACATTTTGTGTGGGGACAGGCACAGCCCTATTAAGGAGCAGGTGTCAGCTTCTCCCTCTCATCCTGCCTCAGGATTACCCATCAACATGCAGATGGTTGCACAGTCACAGCTACTCTGCCTATGAGTGTGTCTGTGTTACTTGAAGATGAAATTCCTTCGAAAAACAAGAGACAAGATGTGTTTAGCGAACGAGAACAGTTCGTTTAATTAAACAATGTGGCAGGGAGCACAGTCACAGCCAGAAACTGATGACTGCCCCAATTTTTAATCAGTCTAACGTTGACTATTCTACAGTTCATTTAATGTAATAAAATATTTCTAGCAATCCTTTTTTGGTAAGGAATGTGTACCTCTGTCTTTGGAGCGATAAATTAAGGTATTGGATGAGGAATCTAGGTGGGCTAGATGTCCGGCATGGGGAGCATGTGATCAGTGTTTATACTGTATATTCTGTGTCTTAAGTGTTCCTAATTTTATATGGTATCTGACTTTGTCGTGTTTTGGGGACGCGCGCACCACTTTGGCCATATGTGCTTTATTGGGGCCAATATCCCTGGACCTTTGTGGTGTCACTGCGCCTATCTGTGGGATTGATCTGGAATTTCCTATTCGTGCGTTTGTCTGCTGGCTACATGCCACCCCACTTGTGATCTGTCAATCAGTAACCTCGGGCCTGGGTCTCGGGGTCTGCCTAGCTACGTATTTTTGAATCGGGTTGAAGTGGAGTTCACAACGGGCGAATTTATCAATAAAGATGTAATTTCATTTTTATGCATGAATGTATCATTATTCATATTGTCATCAACTTTTTCAATATTAACAGCTGTCTGAAGGGAATGCAGAAAGTCAGCTGTCACCCACCCCAGACCCGTATTCCAGGAACAAGCAGAAAGTCCCAAATTATTTTAAAAAATGCCCGTTTTCAGAAATGCAATTTAAAAACCAGCTTCACCATGAGTTGTGTTTTTAAATTGTGAGTCCAGAGACACCAAATATGATTTTCCTATCTTGTCCCAATGGGAAACTACACTTATAAAATGTTATAAGGCAGTCCCCATGTTAACCTATGGGAGAGATAGGCCTTGCAGTGGTGAAAAGAAAATTTAAGAGTAGTTCACTAACAGGACATGTAAAACATAAAAGTAAATGTCCAAATTTTAAATACACTGCACCTTGCCATTGGAGTTGCCAAGGGGCTAATTTATGGGTGACTTATATGTATTACAAAAGAAGGTTTGGGCCTGGCAGGAAGGTAAACTTGCCAGGTTGACATGGCAGTTTAAAACTGCACCCATAGGTTCTGCAATGGCAGGCCTGAGGCATGCGTAAAGGGCTACTGAAGTGGGTGGCACAATCAGTGCTCTAGGCCCACAAGTAGTATTTAATTTACAGGCCCTGGGGACATGTGGTGTACTTTTCTAGGGACTTGTAAGTAAATTAAATATGCCAATTGTGGATAAGCCAATGTTACGATGTTTAGAGTACAGAGCACATGCACTTTAGCACTGGTTAGCAGTGGTAACGTGCCCAGAGTCCTAAAGCCAACAAAAAAAAATCAGCAAAACGGGGAGGACGAAGGTAAAATGTTTGGGGGTGACCCTGCAGAAAGGGCCATTTTCAACACTGTAACTTACCTTCCTGTAGAGTAATTTTCCCTACTGCCAAGTGAAGACATTTGTTGAAAATAATTTGTGGTGGGGGCCAGGGTGTAATGTGGGACTAAGTACCTGATTTAGAGTTTGGCGGAAGGGATGCTCAGTGACAAACGTGGCAAATCAAATATATCCCATTTGCTCTGCTACAGTGCATTGTTTATAATCTGTGCACTGTCTGCTTACAGCAGACAGGATGTCCAATTAAAGTCATATGTGTGGAAGAGTATCCAATCTGCCCCTCAGTTTGGAGTCAGGATAGAATTGAAGAGGCAGTCGGAGAAGAGCAGGGCAATTGGAATTCATTATAAGTGAATCAATTATTGTTGGGCTTGGCCTTTTCTGCAGGGTCACCCTCAGATTTTTTTCATTCCTCCTCCAATTTTTTGCTGAATTAGTTATTGTTGGCCTTAGGACTCTGCACACTTTACCAGTCCTAACCAGTGCTAAAGTGCTTTTGCTCTCTCCTTAGAACATGCCTGATTGGCTTATACCCAATTGGAATCTTTAATTTACTTATAATTCCCTAGTAAAGTGGCACTGAATCACTGACAGAATATCGAGGAGCTAAATATCGACCTACAAAAATATCGGTGACAAAATATCGACTACCAGATTATCGAATTCCTATCTACAAACAGGTAAGTACAAAAATATCGAATCCTAAATATCGTTGTAAATAAAATAGTTTGCTAAAATATCGACTTTTTTAAATATCTTAAAATTAATGTAAAATTAATGAAATAATACATATAATTAAGTAAAACATACTTAAAAATACTTAAATAACCTTAAAATTAATAAATAATTAATGTAAGTTAAAAAAAAAACATGCATTTTTATATTTTAATACATATATATTAACTTAATAATATAAAAAAATAATCAATATTTTTAGTGTTGGATATCGGGAGGGTAAAATTTACTATTCCCACTCCAGTGAGTGCAACAGTAGGGAAAGCATTGGATAGCGGGAGGGTAAAAATTACTATTCCCACTCCAGTGAGTGCAACAGTAGGGAAAGCGTTGGATAGCAGGAGGGTAAAAATCACTATTCCCACTCCAGTGTGTGCAACAGTAGGGAAAACGTTGGATAGCGGGAGTGTAAAAATTACTATTCCCACTCCAATCAGTGCAACAGTAGGGAAAGCATTGGATAGCGGGAGGGTAAAAATTACTATTCCCACTCCAGTGAGTGCAACAGTAGGGAAAGCGTTGGATAGCGGGAGGGTAACAATTACTATTCCCACTCCAGTGAGTACAACAGTAGGGAAAGCGTTGGATAGTGGGTGAGTAAAAATTACTATTCCCACTCCAGTGAGTGCAACAGTAGGGAAAGCGTTGGATAGTGGGAGGGTAAAAATTACTATTCCCACTCCAGTGAGTGCAACAGTAGGGAAAGTGTTGGATAGCGTAGGGGAATTATTTAATATACCCACTCCTGCAATATAATTAACATTAATTAACAATTAATTATTTTGAAAAAATGTATTTACCTCCCACTATTTTCCCCTATAAACATCACCTACAATATTGTAACATAGTAATACATTAACATAATTAATTAACAATTAATTAATTAACTAATTACAATTAACAATATAATTAATTAACATATTTACAAAATAATTGTTAATAATGAATATCTAATTAATTACTAATTAAAAAAATATACAATTAACATAATTACTAATTAATTATTAATTGTTATTAATCAATTAATAATTAATTAATAATTAATTAATTAACTTAATTAACAATTTAAATTATTAAATATTAATTTATTAAGTGATAAAATAATAAATTAGTTAATTTCAATTAAATTACTTCCCACCCTATTCCCCTATAAACCCACAACCCGCTACAGAATTAAATTACGCAAAAAAAAATTAACATACAATTAATTAATTCTAAATAATGTTAAAAGTATATATTATAATTAAATTACTTCCCACCCTATTCCCCTATAAACCCACAACCCGCTACAGAATTAAATTACGCAAACAAAATTTAACATATAATTAATTAATTCTAAATAATGCTAAAAATATATATTATAATTAAATTACTTCCCACCCTATTCCCCTATAAACCCACAACCCGCTACAGAATTAAATTACAAAAAAATTAATTAACATAAAATTCATTACTTTTACAAAATTCAAGCATACATTACAAAAATAATACATACTTTTAACACATATACTAACACTCAAAACACACAAAAAAAAATCGATATTACTAACTTCGATATTGTGGAACTTGATATTTCTTACCTACATTTCGATATTCTGCACCACTATATTTTTGCAATTCGATATTCTGTCCATTCGATATCAAAAACTCGATATTCTGTCCAGTCGATATTTTTTTCTCGATATTGTGACTAGTTACCGTGGCACTACCTGTGCCCAGGGCCTGTAAATTAAATGCTACTACTGGGCCTGCAGCACTGATTAAACTACTCACTTAAACAGCACTTTAAACATGTCTCAAGACTGCCATTGCAGCCTGTGTGGGTCCAGTTTTAAACTGCCATTTTCACCTGGCAAAGTAAATCGTTCAATTATCACACAAAAGAGAGGGCCTGAGGAGGTTTAGAGACCTGCAGGGACCGACTCTCCTGAACTAGAAGGAACAAAGCACAACAAGGCCCCTGGCTCTAAATAGAAAAGTAGAGTGCTGGAGTATCCCTTTTACAAGACAGTTTCCCTTACCCACCCTTAGGTGGCATACTTCCTCACAGGGTGAACTCCTCGCGCTGCGAACCTGGTCGCAATGCTGGCTGCAACCCCCTCACTAAGAGGGAGGAGCTCAGGGATGTTTTCAGTGTTCCAAAGAGGTCTCCTAAAACCAATAGATGTGCAGGGTGTGGTGAGAGAGAAAAAGAAGGATATGTGTGTGTGAAATAAAACTCTATGGTACGTCAAAAAGTTTTATTGGGGCGTCCGTAGGTTAGAGCTAAAAACAAAACTGTGTTAGGAGGGAATTCAATCTATCATAGAGAAGTGGTGGTCGACGTGTTTCAGCCTCATACCCTCCGTAGAGGTGTGGCGGGTTTCATCAGGACCAAAGTGATGTGTAGGTTGGTATGTGTGCATCACAACAATTGATCAACCATGAAAAAGTGATAAACTGAACCAGTGACTCTGATGGGTGTCCACTGGTAGTGATGTTACCTGTGAAGAGATAATGTGTCAAGATTCATGCATCAAATAAATACAGCACTCAGAATTTAACGAAAAAATCTGTCCATTAGGTCAAAGTACAAAGTGTAATGGACAGCAAATTAAGGATGCCAGATTGTTATCCACAATAATATTAAGCTAACATGTAGAAAGTTAATGTATATGTTTATTGCTTACTCGCAGTGTCAGGTAATCAATACCACCTCAACCTCAGCGCAAACTCGAGGGTTCATCTATGACCTATATATAGAGGAACAAGTAAGAAATCAGTTGTAGATTCAACCTGTATGTGAAATGATCATAGTGTAGGCAGCTGACTCTCGAAAGTTAAAAGCATGTTTAGAATATTGGAGTCCTATACTTTGTCTGATCTGAGTTAATGAAGCATCACGTTTATAAGGAATACCCTCAGAATTAATAAGGCAAAAATATTGCAATTCGATGAGACCCTCAGAATAAATGCATTGAGACTCTAAGAATAAATAAAGAGGGGGATTTGGAAAGAGAGGGGGGTTCCTACGTAGTGACCCTGTAGTATGAGTTATGTTGACATGAGCATCGTGAAATCTGACTGTTTGTGACAACAGGGGTCACTCTTCTAGACATACATATAGCCCAGGCATGTAAACAAAATCTAGGCATGTAAACAAAATCTGTCCAGACCTGAATAGTTTAATAATATACTCTGTGTGAATATACACAGAGATAGACAGGCATCACAGTCGGTATGAAGCTGTGGCATAAATCTGTATGTTCATAATCCCCATCCTGAAGCAAATAAAAAAGTAGATGCCCCAAGGTGGTGAGTCAAAAGTAATGGATGGATAGGTATTCCTAAGTAGGGGGACAGAGGACCTGAGTGGAGTCAGACATGGTGTATAGTGACTGCTGCTGACTCCACAACAGTAGGGAAGTACAGCCGATATAGTGAAAATAATATCAATAACAATGAAGGTAGTGACACGTACCTCTAGAAGGGCAGTGCTACAGGTGCTGGTTTGCGCCTATGGAGGACAGCCGACGAGTCGAAACTTTGGCCATTTTACTACCGGTGTACAGTGGTTGACCTGCTGCGCCTATTGAATGGGCCAATGGCAGTGCACAAATCAGAACGACAACGGTCGACGGACAATGTAGTCTACGCGCTTCCGCAGAAGCGGAGTGGTGACGTTATGCAGAGGGCCTCATGGGCTTTGTAGTGTGAACAACAGCTGTTCGCACTCGATCATGATAAAGTCCGTGAGAGTATAATTAAGTGAAGGGATTAAATGTTTTTCCACTTCGTGTCCTAAAAATCGTTATTGTGATGTATCTGTGACTAAGTTGATGGCCTGCAATAAGGCTTCAACAAAAAGTAGGGAACCAGAAGGTTGACTTATGCCAGAACGCACAACTGAAAGCCCGAGGGCTAAAGGTTAATTACAATATTCAAATGTCATGATTCAAAGAACACAATTGTTTGAACAAAGTTGAAGGAATATTAATATACCCAATTTATTAATATGATGAACACAAAATTGTAAATGTACAATTCCTCTGCTTGAAGTAACATACAAATGTTGATTCACATTCAATGCACTATAATTGCATCGAGAAAAGATGGACAAAGGGTCTGACATTTGGGGGGTTTTGCTTGGGGAAAGGAGTGGGCCTGTTGTTGGGAGAGAGGGTGGGTTTCCTTATGTAAAAATATAAATTATTTTTTTTCTCGATAGATATAACTCGCTATCAGTCTTTTGTCTTTGCATTGCTAATTAGCATAGCATGTGGTTTATTGACGAGAGTGAGATGAGAAGCTGTCCTCTGAAATGGTGACATATCATACTGTACATTGCCTTTCTCTAGACTTTCCCTACCTGAAGTCCATTGCCATGAATGTATTTTCAGTAGGTTCCTTTACTTACCTCTTCTCGTAGTCCAGCACACCCCACTTCCAGAGTGGGAACAAACTAGTTCTGTTTGACTTATTACTGATGAGGTTTTGCAGCACCCAGCCACCTATCAAAGTTTATACTAGTTAGTTAATGCCCTTGTCGTACCCTTTGTAACTATTGACCACTAGAGGGGTATGACAACAACATGCACAAAAATCTTAATAGTACTTATCTATCTCTGCTTCACAAAAACAACTGCAGTAATAAGCTATGAACTAGTTCACTTCTCAATTCTTAACTGAATAGATTAAGCGATGGCTGCTACCTCTCTCAATCTTCCCAAATCTTATTGCAGTGTTTCCCAAAGGGCTTTTATAATGCAGTGGGTAGTAGTGGGCTAGCTCTAACAGGGAAGACATTTGATAAGCGAGGTCCCACTCCCACCCATTCTGAATGATGCTTGCGAGATGAACTCTAATTGTAGGATTATTCAGAAGGATTATCCATCACAACCAACTACACTGAAAGAAAACACAGAGCAAGTGTGTAATCCAAGACTGAGGGACCACCGTGACAAAAACATCATACAACCAAAAACAACTAGCAGTTGTACCTCTAAGCAATCTGGGGAGCTAGTAACTATTTAATTTATTAAGAAAAATTCAAACTAAACTTGCAAAAACCTCGAGTCAGGATTCAGGAGAAGGTTACTGTATGTTGCATAGATGTTTTAAGCAATACAAAGCCTGATTTGCAAAGGGAAAGTAAGTTACACTTTTGGTGTGACTTTACTCCTGCAGTGTAAGTTTATGCCTAGTAACTTTGCAAGCAGTAAGTAACTCTTAGCATGTTAAAAGAAGTTACTGTTACTACTAGTAGTTAGTTGCCACTCACAAAGTTACTGGCTAGTAGTACAGTTACCAAAAGTGTAACTTTACTTTACCTTAGTGAATCAGAACATAGTGTACACTAGTACTACCTGGGACAGACATTGTTCTAAGCAAGGCTTCGCACTACGATGATGATGTCCCTTTAATGCCTCGGTGGGGGTAGTAGGGTTGGCATGGAATATTGTACAGAAGATCCTGTAACAGTGAGTTGGCATCATGTTCACAACATTCGCCCCACGAAGTGTGTGATCCATGTATGGTTTAAATTATTAAGTCACTCCTCAATAGATCACACAGCCTGGGGAAGAGGGTTAGGGGTTTATTGAATGGATGGGTAGGAGGAGCTAGGGAAAGGTGAGACAAAGACAAACAAAACATTTATCAAGTCGGTGAGCAGCACATCATCACATCTGTTGTAGAGAGAATGATGCAGTTCACTTACCAAATGTATTTCAAACAGTCCTTCAACCACAGACTCCCAAGTCATCTCATGTTACCTAGGCTTGAAAAAATACAAAGCAGGAAGGACCCACATAGTTCTACAAAAATTGTATTGTTAAGAAAATGAAAAATTATAATATATATATAAATGCCAAAATGGATGGTCCATCTGCATTCTTGTTGGAATGCCCGTCTTGTATGTAGAGCTGAACATGTTAGGTAAGCAGGAGCTTTCATGCAGAAAGAGAGAAGAGAAGGCCTATGCAATGAAAAAATGTAAATGTCAATATTGTAGAGTCAAGGAGAATGTAAGCTTCATGGTAGATGAGAATTCAAAGGGCAGTGTATAGGCTGGTGCAGTCATGGATGATTAACTCAGAAGTGAGAACTCTATTTTGCCACCAATCCCAGACAAGTACCTGGCTGATCAATCACATAAATGTCAATTGCGTTCGTCCATCATGCAACATGTGTCAAGTTACAGTCCCCCAGACCACAACCACTTAATTAGAATTAACACTTGAGCCAGCATACTACTCTGCATTTTCCAAATCTGTGTACCTCTCTCTAGTCCACAGGAGTAGGCATCTATGAGTCATGTTGCTGGTTTCCCCTAGGCGTTGTTCGTAAGTTCCTTCTTCTGGCTGTTGGGTTAGGCCCATGACTGTCCTGACTCCCAGTCTCCTCCCGATCCGAATGAGATATACCCGTAGGTTTGTTGAACAAGAAGAGCAAATGAGTTTTAGCATTTTGTGTATTTTAGTTAACTAAACTGACTGAGCTCTGAAGATCCTGAAAAAAAGAAGTACAGGAAAGGACTGGAGTGAACCAAGTAAATAATTATAGTGAAATGTGAAAGCAAAGCAATCATTCAGGCAGAATCATCCTTCGGGCCAAAAACATTACAAATCAAGTTTACAAATCAGTTACAACACACTCTCACCCAACGCATTAATCATCAATCACTCAATATATCACTCATTGGTGCATAGTTAACTGTTCCAAGGGTGCTGCACTGCACATTTGTCTATTGTGTCATCTCTTTTCCCATTGAAGCAACAAACAATGGCAGTCTTGTTGTATTATTATTGATTTTTACTGGCAGGCAGCCCAGCTTGGAAATGCAAAAAAGAATGTAGGGATGGGAGCTATTGTCTTCATGTTTTATTAAGCAACTGGGGGAGGCTTCTTCTCTGCACACTGGTCCACTCCACACCCTACATGTGAATAAAGGCAGCTGCATAGGTTAGACACAAAATATATAAATGTTATTCGATATTCCCCTTTTGTTTTGGCAAAGCAGTTTGATGATAATATGAAAGTTTTGCTGTGGCCTTTACAGTCAGGGAAGTAGAGTTAGCCCTCAAACTCAGGAGGTTCAGCCAGAAGTTCATCAGCTACCACACTTGAGTCTGACCAATCACCAATCACCGGCCTCCTCCTTTGCTGTTACAGGAACAGTGTAATCTTGTGTTATGAAGAGTTGGTTCATTTTTATCATGGTCAGTCTCTCCATGTGTTGGGGCGATAGACTGGTCTTACTGACTGTGACAACTGCAACGGCTGTACTGAACACATGCTCAGAAGACACACTGGCTAATGATCAAGCCAGATACATTATTGCCAGCCTGCTGAGCTCTGGCCATTGTCACATCTTCCCATACTAATAGACCAATGGATTTTGATCCAGGTGGAGCTCTTTTGGGTCATTGCGAAGGTTGGGTCTGATTCTCTTGTTGCTGGTGTTGCTGGTGATGATGTTGATGGCTGAGGGACAACAGCACTGCCCTCTCTAGAGGTTGAAGGCTGCACTACAGAACTTCTGCCCGCACCTCTAACTTCCAGCTATTCTTCTTCCAGGTCTCTCGCTTGGTCAACAACCCAAGTCTTGTATCATGAAAATGTCCCTTCTGAAATAGGAATGAAAGTTGGTAGTATTTTTTTGTTCTGTGGATCCTTTATTGTGGCACATGTCTACACTTTGGGGGGCACAATCTCTCTCTGCAGCCTTGTATTAACTGCCAGGTGAAGGATTAAGCTCTGAACCAACTCATATACTTCTTCGTTCACACCGGTGATCCTCTGCAATACCTTTTTCAACTGGTCCTGCAGCAGATGCAACAACGGGATTGCTTGGTTTATCATACTTGCCTCCTTACTGACTTCCCATGTCAAAACCTTAAAAGGAAGTGATGGAGCAGGGGAAACAAAATATTTTTGTGTACCCCTTGCAAGTTAATGACCCTATAACGATTAATGATACTAACCGTTTAAAACACATGAATTAATCAACAAATGCACCTTTTTATTAAACATTACACGTGGGCAACTTGCTGGCATTGCAAAATCTAATTTATTTACAAATGTGAAGCAAAATAACATTAGTATTGTGATTTGCGTAGTAAATAGAGTAAATTGCATGATTTGTGTTGCGTAGTAAAATTGCACCGTGGCAAAGAATGCAGATGGTAAGTAAAATGGCTTTAAATGTCGCTTCTGCTATGTAATACCTAACACGGGTCTTTAGAATGGCGGGTGGTAAACAGAAAGGCTTATTTTCCATGTTTAATTTTTGTTGTGTTTGTTCTTATATTAGTTTCGTTCGGGCCTGCTAGGCCATGCTTCGAAAATGGCCGCTGGAAAAGGACGAGATGGCGTGCGCTGAATAAAATGACCCCCGCGCATGAGCAGAATGGATGCTCCAGTCACGTGAATGCGGCCTGTGCCCGGAGTGAGAGATGTCAAGGCCAGACTGACCTGCAACAAGGATCGTGCCAAGAGTTCAGCATAGATGCATGGGAACGGATGAGAGAATCGAGCGACAGAGAATGAACTAATGTGTGACCATCGGAGTTTGTTACAAAAATACATTAACAAATTGAATTACCTTAGGACATTGTCGATCATGAGACTTACTGTATGTATTATTGTCCCCAAACCGGTTCGGACAAGGAAGGCGATGAGGTGACCATCACCACCCCTCCAATGGACCAATTAGCGTGATTTCTGCCCCTAAAGATTGCAACTTAAGTGTAGTGAGTCAGAGAATAGGGTATAAGAGAGTCTGCTCTTACGTTGCGCATGGTTCGGTTTGTTTCTTCTATCCTGATGCTGCGAGAGACTCTGTCATTCTGGACTTCGAACTTTGACTGGAGAAGGAACGAGACCGTTGCGGGAGTTGCCCGGTAGGAGATTGCGCCCTAGGAGGTTAGCGGGACAGTCAGTCAGTTTGGGAGTCCCATCCTGTGAACTGCGGATCATCTTTTCTTTCCTGGTGAACCATTCTTGTCATCGCCCTATGGCCAAGGGTAATGAGTATTTTCCGTTTCTATTCTCAAAACTTTACTTAAATGCTTACTGATATTTTAAATGTATTTGTCTAATAAAGAACTTTACTTATTTGCTCAAAGAATTTAGATAAAATTATATGCTAACTCTAAAATGAGTCTGTGGTTCTTTTAAATAAAATTGTGATTTATAAATGTTTAAGGTTTTAATTGTGATTGAGCTGGACTTAATCGCCATCAACTGATTCTACTAGTTGGTCCATCAACCGAATAGCGGAGTACCTTGATGTTTAGAACCGACAGGATCCGAAGTTAATGTATATAATGTATAGGTTATAATTCTGTCGTTTTAATAAGGTATCCCGTTTGTCCAGCAGCTCATTTTCCTTAGCGTTTGATCCAGAAAATTGAGTGAATGTATGCATGCGGTGTTATGGGCCCCACCGACATAGGTTATGTGATTAAGGTTGTGTAGGTGTTTTTCTGGGTTAATGTCATAAGGAAAAATTTATTTTAGCCGCGCTGGATCAGAAGTAACATTTGTGTCAGACATTTGACTAGCCCCCACTTGTCCCTCTCCATAGCCATGCTTTTCCCAGTTGTATCCCCTCCTCTTTGAAGGACATAGTTGATGAACGGTCTGTACTGCTCTAACAGATGCTGCAACATTTAGTAGGTCGAGTTCCAATGTGTTGGCACCTTGTGTAGGGCTTTACATGTTGAATGATCCTCAACTGCTTCCCAGCATTAAAAGAATGACTGATATGAATGCAGATTCTTCGGCAGGTGGCAGGTATGTTGATGACTATGCCTTCATTTTAGAGATTCCTTCACAATCAGGTTGATATGGACCAAACACAGGACCCTGAAATATCTACCATCTGCCATAGCCTTGACTATTTTACTGCCATTGTCAGTGGCAACAAATCCAAGCCTAATATCTCTGGGGTCAAAGCCATTCAAACAACTTGCTGTTAAACTTTTCTAAGATGTTTGCAGCTGTATCGGATTTCTCCATGGCAAACATCGCTACTGTTGCATGCAGCCGAACACCCTTAAAACCTTCTTCAGTGCTGAGACCTGCAAATAGCTGTTGCCTAACCCCCACAAAAGAGATTCAGTGTTCAGTGATACACATGTAATCAGTTGCTTGAAAACGTGTCCAGATGTCTGTCGTCAGGTGGATAGTGTAAACAGCTCTCTGCTGCACAGCTTGTCCAACCAATTGCAGCACATCATGGTGGAGAGCTGGAACAGCAACTCTGGCAAAATAGGTCTGGCTGAGAATCTTATATTGTGGGCAGGTGGCAGCAACAAATTCTAAAAATCCCACTCTCACCACAGAAAAAAAGGGTAAGAGGTCCTGCTCTGATATATTAGCCAGTTTTCCATTGTACAAATGAGCTATTTGGTGGTTGAGTCCATAGGGCCCCTCCTGCCTTAACATGCCTATAATACTAGCTTGGATTGATTTTTTGTGAAGCCACTGTCACATGTGACTTTCAGAGAGAACCAAGAGGTGGTAGACTCAATGTGCATCTTGGGGGAATCACTGTAAGTGGTAGATGTGTCTGAATCTGAATATTTTGCCATTTGCAGATTGCTGATGCAGGTGATGCTGGCACA
This sequence comes from Calotriton arnoldi, assembly GCA_963921515.1. NCBI lineage: Eukaryota > Metazoa > Chordata > Amphibia > Caudata > Salamandridae > Calotriton > Calotriton arnoldi. The sequence goes on from CAWUFW010002249.1 coordinate 2,038,900, forward strand.
CTACAGGGGACACAGCTGCTTTGTGTAATGCTGTCATCCTCTTCTTCCTCATGACCACATTCTTCTTCTTCCATCTCAGGGCACTCAACTGCTTCCCCTCTCTCATCACCAACACCAAGGTGCTCTTCCCACCGGATTGTGTGATGTTTTCTCAGATGGGACGCATGGCCTCAAGTACTGTAGTGCAGACCTGGCTTACCTCAATGAACACTTGCATGGCAAATGTAGCATATTGCAATGTTATCCTTCTGCTTGCTAATTGTAAAGAAGCCCCAAACTGGGGAGGAGAACCTATTTAGTGTGCCTCTGCCAATGCCTGAAGAACTGGAGGTAGGTGGCTCAGTCATTTAGCTCTCTGTAGGGTGTATTTCGACTAGTGGTTGATGCAGGTCTCGACGCGGGTCTTACAAATATGGAAGCCGGTGGTGGTGGAACCATATCCCTCTGAGCACTTTGAACAGGAGGGGTCATCTTGATGTCCTCTAAGCCACCCTCTATACTAACAATCACTGGCTCATCATTATCATTGTCACTTTCAATAATTCTAATGTTTTCGGAACTTTTCTTTTTGCTTGTCTCTTGGGGCGGGTCTGGGACTCAGCCGGCGTACAGTCCATGTCCAGATCATCAGAAGGGAGGCTTGGGGAAGATGATGGAGTACTCATGTCTCGGGTCTAGTTCGCGCTATATAAAACTCTTTTTCTTGCTGGATATTATGAAGCCAATGATTGAAGAGCAACATCTTGCTCAGCAGAAAGCCCAACCTCCTGTTCTGTTTCTACTTCAGGAAGAACTGTTGCTAGCTGCTGCTCCTGTTGTCTACTTTCCTGCGATAACTGGGTACTAGTATACAGCTGAGACAAATCCAGTTCCTGCTTGTTGCCATGACTGCAGTGGCTGCATTGCTAAGAGACATGGCCTTGAGCTAGCCTTAGGTTGGGGTGGTGCTGCTGCTGATGCAGGAGTGCTGCTCCCAGACTTTTGCTGCCCAGAGGAAGAAGCAGCATGTACACCACGTTTCCTGAAAAAGGTTTAAAATAATTAACAATAGTGTAATCCATTCCAAACCATAATAACATAATATTTCAATAGCATGCAGATTGAAAAGCTTACTTTAGGCGCCTCTAATACCTACAAGATAAGTGGCAGGCAGGGTGTGCAAGGGAAAAATTGAATAATGCTAAAAAAAAGTGCGCCTGTTACAAATGTGATTCCTGTTTGGCTGAGGTACACACCCAGGCCAGGCAGGGACCACCACTCTAGTCAAGGTAAGCTAGAAACACTCTAAAAGATAACCTTTGCTCACCCTCTTGAAGCTTGGTACAGAGCAGTCAGGCTTATCTAAAGCAGGCAATGTGTAAGGTATTTGTGCAACACACACACAAACACACACAGAGTGACATAATGAATACACCACAAAAGGACTCCACACAAGTTTAGAAAAATAGAGAATTTCTATCTGAGCCAAATGAGACCAAAATGACAAAAATCCGTAGAAGTTGAGCAATTAAATATTAAAGATTAAAGGCAAAAATAGTGCTTAGAAGTCATTAGCTGTCAATAGCAAAGCGTTGACACTGAGGGCATGAGGCATCGATCTTTTCCATGCAGTCGGGCTGCTGGGTCATAGTCGAGCTTTGCTGAAGTGAAGATAATGTGTCATTGTCGATCCACGCAGAGCGTTGTGGTTGGGCCATGCAGGTTGTAGAACCGCTGTCATTGATCAGCCTCTGCAGCGGTGTGAAAGGGCGATGCATCGGTTCCAACTGGTGCAGTGGTGATGATGCATCGATTTGCAGCAAAGCAGCTGCAGAACCCACTTCTGAGGCCTAGAACTTGCATGGGCCATCTCAAGCAAGTGTAGCACTCACAGAAGGCAGAGTACAGAAGCACCAGCAGAATTACAGGAAGTCTTTTGTGTCCCTGAGACTTCAGAAAACAGGAGGCAAGCCAGCAATCCCTTGAAGATCACTTGGAGTGAAGGCAGAGTACGGCTCTCCTTCAGCAGTGTCAGAGAGCAGCAAGCAGAAGGGCAACAAACAGAAAAGCAGGCCTTTCAGATCAGCAGTCCAGTTGAGTCCTTTAAGCAGTGCAGTAGTACGTCTGGCAAAGCTTCACTTACAAGCCCACTAGTGTCTGATTTTAGGGGGTCAGAGACCCAGTACTTATACCCAAAAGTGCCTTTGATGTGGGGGTGACTTCAAAGCAGCTCTCTGAAGTGCACAAATATCGTTTTTAACCCAGTCCTGTCTGCCAGGCTAGCTGTAGGGTGTAATCAGTCCTTTGTAAGGGGACAGGACACTGTCCTTCCATCCTGCCCAGGTAAGGCCATTAGAATGCAGATGTACGTAGATGGGTACTCAGACACACCTATCCTTCCTGTGTTGTGGCTGCTCAGAGGGAATTCACAAAGTGTAGCTTTGACCCGCCCAAGACGTGTATTGGAGACAGGCTGTCAGGCACACAAAGCAGTAAGTGCAGAGAAATGTCCAATTTCTAAAAGTGGCATTTCTAAAACAGTAATGTTAAAGCCACCTTTACCAGAAAGGAGGATTTATCATTACCATTCCAAAGATATGAAACATGAAAAAGCTACTCCGGTCTGATCAGGAATTGCAGCTTTAAAGTGTATCAAAGAATTCCCAATGCTAACCCATGCAAGGGGTAAGCTTCACAGTAGTGAAAAATGACATATCAAAATTAAACACACTTGTCCTACTTTTTACTTACATGACACCCTGCACTTAGGGTTACTTACAGCCCACCTTAGGGGTGACTTATATGCAATAAAAGGGGAGTTTGAGGCATGGCAAGTAGTGGAAGTAAATTGCACACACAGGCATTGCAATGGCAGGCCTGAGACAGGTTTGAAAAACTAGTAGCAGTTTATCAATGCATAGTTATTTAAAACCTTAGCATACAAAAAAAGTTAATTTAAAAACTAAACCTCAAACAGCATTACATCAAACGTTAACGCCTAAAAAGAACACTTCTGTAAAAGCATGTACTATTTAAAAGAAATATAAACAGCATATAAAACAAGGTTCTTTTTCCATTCCGAGGACCAGTAAGTATTTTGTCTCACTTAAGTGCATGTGCCCTGTGCAGTAATTAAAGTGTAATGATCTATGGCAGAGTATACTTTTAAATATTACATATGATCTCATGTGCCCACCAACTCCTCCGTTGTACTCACTAATAATTTTTTTCCAGCAATATTTAAAAATGTCATATACCGACAATTTATCCTTTGGTCAGTGGGTCTTAAACATGCAGTGACCTCTTGCCTACAGGTGCGGATTCCCTGCTCATTAAAATAGTTTTTCAACAATTTTCTTCTTTCATTTATCAGTCCCGGGCATACACATACAATGTGAACAATGTTCTCCATCCCTTTATTACACAGTCTACAGGGTGTTCTGGTAGATGTCTTATACCAGTGTTTCCCAAACTGTGGTCCGCGGACCCCCAGGGGTCCGTGACACATTTCCAGGGGGTCCGCAGCCAGCAGTTTTAAAAGCACTGCAAAGTTCCTAGTATAATTAGCAGTTTTAGAGCAACAATAAAAGTGTCAAGATAACGCCAGTGATTAATGTACCTGCTAGAGAGAGTTGAGAGTTTTGTCCAGGGGCAGCTTTGACTTATCTAATGTAGCACAGAAGGTTAATATGCCTACTGCAAAGAACATGTGCGATGCATTTTGAAAAACAGTATTTTATGTGCATAGGTCAGTGGGTTACTGCTTTTGTCACAGAGATTCTTTTGTAACTGTACAGTTCATAAGTGACAATCGTAATCTAGCACAGTGACCTATACACTGTCATCAAAGAGCTGCTTGCAAACTGCATGGTACAAGTTAGTAACTTATGTTTTTTCCCAGTCTTTCATTATCTTGATGCTGCTAAAAAGGTTTAGTGGGGGAAATACATTTTTATTGTTAAAGTCAATGCTAGCCACTTTGTTATGTTCTGAATCCTGAGTTTGTGCTTCTCCAGACCAAGCACTCTTTAAAAATGCCTACCAGTATGAATGACGTGAATCCTACACCTTGTAGTCCCCTTTGCCTTATGTAACATTTTCTATACACTGATTTACACGAATGATTCAGTTTCTCTATGTGTGTGATGTAAAGTGCTCCGACATCCTACAATGGTATGAGAGATGCTATAAAAACCAATGAAATACATGTGACAGAGGGGCTATGGAGAGATGAGGCACTGTTGTAGGGTGATAATAAGGGAATCAATGAAGAACCCCAACAAGGATTGTCCTATCCTGGTGCATAGTAAGGTCATCATTTACTATTCTTTAAAAGCGAATACAATTCAATATATAATGATAAATGTGTTGTAGAATGCACCATTGTTTCCTAAATTTTTTTGGGGTGGAGAGTCTCGCAAAGCCCCCTTTGTAGTGGTCAGGCTCACTCACTGCACTTGGTGTGCACTGTATGGGGACTGGTCTGAAAACATTTGCCAGGGCTGCTTTGGGTTTCCAGGCTGGCCCTGGCAGGAGCCTCGTACTGCAAAGTAATCCAACCATTTAAAAGTTAGTCACGGAGATGCAGCACTAACCTTCCCATTAAAATGTTTCATTTTTGCAAATTCTTTCAATTTAAAATACTAAGGGGGATATTTACAACAGAAGTGGCGGAGCGTGTAGTTAGCCTCCTTGGCTTAACGACACGCTCTGCCACTTCAGAAACGCAGGGCTGCACCATATTTACAAGAATTTGGCGCAGCCCTGGGTTTTCCCCTGCGCCTGCGCTACACTTAGCAGTGTAGCGCCAATGCAGGCACCCTTGCACCATAGTGCAAGGGTGTCTGCGTGCAGGAGAAGATTGTTTATGTACAGGAAGGTCCCCCATCCTGCACATAAACAATCTTGAAATGCGGTTTTGTCACTTCTATGTGTGCTGCTTAATGCAGCACACATGGAAGTTACAAAATGTATTTTTTTTTTAAAGATTGTTTATGTGCAGGAGGGGTCACCTTCCTGAACATAAACAATCCAAGGCGTTTTGCTTTTTTCATGTGTGCTGCACAAGGCAGCACACATGGAAAAAGCAAAAACGAGGAGAAATAAAGCATTTCTCCTCGTTTCGCCAAGTTAAGACCAGGTTTTCCCTAGTCTTAATTTTGGCGCTGCCTCCTGTTTATGCTGCCCTTGTAAATAGGGGGCAACGTCAAAATCAATGGTGTAGCGGTGGAACCCCCACCGCAACACCCACTGCCCACCCCTTTCACGCTAAGCCTTGCGTGAAAGGGGGCCTTATTTACAAGGCAGCGTTAAGGCGAAGCCCCTATCGCCACGGGAACTTCGCAAAAAGTGACGTTCCCATGGCGATAGGGGCTTGTAAATATGCCCCTAAATGCCTTAGTAATTCGAGTATTTGTTTTGTGTGCTTACGTGTGTTTATTTTTTTCCAATTACTGTTTTAATGCTTGAAATTTAAATCATACAAATTGATCGGGGGTCCCCGGCTTCCAGTGGTGACTCAATGGGGGTCCTCAAGAGTCAAAAGTTTGGGAACCACTGTCTTATACCATTCATGTTTTTCCCCTGGAATTTTTCCGAGACGGAAGTGCATAAAATCAGATTTAAATTTCCTTGAACACGCTGCTCCTTAGCATGGTTGGATTTTAAGAGATTTATATTAATTTATAACCACACATGGCATGGGCTCTGCTTGCAAAGTTCTCCTTTTTCTCTACAACAGATGCTTTCTTTATTGTCTTATTAATTCATTTTGTAAAAGCAGTTGGCGGAAGAGAATTATCCCATATTGATTGGATACCCAATAGGTTTATGGCTGCGTGTAAATAAAAATGGGCAGGTGCATTTTCATCTTGTTTGATCTCATGCCACAAAGCTTTGCATAAATAATTTTCAGATGCAGTTCTTATTCTGTTCCAAGTTTTTACATATGCCCCTATCCTTGCTATTATTTTATTTGTAAGTCCGTATTCCAATCTTATTTGTTCTGGGGATGCTTTCAGTGGTAGATAGAAGAGAGATCTAAATACTTTGGAGGAGATCAGATTTAGAAGAGCTGCATCCCTTCCATGAAGTATTTCACTACCATAAGTAATTGTTGGTAGGAGTCTAGCTGAAATCACTTTCAATGGTGGTGCATAACTGGGGCCTTCTAATGCTCTTTGTAGGCTGCAAAATGCCTGAGTCAGAGAGATAGTGAAAATAAGCTGAGGCAGTCAACAGGTAAAGCTTCTTTTATTGTCTTTTAACTGCCATCCAACCCCGCTCCCCAGTTCCATGCAGGGAACTCCTTCGCTCCCGCATTCCACACTCCACATTCTACCCCAACCCAACACACCCCCCCCCATCCTTCACAAAACAAGAAAACAAAATTGGCTTAATAGAAATTAGTACATAAAACAAAGTATAACATAGATAACCAAAACAATTAAATCTCCAATAAACCAAAGAAATAGTTCCACAGGCAGGACAGATCTGAAGTTAGAATCTGCCATAATACTTGAACCTGACAGTAGCTGTCCTAACCCTGGAAGAAACTCTCCTCTGGTACACAGGGCTTGGGTCTGCATGCACTTGATCTCTGGAAGGAACTCTCACATGATACGCAGGGCTAGAATCTGCCTGCACCCCAATTTACTATTCACATAGGCAGCTTTGGACTCAGGCACCACAGAAACTGCACTCTTATTCCATACCTTGCCATTCTCCAGCACAACCACACAATCTTTTACCTCCATCACCCGAACTGGTGCAGAAAATCACGAAAAACCCTTGCGAATGAAACTTTTTACTCTCACCCAGTTGCCAACGCAAACAGGAGACGCTCTCCGATACCTGGTACCGTATTGATTCTGCACTGCAGCTCTTACATCCACCACACCTTCCATCTTCCCCATATTGATAGACTTTCTGGACATCCAATCCTTGTTCAATTTAGATCCTGCAACTCTACCTCTTAACAGCGTAAAAGGAGAAACTCCTGTGCTGACGTGAGGTGTGGTTATCAATTCCCACAACATATCCTCAACAGCCCTCATCCAGTGCAAACCATTCACCAGGGCCAGTTGCAACTGATCCTTGATCACACGGTTCATGCGTTTCGCTAAACCATTGCTACGAGGGTGGTAAAGTGACGTGAGAACATGTTTGATGCCGTTCTCCATATTAAGAAATCTTCCATCTACCTGGACACCAATTGTGTTCCATTGTCCATCACCAACTCTTCAGAAAACCCCCTCTCTGAGAAGTACCTCCTTGAAAAATTTGATCACAACTTCAGTATTCACATTGTCAACAAACTTCACCTCTGGCCATTTCATCACCAAGACCTTAGGTGAACCGCCTATGACACCAAAAGGCCCGGCTGTGTCAAAAACAAGCTTGCACCAAGGGGTATTCATTAAGACAACTGGGTCAATGGGGGAAGGGCATGTGTCTTGGGTCTTATCACTGAGCACACACATGCAACAATCCTGCACAGAGTGTTTGATAGTCCTGTCCACTCCTGGCCAACAAGTCTTCCCTTACTCTCTGTTTCATAGCCCAAATGCCAAGATGGCCCTCATGAGCTAGGTCTAAAACTTTGTTACGCATACAATTGGGAACCACCAACTGACCACACCTGCTCATGATCCCCCTTACCAAGGACAATTCTTCACTAACCCTCCTATATGTAATTAATTCCGTGGGCATGTCCTTGCTATTGGGCCATCCTACTGAAACAAAATTTTCCACCATCTTGAGCTCTTCATCTGCGGACACAGCATCCAACCACTCTTGCTCAGACAATGTACCCTTGACCACATCATTCACAGAAAATACCAAACACTCCATCTCCAAATCATCAATAGGTTCCTCCCCTTCCGCAACATCTATTTGGGGTAACCTCAATAAGCAATCAGCCACGTAGTTCTTTGCACAAGCCACATACTCTAGTTTGTGATGAAATTCCTGCAACCTGTACTGCAATTTTACGATGAGGGGAGTATCTGAGCACAAATTCATTCCCCCACAGGTAGGTTCTGAAACGCTGCATACCCCACCACAATGCCAGGGCCTCTTTTTCAATGGTGGAATATGTGCCTTCAGCTCCTTGCAATGTTCGTGATGCAAATGTAATGGTTTCCTCAGAACCGTCAAATCTCTTCTGCATGAGGACAGCTGCAAGACCCACATTGCTCGCATCGGCAGAAATAATGCACCCATCGTTGATGTTAAACGATTTTAGATTTGATTACACTGTGTAATTATAGTATAGAAAGAATAATAAAAGGATAGGCAGTTCTGCTTTCAATTATGTCATTAGCATATTCTAGATGTTTCATTCCAAGCCTGCGTCTTCTTCCAAGCCTGTATCCATGCCTCGGACATGTTTAACTCTTTGTAGATGGCCTATTCTTTTAAATGCCATCTTCTAAAGGGTGTGCTGAACATGATGAGGGCAGTGAGGTATGGAGTGGATTGTGCATTGCACACCATAATTGGGTGTTTGTGTTCATGGAACCATCATAAACCATGGTTTATTTCAGAGAATTTCATTGGTATTTTGTGATGTACCACATTCACCCATCAATAACCTATTCTGCGCTGTGCACAACTTTTGACCATACTCTGCGCCCAATCCACTTTAGCCATGAAGCAGGGTTTGGTCACCTTGCACTGGTTTTAATTTGATAACTATATTCCAAATTGCATGCAGAGATTAGTGAATGCCCCCCTTCATGGGTGTTCACAAAACGTGACATAACTAACACAAAGCTAAACCTGTATAATGGTGGCCAAATTCATGCAGATTCATAAAATGATGATACATTTATTACAAATTAATTCTTCTTTAACCCACTTAAATCTGCCCAAAATGGACCTTTCTGAAGGTTTGGAGATCAAGAATAGGCTAAACAGTCCGGGTTTCTTCCAGTTTTTTTTGAAAATCCATCAAACGGTTCCTAAGGTATTAGTAAATCAAAACTGTTTTGATGCTCCTCCTTAATTTTGCCACATCACTTGATCTTCAGAAAACCTAAAAAACATGCACTCGGTGGTACTTGCTAGCTGCCTGACACATTTGATGCAGAATCATCAAATAGCCCGAAAGTTATAGGCAAATGAAAATTATATTGCCCCACCTTTAACAGAATTGGCACAAAACTTGATATACCAATAGGAAGCTAATCCTTCCAAGCTTCTGCCAAGTTTTGTGCAGACTATCACACAGTATCAAAGTTATCAGCAAACTAACATGTTTTGGCCTCCCTTATTTCTGTGCCCCCATTGACAGAGCTGCACAAATTTGAAAATACCAAGGGTAATCTCAACATACTAAGGGCCTGATTTTGATGTCGGGTGGAAGGAATCAACTCGGTCCTAGGACCAACGGACCCCCGGTCGGCGGTCCTGACCACCTCATTAGGATGCAACCGAACACTGTTTGGTTGCATTCCTAAGTTTCACTATGAGAGCATGCATTACTGCCATAAACCGGCCGTAATGCATGCTCCCATATTGAAATGTGAGTTGCGGTTCATCCGTGGACCGTGACAGGCACCTAAAGGTGCCTGCCACAAGGTGCAGGGATCAACAGGGAGGCTCCATAGGTGCCCCCTCGGCCGGAGGCCGTGCGCCAAAGGGGACCCTTCTGGGGTCCCTCAAACACGCTCTCCAACATGGTTTCCATGTCAGACAGGCTGGCATGGAAACCATATCGGAAACCGTGCATTGTAATCTCAAGGGCGGAAAGGCCCGCCCTTGAGATTACTAGCCAGCTTCCAGCTGGAATGACCGGCCGGTTTCCTTTCCAACCGCCTCCATCATAACGAGGCGGTCGAAATGAAAACCGAGCGGCACATGCCTTCATGGGCCGCATCGTAATCGGCCTCTAAATTTCTGCCACATTTCATTCATATTCCGCATATGGTGGTAAAATTATAAGCAAATGAACAAGTGGACTTTAAACTGAAAAGAGATAAAAAAGTGTTAACCATACCAAGCCTACTCTGCACCTTTTTCAAACATTAACATCGTAAAAACTACCCTATTTACACCAATCAAAAAGAGCAGACTTTCTCAGTAAAGTTCTACATTCTTGTCGGATCCGGCATAAATCCATTAAGTATTTTTAACCCAAATTTTTATATAAAAACTGTCTCAGGCTGGGGATAAAGAGGATACGTTTTAGAGATGCCTGCACCATTCCGAATCTTCGAACAATGCTCAAATCTGATTGGCAGGGGGAGCTTTTTCTCTTTGCAGCCATTTCAGGTTCACAGATCCACCAATAAATCTGAAAAACCTGATTAATATGATTGGCTAGCTGCAACTTCAAGGGAAAAATGTTCATGCTTCTGCGGGGTGTATATACTTTTTACCTTGAGCTAACTCTAACTACATAGGCACTGTCAATCTAGTTTACAAGTTTTTGTACAAAAGACTTCAACCCCATTTTATCACAGTTTTTAGACGCTCACAAATAGGCTCCTCTGTCTGAAACACGGTTGTCTATAAAATGCAGGATAGCATTCCGAATCAAAGGAGTAATGAGCCAAGACAGGTCATGTATAATTCGTGCGGTTAACATCTGCCAGTTTTATTTCAACACAGACTCTAAGGTCAGGTCTGCGTTTTCCAAAGTAGTACAAACCTAAAGTGACAGGCATAGAGATTCCAATAATTTCATGTGTGCTAGAATAATGAAATATAATAAACATCCTGAAAGTAATGTTGGCAGACAGATAATAAACTCTTTTGCAAGTGCATAATCTCGATACAAAGAAGATAATATGTTTCTGTTTCCATTTGCTTTCTGAAAACATTCAATATTATAAACTAAAACCCAGATAATGTATATTGGATTTAGCCTGTTAGACAGATTTTTTAATTCAAATATATAGCAGAGCCCTATTGTTAATTTTAAGAAATTAAAATGTCCATAAATGTAACTGCAGAGCTTCCCGGAGTTACTGTGTTGTCTAAGGGCTCATTAAAATACAGAATAAATCTAGGAGACTAGAATTAAAACTACCTTTTCCACGATTTACTCTTTTGTGGCGCACCAATGACTTCTTTCTAACCCACCACAGTTGATAGCCGAGGAGCATGGAAGGCATGACTGGTGGCACCAAACAAGAAGCCAACAAACTCAGAACAGACATGGACACCATGCACAACTCAGGGGGTCTGTTACTTGTTCAATAGTTAATACTTCTATGTCAGAGCATATGTAAGAGCGAAGCCTTTCTAATGAAGGCAGTGGACCTGCCGCACGCTTGCCCTCTGTCCCACGATGTGCCTGTCAATAGACAACACAATTCAGTGTCAAACGTACCCAGGCAGAGAGTAGTAAGGCATCCTCGGCCCCCTAGCTCCAGGGGGCCCCCTCAACACAGTGCCCTGGCCTGAAAGCTCCTGCGTGAGTCCAGAGTGGGGCTCCTCCATGTACTTTGCAGGGGCCCCCCTCAAGTTCCGTTACGCCACTGACCAACGTACTGGGACAGCTGCCGATTACACGATGATACCACTTGTCTGTGAGATGCATGGCAGGCACATATGTACCCAGTAAACAGGCAGAAATAAGGTCTGCGTAGCTGCATAAGATATTTCAGAAGGACTGAAGGGAGCACGATTGATCTTACAGCAGTCTGCATAGTTTTGGCAAAGGATGTTGAAGAAATCGATAGGTCCAGGACAAGGCTGGGGTACATTGGCGTCACTAGTGGGGTGCTGGGGGTGCGGACCGCACCGGGTGACACCATCACATGGGGTGACACCTTTCCCAAATGAGACTATTTACTAAATAGTCTCATTTGGGAAAGGTGTCACCCCATGTGATGGTGTCCCGGGTGACACCATCACATGGGGTGACACCTTTCCCAAATGAGACTATTTACTAAATAGTCTCATTTGGGAAAGGTGTGACCCCGTGTGATGGTGTCATGGGGTGAGTCGCCGCACTGGGTGACACCAACCCTAGTGACGCCGCTGCTGGGGTATGCTGTGAAAAAGAGAAGGCAGATGGTAGAACATTTTGGAACTGCAGGACAGATGTGAATGCACAAAAGAGAAAGGAGAAAGGGAGACACTGAGGGTTCTATCAGTGAGGTAGGAGAGTTCCAATGCAGGACACTACCCGGAACTTCAAGGTCATTCAGCATCTGTAGTGGGATGGGGTGCTATATTGTGTCAAAGGCTGAAGAGAGAATGTATTGAGGAAGACATGTTAGCTTGCTGATAACTTTGCCACTGTGTGACAGTCTGCACAAAACTTGGCAGAAGCTTGGCAGGATTAGCTTTCTATTGGTCTGTCAAGTTTTGTGTCTATCCATAAAAGGCAGCAACTGGTAAAGGTGGGTAAATATCATTTTCATTTGCTTTTAACTTTCGGGCTATTTGATGATTCTGCATCAAATGTGGCAGGCAGTTAGCAAGTGCCACACAGTGCAGGTTTTTCTGGTTTTGTGCAGATCAAGTGATGTGGAAAAATTAAAGATGAGCATCAAAACATTTTTGATGTACTAATACCTTAGGCACTGTTTGATGTACTTTCACAAAAATTTGAAGAAACCTAGAATGTTTAGCCTATTCTTGATTTTCTAAACTTCAGGGACGTCCATTTGGGGCCAGATTTAAGGGAGTCAAAGAAGAATTCATTTGTAATAAATGTATTACCGTTTTATGAATCTGCATGAATTTGGCACCCATTACACAGGTTTAGCTTTGTGTTAGTTATGGAGCACCTCCATGAAGGGAGGGCATAGATAAATGGGGGCATTCACTAATAACTTTGGCTCTGTTTGATGAGTCTTCTTGAAGGATCAGTTAGTGTCGGCAATTGGCTCTTTGACTGAGGTGGGTGATGACCCATTTTAAGCAACAGCCATAATCCCTATCACGGTGAACAATAAAATTCAATAAAAAAGCAGACAGGCTTAACTTAGAGGCACTGTGCTAAGTGTTCATGCAGCACACATGCAGTAACAAAGTGAAAACACAACACAAGAAAAATCACAAACCAAATTAGAAACATAAAGAAAATAATTTTAATAAATAAAATTATACAAAAATAAATGAAATCCAATCAGTAGAATCAGAACGATGATCTTTTAAAGTTTTAAGCAAAAAATAGCGCCTAAAACGATCAAAGTGCCAGTTAAGGCTGACCGCGATGGAGCGCAGTTTGAATACATTAGGTGGATTTTGTCGTATCTCGACTTACCTTTGGATTTAGAAGAATTTTCAAGAAAAAGTCCCTTAAAAGGTAAACTTCAGTGAGGCAAGGCAGCTGGCAGTGCACAAGGAGGAGGAGGCATTATCGGGGAGCCGCTGAACGAAGTTGCATTGAAGATTTCTATGTTTGAACTTTCTCCAATGGGATGAAGGTGTGGTCTCTACCTGACGAGGACTCCATGAGGCTGAATACCCTTCCTGAGAGGGCCAGCTGAACAGGATTTGTTGCTGCAGAGAAGAATATACTGGGAGCTGGCAAAATCAGGCCCACCGGTGATGGAACTCGGGCAGATCGGCGAGCAGGTAGATACCGGTCTCCTGTCGGTTCTCGGGCCACTTTATTTCAAAATGTTCTATACGTTCTAGGTTTTGGCTATTTGAGCACCTTTAGCACTACGTCCAAGGGTCCAGGACTTGTTGGGCACCACTTGGAGGGCTGGACTCACTCAGCTTTCTAGCACACTTGGAACCCTTAGTGACAAACATGAATGTATAAATCCACATCCAGACAGTTGAATAATTCTGAATGTAGTCTCTTGGTGTGATTTACTGTTGGGCATGATAGGAGAAGCAAGGGTGAAATTAGTGCCAGTGTTTGAAATGGCAGTCAATGAATGAGGCGTTGTTGGCATAAGTGTTGTTAACGATAAAAACCAACACTGCCATGAAATATATCAGTGCACAAAACAAATAGATCTTTGGAAAAAATAAATCTTTGGTGGTCGTTTGATTCACAGGCCAGAAAAGTGTGTCATGCTTCCCTGGTACTCTTAAGCAAGTATTACATTATCATTCAGTTCCAGGATGCTTCATGTAGCCCTGGGCTTTAACCATAAAATAGGGAAATTGTGAAAAACAAAACCGGACAGAGGAAATGACCACAAGTTGGAGAAGTTGAATTTATGTGAGCATTGAAGACCTGTATATATTGCTCCTGTCTTTATTATGTGTGTGTTGGTGTAGTAGCCTCTCACTTTCAATTTGTAGAATTGTCATCATTCAGGGAAAATAAACCCAGCTCTACTACAGTAATCAAGATTTTGAGTGGATAACTGAACAAAGCACAAAGTTGGCTGCTTTACTTTTTAACCTTAAGTGGGAGAAGTGGCAATGATCACTCAACTACATGTCCAGAGGCATAACGAAACATGATGGTGCCTCCCTGCAGAATGTGATGAGGGGCCCCTGAGTCCCCAAAATATCACAGCTATTCATTGCTCTTGGACTAAATGGGGCCATCTTGTAGGTTTGCCCCCCCCCCTCACTGCAGGGGGTGCTGGGTCTTGTGCTATGCCTTGCACATGTCAGACTTTGGTTCAATACTCACCGAATGATACAGAATAGGTTGGAGTCACAGACATTTGGGTTTACTGACATAATATCGTCACTACTAATATCGACCTACAAAATTATCAACACACTAATATCGATAACAAAAATATGATGACCTATACTTATTCAAAAAAATACACGAATATTGATACAAAATTATCATTAAAAAAAAACTCGATATCAATAAAATCGAACACACAAATATCGTTTACAAAAATTTCATCAACATTAAATAAACATAGCACATAACAAAAATATCAACTACTTAAATATTGTGCAAACACATAAAAATATCCTCTACAAAACAATATGGGGCCGATTACGATGTTGGTTGTACGTGCCTCTGCGGGTCTGTCGGGGGTGATCGGAGCGACCGATCGTGCTTCGGATGCGGTTGCTCCGATCTCTGAATTATAATGCCTAAAAACCCAATGCTTACCGAGTGACGCAGTTTCTCCGACTCCAACTGGAAATTCCGACGTGAAGCTCTTGGAAACGCTGAATAGAGCCGATCAGAGCAACTTCTGACCCCGGAACCACCTGCCCTATTACGATGCGTATTTCCGATGCGCCGTCTCTGTTGGTCCAATCACCTCGTCAGAGTAGACGGAAGGGGAGTCTTTTCAGTCCGAATTTCGTCACAACACTCTTCCTACGAAATCTGCTGAGCTACTATGGAGTTCATTGCGCATGTCATCCTTCTATTATACATCATCAATGAATATGAGAATCCTACCCATCACGGACGTCGCCGCCAGTAGGTAATACACCTACCCAAGCTGTTAGCCCGAAACCGGTCCCAGGATGCTTGTTTCTGGTCCAGGGAAGACATGGCTTGGCAGTTCGGGCTGGACTGTTCCAATGAGGCACAGGGTCAAGACTGATTTGCATATAGCTGTGTCTGAACTGGGGTGGCGAAGTGAGCTAAAGAACGATGATGGATTCAACCTAGATCTGTGACTGGGGGTGAGTGTCTGAAAAGTTTCAGCGCTCCGCCCATCATCTCCTTGTGTTTGCTTTATAGCTACATATATGCATGTATACCTAAATGTATGGATGAGTACACCACAGCACAAAAAGCAATCTTTCATGGCAACAGAACATCAATGCACTCACAGAAGTATGTCCACAGAAACATATGCACCAGCACCAGCGCCACTCCTAGATTCATTATTTCCCCGGGCAGAACCTGAATATATGAAACACATATAAATACCGTAAGATGTCATGTCATAACAAGTCATATTGCAGGAAGTGGCATCAAGTTACCATAATTACCCTGCCATTGCTGAACCAGCTTTGCAAGAAGCACTTCATCTTGAGTGGATATCTGTAAATTAGCCAACAATATATATAAACACCACATTAAAATGTCAAGTGGCAATAGAATACATTCACCAAATTGGATGGAAAAGCTAGGCCTAGCTTGTTTCCAATCTCACATCTGACTTAACCTGATGCACTAATTGTTGACAGATCAATACATGATTCCAAACACTAAACTGTCTAATATAGTCCAGCCTGGCCTGCCATTCCCACATCAGCCCAATCGCACAGTCCAACATCCTGTGTCCTGATGAGTACAGCAGTGTCGGAGCAGGCATCCACCAAAGCCTCCCCTCTTCATGATCCCAGCCTCACCGTAGGGCAGGTAGCCAGCTCACTATGGGGAGTCACAACCAGCATGGGATGTTGTATTTGTCAGTAATAGCAAAATTTGAAGGATCCAGCACATATCCAAATCAGGACTCAGACATATGAATTCCTTCCATACAATCCCTCTCATGCACCCAGGTCTGCATGCATGCACAACACAATCCAATACATTGTGCCACAACTATCTTGGGGCCCAGTATGCTTTGTCAGGCCCAGTTTATATTTCCCCGGTGGACCTGTGGCATTCCCCTACCACTGTTCACTGAGGCCAGCCAGCAGGGCATGAGCTAGGATCCCTACCTGTACAGTCAGGACATGGTCTCAAAATGTCCCACTTGGAGTTACCTTTCTCAAAAACATTTAGAGCAATAAGAGTTCACTCTGAGCAGGCTTCAATTCTGCAGGCCCATAAAAGAATGGTTCATGATCCAAAACCTTGGGAAAGGAAGACAAAGATCTCAAAACTAAGACAATTTCTAACATACAAAAGAAAGAGACATGAAATTGCGTTTGGTGGCATATGGGTCAATGCATGTAGTTGTACATGAGTCACAAGACATTTCAACATCCAAACATATCTGTTACTTTCATCTCATGATCATGTCTTGGGAACAAAATGGTATGGATGTAAATCATCTTTCATTAAGCAGGCAATGCAGATCCGGTCGGCTGTACATAACAAACATTCATCACTGAGTCAAGTATACCAAAACCGGGGCATATGGTACAATACTGAACAACTTCAAAAACACAATAGCCAAAACAATATAGATGAGCACAGAGGGATCCTGGGCATTTAGAAGGTCAGCAACACACATACCTCACAGTGCATACATGGGAGGTGAAACCGTGGCCTCTAGTACAACAGCCATTGTAAACACTTGACATTTTAGCATATGTGGATTCTAAGAGACCTCCCTCCACATGATGGAAGGAGGAGATGTCAGGCCCCCAGTCTGCCTCACATGACAGAGCAGCAGCTTCATCTAGCCATGCCAGGACCACCTCTGATAGGTCCATGACCACTTGTACATGAGCCTGGCCCTTCAAATTCCTTCGCCCATCCAGTGGCTCTTCCTGTTTATCCTGTAAGTCCTATAACAAGTTGTCCTACAGCTTAGCTATTGCAATCCTGTGGAAGCACACAACTTACTCCATGTGCAGCGCAGTTGCCTCAGCCCTACTCCAATAGAGACTCTCTGCACCCAAGTGTTGCAGTATTGGGAGAGCAGTGGCCTAACAATGCCTGCAAATGGCCTGGCATGCTATGAGCATTTACAAATCCATCCTTTCATTGGATACCTTTTAAAACCTCATCTGCATGAATATTCCTAGAAGCATCCCCTCCAATGGAAGGAGGTTGACCCAACCAGTCACTGTGTCAAGTACATATGTGACTCTGGACCACAGGTTCACACCATCCAGCCATGTCCAGAACATAGCCATCACATCCAAATTAGGTGCATGACATCGTGGGCCCAGAGGGCAGGACACAAAGACATGCCCTGTGCTGGATGTTAAATTGAATGTACTGGAGTTTGGGATCACGAGATACTGTACATCGGTAGTGCCTAGTGCATTCCCACTCCTCGGCCTTGAGGGCTGGTCCTATATCAGCGTCTCATATGCTTGCAAAAGGGTGACAGTGGGTCAGTCGTCGTGTGTGCAAAGCCATTAACAAACAAGGTCACCAGTCTCTGGCCTCCACCCATGACGTGCAGGGTGTGGGTTAAGGGGTGATGCTCCAGGTCAGTGTCTGTGACTCTCCACAGGTGTCCCATCCCAGCTATCAGTGTGCCATGTGCCCAAACAATGGCCCTCCAGAATGTTAGGATCTTCCTGCAACTGGCCAAAGGTAATGTGCTCCCGGACCCTGGATAGGTCTCCCACTAAGGTCAATCCTGTGCCTCTCCATGGCGTCAGTCCTTCCCTAACAATGCTTGTATGGAACAGTGGTAGGAAGTGAGGACGAATAGATGTAGAGTAAGGGATAATGTTTGTCAGTAGCCTCACCTCTAGTAGCTCAAATAATCCACTTTCACCAGGCTGTCAGCTCCACAGGGGAGCTGCGCTCCAGGGAGCAACATTGATCCTGCCATTTACTGTGCCATGCATGTTGGGAACCTGCCCACTTTGTACAACTGCCTCCCAGCCAAACATCACATTGGCCATTGCAGCGGTGCTGCTACATAACATTTAATAAAAATGACACACCCTGGACACCCTTTCCCAACAGCAGCTGTAGCCTTGGCAGACCCACACTTATCCTGCCCCTATTGCAGATCAAACCTTGCAGCATGGTGTCCAACACCCTGGAGGTGGCATGAGGCACAGCCACTGCTAGGTGATGGGAAAAATACAAGATGAAGGGGAGCATTACCATCTTGGAAAGTGATATACATTCTTGGGCTGTAACTGGGAGAATGCTACAAAAATCATTCTGTGGACATACGGAGGATATGGCCCTGGTCAGATTTCCACAATGAGATCATTTGCATCATGACAGTTACAGATCCCTAAGTACCAAAACACCCGAAGGTCCTGCATCACCTTCTGCTCACCCGCCATTACCTCTTGTGGAGTATAATCCACACAGAGGGGAAAAACACAAGACTTGGCCGAGTGAACACCCAAACTCGACACACTCTCGAAATCTGATAGTCTCACAGAAATATCTGGAATTTCCCTTCAGATATCCTAAATATAGAGCAGCATGTCGTCTGCATCAATGGATACTACATGCACCTCATCGTCTAGTGGAACTCCCCATTCTTACCACCACTGACAAAGTTTCTGGGCTAGCGGCTACATTCCCAGGGCAAAGAGCAGTGGGGAAAGGGGACAGCTCTGACAATTCACTCTGCCCAATGTTAAAGAGGGTCACATGTCTTTTCAAAACCTGAAATGGGCAGTTGGCTTGGTAGGAAAAATACAATTGTCTTGTTGTCCCACCACGCAATGGCCAGCTCTGACAGAGTGGTAAACTGGTATTCCCAATCAACAGTATAGAATGCCTTCACTAAGTCCAGCACTAAGCAGGTTATGTAGGGCCACCTATTAAGTGTTGTGGATTTATCAGGGATACAAACCTTTTGGACCCTATGCACTAGATGCAGCATGTGTACCAGCAGGTGAGGCGCCACTACTGTACTAGGGTTTTAAAATCCATTGCTAGCATGGACAATGGATGGTGGGATGTCAGTTCAGTTGGGTCACTGTTGGGTTTTACCAATGATCCCAACAAGGACTTCTTCATGGATTGTGGTTGTCTCCAATGACTCAAGGTGGCCTGAGAGAGCTTCAGTCAAGTGGGGGCAAGTAAAAGCTCATAGGCCTTGTCGAGCTTGAACAGAAGAACATCCAACCCTGGAGTTGTCAACGTGGCAGTGCGCTTAATCACTCTGCGTATCTCCGGTACCAGCCAATGGGTTGTTGATCACCGCACATGCTGCAGGATCAAGTACAGACAGATTCAATACAGTCAGGAATGAGGAAATATCTACCTGGTGCTCAGACTATGGGGCTTGTATAGGCCATGACAATACACAGTGAAGGATTCATGGATGGCTGCCTGACTAGTACGCATCTGATGAAAGTGATCCCTAATCATCGTCATGTGCTGGGTTGTTGTTAAGCCACGGAGGAGGTAGGCCAGGAATTGCCCTGATTTATCTCCCTCCGCATGCATCCCAGCTTGTCACGCTTCAAAGTAAAAGGAAAGCAGTTGCTCAATGAGATGGGTGTGGTGTGTTTGAGCATCTATCAGCGTGGGTAACATCCCAGGCTGCAACTGGACCGCAGTCTCCTGCTGACCTAGTGGTGCCTCTGTTTTCATCAAAGCTCTGTGGATATTGTCCCTAGCCCCTTTCAAAGTCCCATGCACCCACCACTCAGTACTGCTTTCAGTGCTTCCCACTCCAACAACCTAGAAGTGGCTGTGTCCCAGTTGTCAGTGAAATAATTGGAGATGGATTCCCTCAGTAATTCACAAAATGCATAGAGCAACAACAACGTAGGCTGCAGTGAGCATTTGTGGACTGGGGGTTGTTACACACTATACCCAATGTGTATGTGTATAGGGTTATGTTCTGAGAATGTACTTAACAGGTATTCAGCATCTAGCACCTCAGGCTGAAGTGTGTGGTGATAAAAGATATTTTCAATCAGAATGTGCAGATTGTGTACTGCAGAGTAGTAGGAGTACTCCCGGGTCTCAGGATGTAGGATCCACCAACAGTGTCGGAGGGACCAGTGCACAGCCCCTTGTGTAAGGCATGCTGCCAACACTGGAGAGGATGGCGGGGGAATGGTTAATCTGCAGCTCTTGGACACAATTGAAATTGCCATCCTCAAGCCAGGGGATATGGGTCCACCTCGTAAGGATGAGGGATAGGCGCAGAATGTAGTTTGGTTTGGCCACATTCAGCCCATAAACACTGCCCAATAATATTGGCAAACATCAAGGAGCCCCTCTACAATGACATATTGCCCTTTAGGCTCCATGGCAGTGTCTAATGGGCTAAATGAGACCCCCCGTTCGGAGGCACACAAGGGCTCCCCTTGCCAAACAAGAGTAGAGGAAGCAAAAAGAATGGCTCTGCAAGCACTTCTGGAACTAGGTCTCCTACACCTGTGTCACATGGGTCTCTTGTAACAGTGCACTGTTTTTTGCCAGCGCATCCTGATATATCATCACAATTCGCGTCTCTTTGTTGTTGTCCCCATACCTCTGACATTCAATGTCATAATGCCATGAGTACCCATGTGTGTGTAGTGTACTGGGAAGTGTGGGGAGGGGTTTCAGAAATAGTCTTCCCCAGGTGAACCACCAACACACATCCTGGAGTTTTCCCTTGATGGGCTATGTGCCCTAATCAATGGCCTGCTACTCAATGGATCTGCATCAGGAAAGAAAACATGAAACCTCAATACCTCCATCCCAGGGCAGTATCGAAGGGGAAGACTGAACAATCTGAGACAACGTCAACCTACAAAGGGAAACCTAGCTGTTATGCCCACACACAAATCAGCCAAGGAATAGGTTTAGCATATGCTAGTGGTCTCCTAGTGCCCATTTCAACAATCTGTAATGAACAATCAGTGGCAGACAGCAAGCAGCAGCTAACACAAACTACATCCCTAACTTTCATCTGGCAACTGTTTTTGCATACTTACATCTACCTATCCTCTCCATGTGTTCCTTTGCACATTAACTCTTGGCCTGCCTATTTCCTACTTGTGCTGGTCTGACCCCTCTCACATACACCTCAAAGTACATGCTCATCTCTCACCCTATCCTTCATTCTACAAGCTCATTACAATCACCCTCAGGTACTGCCATTCTTAAAACCATCTCTTGCCTCTAAGCTCTTGTCTTGCTTCACCTCTCAGATAATACAGAATCTCCCACACAGTGGCTCAAAACACGGCGAAGCAGGAGACATAAACACAACAACACCTTTAGAAAAGGGTTTTATTTTACAAAATGCAAAGACTCTCTTTTTAGAATAAGGCTAGGGGTTTTTATTTATGCAATGCTCTCTGACAGAAAGGCTTTCCCAGATGCCAAATGCACAACATTCAAATACACACAGATATATATATATTTATATGCATGCAATAATAACACACTTGGTAAATGCAACAGTTAACTACATGAATAATACTAATGAATAAACAAGCAGCAAATAATATGAGATAAGACTCAAGGAAATATAAAGGACGTCCTGCAAGAGATCAGAAAGATATATACACTGAATCACAAAGAAAACACCTCAAATGATCAAAGCCACTGGCCACACATTACAATGGCAATAATCAAAACTCAAACACCTCAAATGACCACAGCCACTGGAACCATGCATCACAGTGGCAATAATCAAAACTCAACACTTCACCTGGTGCAAACACTGCATCTTAGCCTACTCCTGACCAGGGGGATTAAACAGCCAGGGATAAGAGCCTCAGCAACCAGGGTTCCGCCGTTCCTAAGTAGACGTGTCCGTCCCCATTCGGATTCCAAAATCCCGGTTTCTAAGTCAACAACCCTCAGCTTTATAATCTCAAAACACACACTAGACGATTTGAGAGTCTTCCTCCCCGTGCCAGGAAACTTATTAGGACTGGCCAGCTTCCAAGCAAGCATTCCATGGCAGGAAGGAGTTCCCACATTACCTCTACATTCTCGCATGTTCCAGCCTTTAGCTTGACGAAGCTCACAAAAGCCTTCCAGGATACATTAAACAATATCTCCCAAAAACAATCCTTGACCGTGATTAACCCAAACAACTTGCAAGCGTGGCTATGCGCGCAGATAAAGCTCAAGCCAGGCAGAGTCAGAATTCAGGATGATATGAGGCCATGTCAAAGCCAATAGTAAGAACTTAATAATACTACCAATGTACAACACAGTGCACATTTGCGCACCACTGCTTATAGCATCACATACTTCATCTCTCAATGTACAACACAGTGCACATTTGTGCACCACTGCTCATAACACTGCACTTCGAGACCAAAAAGTACATTCCACACCTCTCTCACATACTTTCAAATGCACATACCACACGTTCTGTTCTTGGCAAGGCTGTCCTACTCTGTGACAGCTCCCACTGAAAGACTGTAAGATTACAAGAAAGAAACCTTTAAGAGAAACAATGCATATGCAGGACGTTGTACATTCAGGCTAGGATAAAATAGCACACCAAAGTCAATTAAAATAATGGTAGTCAAAGGTAATCACAGGGTGTCGGCCCACAAGAGTGCCTCTAGCACTACAGCTCTACCCTTGAACTATTACTATTCCACCAAGACTCTCACATTATCATTCTGGTGCTGCACCTCTTACGTCCACACCTACATTCCCTGCACCACTCTTCACCTCTATGTACACAACACCTCTCCCATTCATGCTATACACACAATTTACTGTACTCATCACCTCCTCAGCAGATGATAACCGTACATTGTCAAATGTACCCCTCTCATCCCCATCTCTCCCCTTTCCACTGCCTTTGGGACACTCAGTTTTGCCTAGGTGCACCATTATATCCACCTCTTATATACACTCTTAACACCTCACCACATCTCTCAGCCTGACAATTCCATCGCTCAATGAATCTGGCCTTACTCATCAGCCTCTCACCATTCACTCACTCTACTCTGCTTAAGGACTACTAATAGTCATTTGCCAAACTAGTGCATC
Organism: Calotriton arnoldi; assembly: GCA_963921515.1. Lineage (NCBI taxonomy): Eukaryota > Metazoa > Chordata > Amphibia > Caudata > Salamandridae > Calotriton > Calotriton arnoldi. The sequence goes on from CAWUFW010002249.1 coordinate 2,062,307, forward strand.
CACATATTCAAACACACCATCCATCTACTGCATTTATTGCATCTCTCCATTCAGCATCCTAACTTGCACAACTGGTGTATCCCCTTGACATCCACCTACCCACTTTGTTTCCCCAAAAACTTTTACCTTGTCTCACTGTGGCTCTCTTACATCTACATCTCAGTTCCATGCCCCATAGCTCCATTATCTTCTGCATATTAACAACCACCTTTCTCAATGTATCTGCCTCTATCACAGCTACTTTCATCGTAGTGCCACATACTTCAGCTCTTATCTTCTGCAAGCCTCTGACCTTGTCTATCTGGTTCTACCTCTTTCACCTATACCTATTCCTATCATACCTTGCCCAGACTTCAACCAGTTTTTCAAGGTCCTACACTCTGATATCCACACCCCAGCATTTACAACAATACCCATTGTAATAATAAGGATACTCTACGTATCCTATCCAAGTACTGACTTTGACCTTAACTCTTTCTTTCCACTCTTTTATACATTTTTACTTGTTCTGCCCCCACTCACGTCTGAGTCTCCCTTCCATGCACAAAATGTCAACACAACTCACTCTCACCTCTTCCATTGTTTAGCAATCTCAGCCCCTCCAACATTAATCGTTCCAACAACATGTGCAGCTATGCTTCACATTTCAATACCCACCTCCTCCCTTGTCTGTCAATTTAGTACATGGGTGCAACACAGGCTCCTATAGCACCTGCACAGCAGACGGGCCCACAACTTCTGGGGACTAACAGTCCACTCAGCTGACCACATGTAGCACAAGGCAATCCACTAGCCTTAACAACCCTTCAAGTTCACCTCTGTTTGATCTGGGCCAGCATTAAGCATTTCTCAAAACTCTATTATTTTCAATACACAAATGACTACATACTCCCCTGTCATATGCTCAACTCCAAATGATGTGTGGGTAAAATTGTATATTCATAGCTTGCACAAACAAAAGATTTGTCAGTGGAAAAGTGTGAACAAAAAGCAAATCTCATCCATTCTCCACTCTTCTTCCTCTGCCGTCATGCCTGGTGAGCAGTGCACATTGTGATACAATGGCATAATGGCTGTCAGACTTAAGTTTTGGGGGCGTCCCATAGGGTTCCCCGATTTTAATTCTGGCAGGTGCAGGTGCCATTCACATCCATAGCACACTCAATTGATGTGGCTATTTTCTGTCATGATGCCGATGCATTGTTTACGCCGAGTGAGCGGTGACAGCAAAGCAAGTCTGGCAGGAAAATAAATTCAAATGGAACATTCTCATTCCAGTTTGTAAACTGAAAGCCTGTTTGTGCCAAACATATTGACTTCTCAGCCCATTCCTAAGGGACCCAGGTGAGGGGTGTTGTGCGTTTATTGTGCATTATCCAGATGCACCATGGCTGAAAAACCCAAGGGAGGGGGCTGACCACCTGTAGCTCGTAACACTGACAGCCCACTAAAGGCAGTGCTATGTTGCTGGGCCCTGTAGTCATTAGCATTTCTGAGGCCCTGGGCAGCTGTCCACAGACAGCACCAGCCCGGACTGGCACACAGCATCCACCCTGAACTAAATAAACTCTACACCACTCATGTTACCAACTACTGAGGTTCAGTCTGCTTGCATAAACTGAGCCAAGAAGGAGATTGTTGCAGTGCATAGTCATGTCGAAAAGGTACACCTTCAGCTGTATCACATGAGGTGGTTAGAAGGGGCATTGGATGACCAAGCACAGACAAATGTTCACTCATAATCTATTTACAGGAATTGACATAGCCTAGCATTCACAACATGTCAATTTGATGTACATAAAAAATACCCTTTGAAATGAAAAGAGTTTGGCTAAATGTCTGAAACATAAAAAACACACTTAGCCAATGCAGCACCCACCAGTGTACCAGAACAAGCAGGTGAAATATCTTGGAAACAGCAAGCACAATCCACTCCTGTCAGTATGGTGACAAGTCCAAATACCAATGGAGCAAAGTCACACGTGTATCACAGAACTGATATGACTATCACAGCCTTTGCCAAATACAAACTGTCTGCCATCTTAGGTACAATGTTAGGTGTGTTATCTCTAATCTCATAATCATCATATGCCTGAAAGTTCAACCTTTAGAACTTGTGCCTATATGTTTTCTCAGTTGGGTGGAGAAGGTAGCCTCATACTCCTGATACACATTCCTATGACTCCACACAACTAAACAATTGTCAAACTAAGATACCCAATATGTGTCATCTAAGGAACAGCATAAAGCATGTCCAAAGGCAAAAGAATGAGCAGACTAAAGCACAAAACCACAACCCAGAAGTCCTACGCGTTGTGTCTTGGTCACAGTTAGCATGTCACATCCTCTCTGGCCATGTAGCCACACTCAACTTCACTTACCTCATAAATACTCATTGAAAAGCTTGAACAACAAATTGTAACTAACATTAGCCTTGGATAGGCCATGCATCACCTATCCTGCTGCTTACCATAATCTGGTATGGTGCATCATATTTCTGGGCGGATGAGCAAATGCAGGGCCATGTGTGCACCAACACAGAATCCAAAGGAACATCACATAAGCATGATGTGACTTATGTCCAGTTCACAGAATAGGGAAATGCCCAGACTCTCACTGTGGCATAAGCCCAGAATGATAAGTACATTACAATGCTAGGTACTGTACAACTCTACACTCACAGCTTGTCATCACTAGCATTCCAATTGTGTGAGAACCATTCATGTACCATACACTGGGTCAACATGCAACTAACACATACAATAATTGTGTCCCTGTAAGGGCAGAAAAACAATGTAACATACTGAGACATGTCCTGGACACACACACCATCCACATGATGTACCCAAAAAATATCAGGATGTAATGACTAACATCTAATTTTAAATGCACTGGAGGACACAGACCACAGACAACGTACCTAACAGGAAAATCTGAAGAAAGCAGAGTCCTGGAAGGCATCAGGGTCAGGACACTGTCGGAACATTATCAACCTCACACTCACCATAGGCACAGGACATGTGTAATATGGGTCAAGTGCCTTGAAAAGGTATTGGCCTAGAGTGTTGTCATTGCAACTAGTTAACCAGATTGATTGAAGGCACAGACATTGCTCCATCACTATCAAGTCACATACATCAATTGTACCATTACTCTGTGTACATATGTGTGTCCAAAGTCACTTCCATGTAGGCAGAGTCCATATGTATCCAGGTGTATTGATAAGACAGCTGTCTTTCAACCCAAACTGTTGTACTGTGCGACACTTGCACTATGTTGACATCTGTAAGCAGAAACTATGAGGAAGTCTAATTTCAAAAGCAAACGCTTTTGACTTCATGTCACACTACTAGACAAAACGAATGTAGACATTGACACCCAGCCAATGTAGGCACAAGAATGTATACCACATCCTAACCGAGTACTCATACTCCATGGACCATATGCAATCCATGCCATACTAACTTCATTGTATACTTACATCACTAATTATACATGAATTACAATTAACAACAAATCCATTTTGGGGACACATAAATCTGAAAACGAAATTAGAACATGATTTATTCAGCAAAAAAGGTGTGTCTTTAAAGAGAAAAATGCCAATGGCTAGTCCAAGGGAGTTCTTCACATGGGCCGCAAAGTTCATGCCCATCATCGCTTGCCTGCACTTGTCGTGCAAAGGGACACCTCCCCCGGGAGGGGCATCTAGGGGGCAGGCCAGGCACCAAGGGGTCAAGACTAGAGAGGACTGGGCTGGTCTTTGGGCAGGGTGGGATCAGGAAGGGGTGGGACAACGTCAGTGGGAGGCCTAGATGGAGGGGGGACAACTGCAGTGGGAGGGCTGGATGGGGGGTGGGAGAACTGCAGTGGGAGGGCTAGATGGCGCGGGATGGCCTGGGCTTCAGGAGTTTAGGAATATGGTAGTGCTGATGGGTTTGAAAGGGAATAGGGAGGGCTGGTGCTTTCTTGGGCCAGGATTTTTTGGGGGTCGAGGTACTGGGGTGGGATGAGGATGGTAAAGTTAGGGTTTCATGAGAGGGTGTGGACTTTTTTGAACAGGGGATTTTCTTTTGCGGGAACCTTGGGGGGTACTCTTTTTTTTGGTGGGCTGGGGGGCGGAGAGGAGGGTCTGAAGCATATGGCAGGGGCGTCAGGGTCATTTTTTTCTTTTTGGGAGGGGCTTGGTTGGTTTGGGTAGAGAAGAGATCAAGGACAATAAGGTAGAGTTTCTGGGCAGAGTGTGTACGAGGAGAGGCAAGGGTAGGGGCTGTGGAGGCAGAGGGTTGTGAGGTATGCGGCATGTCTGTGGATGCTGGTGTGGTGTCTGTTGGTAGTGAGTGTGACATCTGTATTTTGAGTGTGTGTGCTTGCCCTTATGTCTTTGTGTTTGTGTGCTGCGTGTGGATGTTGAGCTTGATGCATGTTTATATTTGCTTGCCCCTTGGTCAGGGAGAGTACTCAGGACTGTGGATGGGGAAGAGGCAGGTGGGGGTGGGACAGCTGAATTTGGGACAATGCTGCTGTCAGTGTGGAGGCTAGAGCCTGATTGGATCTCTGTAGGGCAGAGATGTCAGAGTGACTGCCCTCAAGGAAAGATACCATCTGCGTAAGGTGATTGGTATGCACCTGGAGGACATTCAGCACTGCTGTCTGCCCCACAGAGATCTGTCTCAGGATGTCAATGGCCTCCAAACTCAGGGCAGCAGGGGAGACAGAGGCAGGGGGTGAGGTGCCTGGCGTAAAGGAGATGCCTCCCCTTCTAGGGGAACGGCCACGGACAAGGGACTGGGGAGCAGCTGGGAGGGTGGAGATGGTAGGGGTGGTGGGGGACTCTGATGGAGTGGACACAAGTCCAGGGGCATCCACCATCACCTGGCAGTCGTCACTGGAGCTGGAGCCAGATGTTGATGAGCCTGCTGTTATGTCGCTCATGCCCTCAGTGACGCTACCGTCACCCTCTGTGCCACTGGTTCCCTCTTGATCTGTGTCAGCACAGGAACCACTCTGGCTAGCTGCTTCCCCAACATTCGTGGTGCTGTCTCCTTCGCTGGCCGGGTCTGATGCTGTGAACAGGAAGCAAAATGAATCACATAAGTTGTCCATATGGAGTTGCCACAGAGGTCTCATCACAACTCTTCCAAGATTACACAACTACATTATTTTAACTTGTGGGTAACATACTTGATACTGTTCCATAAATCCCACATGTTTGACAGCAAAAAAACCTGTGCGCCCTCACACATGATAATGTCAGCAACATCGTGTGCTGCAACTGTGACTTCCTTATTCACAATATCGTCAACATGACTATGTACCAGCTCATGAATTGTCTCTCGCTACTGACGGCCTTGTGTCATGACATACCTGTCTCATCTAATGCAAGGGAGTTTAGACCTCATAATGACAACAGGAGTCACACAATTGATTTTAGAAATGGTATCCATTCTGCTTTTGTAACCCACAAAAAGAGAAGGACGAACAAAATTTACCAGAGAGACTCTACTCTGTATCTCTGTTCAAAGAAAAGAAAACAGCAACACAGAGAGTTGTGAGAAAAGAAAGGGATAGAAGGGAAAATCATTAGATTTTTAAATACTGCCCTCGCCCACTAATTAATGGCATGCTTCATCATAGGGCCGCTTCAACGCCCAGGTGCAGGCCAACACACTGGACAGAGTGCTATTTTTTTGGGTGTGAGGTCAAGAAAAAGGAAGAAGGAAGAGTATCCCTCCTGAGGGATCACTGGTGCAGAAAAGAGTGTGTAAATGTTGTGCGTTTGTGATATTCCATGCAAGAATTCAGCATTTTTCTGCTGAACGGGGCATCTAACTGAAAAGCTCACACTCCCATGATGATCTAATCTTGGGGGGCACATTACACACTGATTGTGAGGCTAATCCCAACATAAAATAAACCTACTCCATTTTGCTAATTAGGGTTTGTCACACTCAATATGTGTGTTTGATGCATTCCAAGTACAGTTTTCACCAAGTTACTGCATTACAGTGTGACCCAGTGTGCAATCTGTGTGATGTGAGACTGAAAGGTGGTGTGTCTCTCAAGTCCTGGATACTACATTCCCAGAGGAATGACTACACCCTGACATTAAGGAGCCACATATACTTATCTCTGATATGTCAGTTTCTAGGGCATCTTTGTGTGCTATACTTAAGTGTACAACAGTATTTTCTGACACTTCTACTTTGTAATTGTTTGTGGAATGGAGACATGACAACATGACAGTGTCCACCCTGTGACATTAGTGTGCATATATTGCATTGTGATACGCTTGATGTATGTGGTGTCCCAAATGTCAGGCATTACATGATTCTATTGTGTGTACAGATGAACCATATAATTGATATCACAAGCATAAGTCTAGGCTTCTTAGTGTGAGTTTTGGCAGTATGTCCAGCTTGATTTACATGAACAATAACTGACACTAGTGAAGATTACACTACTTCACTCAAATTGCTGTGTCACCAAACCAGACATGTTTAGCAATGACATGCATGCTGTGATATATATCGAAAGATAACATTGATCATCGAAATGGGTTTTCCACTGACATGGAGTGTTATGTGTGGTTAATTGCTCTTTGCTGTTGGTCTAAGTGCATGTTGCTTGGTACATTGTAAAATAACACCAACTGTGTTTACACTCTACACGTAGGTATCACGGAGGAGCCAGAAGACAGCCTCCTGTCTACAGGCCCTTTCCAGACCGACAAACATTGGAAGAGCGAGACATTATAAAAAAATACTGTCTTACAAGGGCAAAAATTGATGAGTTGTGACAGCAGTTGTCACCTTATTTGCTGTCTCAGCGCACCTATCCAACAGCACTAACCCCCAAGGTAAAGGTGATGGCAGCACTGCATTTCTTTGCCACTGGAACATTCCAATACACAGTGGTAACATCAGGTGGAACGCCCCAGCCCATGTTCAATAATGTTCTTCGGAATGTGTTGCAGGCATTGACCCGATACATAGACCACTATGTCAAGTTCCAGAAACCTGGAGAATTGGCCGCCAACAAGGGTTATTTCCATGTATTTGTAAGAATACCCCATGTAATAGGATCAGTTGATGGCACTCATGTTGCGTTGATACCACCACAGGCCAATGAACAGGTGTATCGCAACAGGAAACATTTCCACTCCCTCAATGTCCATGTTGTGTGTTTGCCTGACATGTGCATTTCACACGTCTGTGCCCGATTTCCTGGCTCTGCACATGACGCTTTTATCCTATGTAACAGAATCATCCCACATTTGATGAGTCAACTGCAACCTGAACAGGCCTGGCTTGTTGGTAGGTGATGTTGTATGTGAATGTTGTAGTGTGTGTTGGTTGTATGTCAGATTGTGATATGTTGTTTGACAACTGAACTATTTTCTGTGTTCAGTTTAGGAGGCACTGGATACCACAACCAGCCATGGTTACTGACACCACTGTGCAACCCAGTCACCCCAGCAGAAGTGAGCTTTAATGAGACCCATGACCTGACCTGGTGGATAGTGGAGCAGGCTTTTGGCCTCCTGAAGTCAAGATTCTGCTGTCTGGATAAGATGGGAGGAGCCCTCCAGTATGCCCCAGGAAAGGTGTGCCAAATAATAGTGGCTTGCTGCATGCTACACAACGTAGTAATACGTAAGAACATACCTCTAATTGAGGACGACAGAGACTAGCGGGTGCCACCGATGGAGGATCCAGGACTGGGCAATGATGACAGTGGTGATGATGATAGAATGGATTTGAGACAACAGCTTATCCACAACTTTTTCACATGACTGTAAGTATGCAACGAGAGGAGGTGACTAACCACCATTGCTTGTTGTTGTGTTGCTGGTGGACAATGTGTATGTATACTTAAGAGTGTAGGATAAGTGTCCTGAAGTATTTTTGCAGACTGGCTTTGAAATGTTCAAATTTACATTTACAGTGTTTCAGTGAAGCCTAGCTAGTGTTAACAATGACATTGTTGTGGTTGAGGTATCATACTTCTCTGGCTTGTGATACATTATTTCTGATTGCTAAACTCTGTTCTTTATGCTTTTTTTCCAGGGTACTTTGCCTTGTCATCTACAGAGTGGACTTGCAGAGTTGTGACCTCACCAGACATATGATGCAGTGACAGACACCGACATGTAAATGTCGCTGAACGCCCTGGCATGCACTTCCTTCAGACATAATAGTCTGGTGTTTTTGTTATTAGTGACTTTCAGTACTTTCAGTTTGTGTTCAGGTACCAGCTTGTATCTGGCCAATAAAAATGTGTTCCAAGTTGAGGTGTGCCTTGTCTGATATCACACATCCAAATAAGTTCTAATCTAAGTTTGACCATGTTGAATTACTTGGCTAACAATGATAGTTGATTGGGCTGGCAAATAGTGATAGTTATGTATACAATTGACTTCCTGTGATTATGTACCATGGACTATATTCTGTCTGATACTCCGATTGTGTATATTTATCATGTTGTGCAAAAGTTAATTTACTTACTGGCACTTAGTTTACTACTTGCAAGTACTCGATTACCTATGTTGGTGATACTTTCATCATTATGATAAGAAGTTGATTAAAAGACTTTGAAGTCAAAGTCACAATATGAGCTAGTATTGCTGTGTAAAGTGGTTTATTTTGACAAACATAGTGCATAGGTGAAGCCACACAATGGTGATGCGCTCATAAAACAAAAAAAAGTGCTGATTGGAGTTGAGAGTGTTTGCTGATGAAATCCAAAAGAGCCTAACCACATTTATTCAAGTCCAAAGTCCAACTTTAATCCTCCATCAGATGTGAAACAGTTTGTTGGGACAGTCAACAAAATGAAAGCTCAGCACACAATGGATGATATCAAGGGCACCTTTTTTTACTTCCTGCGGATGGTGCATTGCCATCCGACTCTCCCGGATTTTTCCTTGGATGCCCCTTCACCCATTTGGGTGGTGGACCCACAGCTTCAGGCTTCTGGGGTACTTGGGACTCTCTGTCTGGCTCAACGACCCTCCCTGTTGCTTTTGCTGATGTTGTTGGCACAGATACAGTGGTACTTTGGTGGGGAGGGGTACTTTGGTGACGAGCTATCTGGCAGAGGCTGGCACTGATATCCTTCAGCACCACTATGACTTTGTCCATTTGTTCGTTAAAATGGCCCATTTGTTGGTTTTGGGAGGCCTACAGCTGTTCGATGTTCTTGAGGTGTTGAACAACCTGGCCCATTTCTCCCGGGTACCCCTCATAAGCATTGAGTACCCGGGAGAGGTTTGGGTATGCATTGGTAGCACCAGCTGATCAACAGCGTGGATCCACATGATCCCTCCCACCACCCCTACCCCCAAAAGCATGCACAGTTTCCGGTGGCACCGTCAACCCTGAGCCTCCTTCCTTATTTGCTGTGTTGTTGTCGTTGGTCAACTCCAGGGTGCTCGGTGTTGCTGTACTGTTGTTGTTTGCCGTGGCTGCTGTGTCTGTCAGGGTAGGGGTCAGCTGAGTGTCGGTAGCTGAGGCGGGAGTTGTCGCTGTGGATCCTGCTGTAGATGCTGGTGCTGTTTGCTGACCCAAACCAGATGTGCCAGGTTGCTCCTCCATGTCCGAGGATGAGGGAGAGTCCTCAACGCCGGTGAGCTTGTTCTGGCCTGGAGTCTGAGCCTGGATGTCATCATCAGTGGGCACAGCGGTGTTCCCAGCTTACCCTCTGGGTTCAGAAATGACACAGTCAACTATCCACTGCACCTCAAATGGTACCCATTATGTAAAAGACTAGATAAATAAAAAAGTTTAGAATGATTGATTGGCCTCCTCTATCCATGATGGTCGCCTATGTTTGGGAATACAATGCAAGTTTGACAAGATATGGATTGGTAATCAGCTCCACCTGTGTGCAGAAATGGCCATGTTCTGTTTAGTTCTTATCACATGTCCACTGGCATTGACTTGTACCTGACACTCTGTAGATGACACTGGTGGATTAGTGTGCTCCACATCTGTAGAATGTCAATGGCATATGTACTCTTTAGATCCTAATGTTTGAGCTTGTCTGTTCAGTGTACTGGACATAGTCCATGTATCAGCAGTCACATAGGTGTGGCTGCCTACACACTCACATTCTGTTTCTTTCCCAGTAATTTTTTAATCATGGTGTGAGTGATGTGCTTATTATTTTCAACTCGTGATCCTTGTTTAAATCCCCCTAAGGAGGCACATGTGTGACTGCTTAGCTTAGTACATACACAGCTCATGGATTTTGAAGTTTGACTCCATAGCTAATTGTGATCTCAATGTTTTTTATGCTACTTTATAGCTAACTAACTTTGTGAGCTGGGGTTCGAGGGATGCTGTGCTATTTGGGAAACTTAACAAACTTCTCCTGCCACCCATCCTAATCAGCTCATCTGGGCCTATGGCTACCTCACAGTGAGTGGAGGTGTACTAGCAAGATGGCTGACACTGGCGCCTGGTGTTTGGAGCATAAGGCCCTGTTGGTAGTTTTGGTCAAGTCAAACACCAGTCCCCAGTGCCAGCCATCTTGCTAGTCCGTTTCCCCTCACTGTCAGGTAAGCATAGTTCCGGGTGGGCTGTTTGGGCTGGGTGGGAAGAGTGTGTGTATGACAGAGCCTGATGGGAGTTGTAGTAATAGCAACTACTCCTCCTGCCACCACCTATCCCAATCAGCTCATCTGGGCTTATGGCTACCTGACAGTGAGTTGAGGTGTACTAGCAAAATGGTTGACACTGGTGCCTGGTGTTTGGAGCACAAGGACCTGTTGGTAGTTGTGGTCAAGTCAAACACCATGCACCAGTGTTTGGTGTTTGACCTGAGGTCGTAATAGGCCCCTTAGAGTATAACCGAATACTAAAGGTCTAGAATACCTAGAAACCATAGCAAAATCCATACTCTAAATCTAACCATTAATCAATAATAATTAAGCAAACATAAAAAAACACACCAACCTAACTTCTATACATTTATGTACATAAAAATATGAGTATTATGTCAAAGAATATATAAACTATTTTAATAATATTTGACATAATAAAAATATGTTTTACATTAAAAAATAATACAAATTAATTATACAAAAAGTAAGAGAAACTAACCAACCAAACCTAAAATAACTCTCCACAGATAGAAAATCAAACAGTGCATCTAAAATTAAAACATCAAACTGCAAAGAAATAAATAACATTTCCCACTCTTTTTAGAAAAATTAAAATTACTTACATTATCCAAAAAAGAATAAGATGACAGAAATCCTTGGAAATCCATTTTAAATAATTTAAGAACCCCCAAAAAATGGAAACAACTGTGCAAAAATAAATCCTCCAACATATTCCTCTGTACCGTGGAACCATAAAACACCTGAAAAATAAAGTTAAAAAAAGAAATGCTATAGGAAACCATACAAATAAAGGAAATGTTTAATAATAATTAGTTTATATTAAACAATATACATTTCCTTTAAAAAAAAAAAAAGAAGTAGAACGCATTCTCTGACAAATTCCTCTGTAGCGTAGAAACATAAAAAACCCAGCAATTAGATCTAAAAAAAGAAATGCTCCAGGAAACCCGAAAAATAAAGGAAATGTTTAATAATAATTAGTTTATATTAAACTAATATACATTTCCTTTTAAAGAAAAGGTTAAATGACCTTAGAAATAAGTAAAATCAAAGTTATCTTTATGGTTTCGACGCAGCTCTCAACCGCTAGCTTCCTTCTCCAAATCCAACCAAATATAAATACTGATAGAATACAAAATGCACTTAGTCCAAACAAAAATGGATGCTTAATTAAACTGGAAAAAATACTATTTCCCCATTCAACTCAATATAAAAATAAATTATAGCAAACATGTGTATATGAGCACTGTAAAATATTATTAGAAAATATATTAAAAAGTGTTCAATATATAGTAAATAATATTGTAATATATGTAATATTATTTACTATATATTATAATTAAGATTGTTAATTGCAAGTAAAATATATATATATACAAGTGTTAAAGAAGTTTTACAAATAATATTTTACATACAAAATGTAAGAATGTATTATAAAAAATAATGTACTGAAAATGTATTTTTATTCTATAATTATGATCTAAAATATAAAGAATATTAAATAATATTTAAAAAGTATATAATAATATTTAATATATATATATAGAATGTTAAAAATACAGAACTAAACAGTATTATATATGTAATGTTTGTAAAATATATATTAAACAATAATATATGTTCTATAAAATTATTTATGTATGTTAAAAATATGCTACTTACCCAACGGTAAAAGATGTTTATTCCAAAACATGTTAAAAATTATATAAAAATCATTGTGAACATGCAATATCAACAACATTTTTTTTTTACAAAATGTGTCTATGTACAAATATACAATGTAACAAAAAACTAAATAATATTATAACAAAAATAATATTTAATATATAAAAAAGATATATATAATAGATAAAAAAAAATATATATATATAATAGATGTCATAACAAAATATACATTGTTAAAAATGATAATTATATGTAAATGTTTTTTAAAAAATACACTACTTTTATTTACCACGCATAAAAAATATACAAAACTATTTTCTGTTTAAAATGTTAAAATAACTCAAAAGAAATCCATACAATTGAAAAGATATGTTCAATGTGTAATATGTCTTAATAAATTTATGTTTTCTTTTTAATAAATTTGTTCTACATCTTATAAAAATGTGCATTGAATACTTATGTTTGTTAAATACAATCATGTCTTTTAATTAAGTTAAGATTATTTTACTATTCCCTTTCAAATATAACTTAAGTCACAGAAGGTGCTGGACACTAAACATACATAATTTACAATTCCCACTCCAACACAACTGAAGTCTAGGAAGGTTCTGGACACTAAACATACATAATTTACTATTCCCACTCCAATATAACTTAAGTCAGAGATGGTTCTGGGCACTTAACATACATAAATTAGTATTCCCACTTGAATTAACTCAGAAAAGGTGTAGGACACTAAACTTTAACAAAACACTCTACTCACTCCAAACATTTATAAATACATTCAAATAAACTATTAACACGAAACAAAACAAAATTATTTTTATAATAAAACAAAACATAACTTAAATAAGACAGTACACAAAAATCCATAAATAAAAACATGCCTCATTTATATAATAAAAAACAAATAATTTGTCAAAACTATTTTCAATGTATTTAATAAATAAATAAATTGAAGTTAACATTTTACCACACATTTCAATATTTTTCTAAATATTGTATTCTATCATATACATTTTCACACATCTTATTAATAATAAAGTAAAAGATATTATAATAATTGAAATAATTCTTACATTTTTATTTAAAATAATAAATATTACAACATCTTTCATAAAAATCACCTATTTCTTACAAATAAATTACATATAGATGAATAAACATATTAAAATTTAAATAACTACTTAAAATAATACAAATAAAAGTAAATAGCAAAACACGATTTCCGACAGGCTTTCCATGTCGGAAAGCCCGGCATGGGAAGTCTGCCTGAAACCTTGCATCGTAATCTGGACTGCGTAAAAAGCCGTCCATATGGATTGCGGGCCGGTTCCGACAAGGAGCCCATCGGAAGCCACCTGGAATGACAGGCCGGTTTCAATTCCGACCGAGTGTATTGTAATCAGCCAGTCGGAATTGAAACCGAAGATGTTGGTCGTAAAGCCTCCGACCCAAGGTCGAAGGCTTTACGACAGACATCGTAATAGGCCCCTATATTTTTGTCACACTATATTTTTTTCGATATGTTGTCTGAATACCAGACATTTGCTGATATCACCACAACCTGCAACAACCCCTCTATTAGATCAGGTAAATAGATTGTGGGAAAGCAGTGCTTTGTTTGTTCATTCAGTTATGTGTTTGTATTTGTGTCAGTGCTTACATGGATGTATTTGTTTATGTGTCCGCATGAGTGGATGTGACTGACCGTGCTTAGGGTATATTATGGAGCATTGCAATTTATTTGGTTATCACCCTGCAATTATTGGCAGTTTCTGCTCACCAACTTAACTATGAAAATACGTCAAAAACCAGGAGCCCTACTCATGCATGTGGGCTAATCCTCCCTTGGGACTAAAAGCAAAAAGCTTTTTAGAGTGTAACCCTCACCCACAAGGGTTGCCCCTGGAGAAATGCTTCATCATTGGGTTCTTCCTGATAGATTGCATTTTAAAATGAGCGGTGCTTCTCTAATTTTGCGCACAGCTTTCACTAAGTGCCCTCCACCTGGGCAAGCTAATTCTCATTTCTATCTTTCACATATGGCATAACAAAACACCAAGAAGTTGTATGGTTTCTATTTGCATGCAGAGTGTATGATGTAATAGCACTTTGCGCTTATAAAATAAGTAGTGGTTGAAGGGAGTGAGATTCATGGTCCTGATGAAACTTCCAGGAAAGTGTGGCAGAAACATGTAGACTGAGTTTAAGAAAATCTGGTCATTAAACCTGAGATTACTTTCTACTTTTTCTTCCCCCATTTTATTCATACCACCTGGAGGACAGAATAAAACACAGTTTTTCCTACCAGACAAGTATTTTTAACTTTACCTTACATACCCCTCCAACTCCTATCCTCCATCATTTGGGTGGATTAAATATGGCACGGTGCTTCTGTGCAACCCACAGGTCACAGCACGCCCCGTTCCACAGCAGAACAGAAAGAACCCAATGATGAAGCATGCCAAGGGATAACCTTGGCAGATTTGGGATAGACTATAAAAGCATTTTGCTTTTGTCCCAAGGGAGGATTCGTCCACGTGTATGAGTAGGACTCCTGTTTTTTTATGTTTTTTCTTTCTTAGGGAGGATTAGCCCTCCTCTATAATACCTCTTATCACCCCCCACGTTTGACAGTGTGCAGCTGTGGGAGTCATAAGGGCTCATTACGATGGCGGGCGGACATGAGTCCGCCCGCCATCGTCGCGGTCCTGGGGCCGTCCGCCAGTAATGCGGCGGTCCCACCTCTGCAATTACGATGCGCCCGCCATCCGGCTATTTAACATTGCGGACGGTGCTGCTTGCTGCAGCACCGTACGCAAAGTTAAAAAGCAATGCTGTGCATTTCCCTGCACAACATGGCAGGCACCACGCGGTGCCTGCCACGCAGTGCAGGGAAATGCAGGGGGTACCATGGGTACCCCCCCAGTGCAGCTACACCTCCCCCAAGACAAGGGGGGCCCGCAACGGGCCCCCAAACCCAATCCCTGCCAGCCTTTCCATGGCGGTTCCACCGCCATGGAAAGGTTGGCTGGCGCCAGCATTGTAATCTGACGGGCGGTGCCTGCTAGGCACCGCCACCATTTCCCCGGTCATGTCCGCTCCGCCAGGCAATCCTAACGATTGCCTGTGGCGGAAGCGTGGCGGGCGGTCTTTGCGCCCGCCATGCTTGCGGAACGATTCTCCCTGCCATCCTAATGTGGCGGGGGAAATGAGAGTCAGATGGCGGAGGGTCCGCCACCGCCGGGCAGGCTCTCCGCCATCGTAATGAGCCCCATAGATCTTGTAATTTTAACCCTGTCGGGTATCCAACAATAATAATTTTGCATTGGCAGAGATCACAGGCTTAACTTTCACAGCAGAGTAAATAGAAAGGATCCTGGCACCCACAACCCCTTTTGAGGGAGTCAGTAATACTGACACGGGACTAGATTCCAAAGAGTGGGACACGCCAACAACACGCTTGAAAACACAGATTAATACAATGATTCATGGCATCATGATGACTGAATATCTAAGGGAAAATGCAGCACTACAAGCGCTAATAGTGAAGAATGAACCCTTCATTTTCCAACACGACAAAACTTTGAAAAAAGACTGGTCGCTAATCTCCAGGCATTGTTCACGTGATTGTCTCATTGTCATACTAGAAACAGCCACCCGACTATCGGAAGAATTGAAAACAAAGATACATACAATAGAGATCCAACTAAAATCTCTCCAATCCTTCTCCTCTCTTAAGAAAAGTTTAGAGGTACTTAATGAAAGCATGATGGAATTTGAGATCTTTCTCAACTCAAGAAGGATGCCACGAGGTTTACACATGAACGGGTGCATCCATACATAAGAACAGATTACTCTGGCACATGAAGGAATTCCCATTTTGACCCTGATAGTGACTCCACTGATGATCAGTTAGTAACCTCTGACTCCAATAATAGCAATAGTGACGAATACACAAATAGGCAAGGTGGACATAAAGGTAATACATTTGGATATGGACAGGGAGGGGGTTGGGGACCATACAACAGCCCCACAATCTACTCACCAGCATATTTTTATGACCCTCCACTGTACATGCACTCTCCCCCTTGTGACAAATGGAACACTCCAAGCAGTCATCCCACACATTACCACTACAGCCAACGGAAGCCTTTTTTAGGGGGAGGCCATGGTCACATGAGGAACAGAGGAAGGAAGAAGAACCACATTCAACCCCCACCAGAGCAACACGGAGTAACCACAAGAAGTATGACGAAGGACAACCAACCGGGCTGTCGCGTCCCATGCAACCAGTTCCATGAACACAGTATGTTACTCCTGAGTGTTGCAGTGAACTGAGGACACATTTTCTGCCTTTTCACCTATAAATATACCGGTCCTTCTCACTTTCCTTTTTAAGTTGGGTGCTTTACTGTTTTCTTCCTCTATCCCTCCGATATGGGCCGTATTGTGTCTTCGAGTCTCAATGGTATTTTGTGGCATGAGAGTCGCGCACAAGGAAAAGCGACCTCACATGACTAAGAAGTGTATTGGTTGTGAAGGCAGGGACTATTTAGAGGCCACACTTCCTAACCTCTATGCTTGTTTTTGTTTCCGGTTCTTGCCACTCGAAGGATTTCCTACCTTAAGCTTTTCCCTACTGGTTGTTCTGCCATTGCTATATGCCCAGAGGCGCTTTTCGACCTGAAATGTTGCTCTCTATCCTGGAGGCTAGTCCTGTGCTGTGCTCTTTTTTCCTCCTCGGCGGCCTCATCCCAACTTTAGTGTCACTCTTTTTATCTCCTCATCTGTTTTTCATCCCGGCATTGGTGAAGCTTCAGTTTCCTCATTGAGAATCTCATCCTGACCTGTCTGTTAAGTCAGCTGGAATTGTAAGACGTTTTCTTTTTACCTTTTTGTCTTGGGGGGTTCAGTGCACTGCTTCCTTATTTTTCCCCTTCTCCTTCTTTGTTAGAATACTGGGACAGGGAAGAAATTGACCAATATTCAGATATTGAAGATATTGTTTTTTACCTCGAACTTTCTTTGATATTTTGGATACCCTTATGATTGACCTTAGGAGAACATTTGGATGGGCAACAGACAACAATATTTGTAAAACGTATGTCTCTTATTTCTTACATATATCAATATATGTTTTTTCTATCTATCACGTTGACACTATTTCTTCTTCTTCTCTTCAAGATATCCTTGTTGACCTCTTCCCCTTTGATGCCCGACACCAACACTCTGGCTTATCAGAATCCTTCACTTGTTTCCCTGTTTACTTCCTTCTCCTCTGTGCTTTTCTGTCCACGGCTGCTTTCCAGCCAGCGTGGAGGGTGAACACTCATTGCAGAGTTGGGCTTTGTCCGCTTCTGCAGTACTTGGTTTTCAGGTTACAGGGGCTAGAACATGGGCCCAAGCAACCAGACAGCCTCGTCATAAACGTCTCAGACAAAAATACTCACAAACCCTCAGAAACAATTTCTAGAGAAAGGGCTTAGTTTTGTGACCACAGCAACACTTGATAAATTCAAACTCCATTGTGAAATAAACACATTTATTAGAAAGATCAAGTTGAAAGGTTTTTTCCCCCAGGAAAACCACGAAATGAGGGTGGCACAGGGCTCAAACCAAGAAAAACCTTTACCCCCCCCGTCCAACAGCAGTCCCAATCTAAGTACAAGCATTTGAGAAAGCTGTACTTAAAGACTTAAATACTTTTCACAGCAGAACTAGAGAAGAGAATGAGGCTATCAGGGAACTTAGCCTAGACAATGACATTGTTATAAAGCCTGGAGATAAGGGTGAGGCAATCATAATCCAATCCACAGAGATGTATCAGAATGAATGCTTACATTTACTAAGTGATGAAAGGAATTATGAATGTCTAAGAGCAAACCCAACTGATTTCCTTAAGAAAAAGATTGGGAGTTCTAGCAAATGGTTGGGTAACCAAAAAATAATCTGAATTTCTATCTAAGAAGTCACTCTGCGCTACTCCCAAGGTTTATAAGAATCTGACCAACCCTCCCAGATGCACCAGTGTTTCGGGCATTGGTTCAATCTTAGAATCCCTATTTTAATTTGCTAATGCGTTTCTGAGACCAATTCTGCAAGGCACTAGTACATATCTGAAAGATACTAAAGGTGTACTATGCCTCCTATAAAATATGGATTTTGACCCATCATCCCACCTACTGATGTGTTTAGACATAGAAAGCCTCTGCACAAGTCTCCCTCAATTGGAAACCCTTGCTGTAGTAGAACAGGTACTGTTTGAGGTACAGTGGGATTACCATGCCCACAGAAACCTAATAATGGAAGGTTGCAAATGGGCACTCACTCACAATTTCTTTGAGTTTGAGGGTTCATTATTTATACAAAAACACGGGACTAGCATGGGAAGGACCTTTGGCCCAAGTATAACTGACCTATACATACACCAGCTCAAAACACATAAGGTCCTGTGCTCCAATAGCCCCTTCCTTGACAACATTGAGATCTGGAAACAGTACATTCATGATGTCCTGGTCATATGGGAAGTGGATAAAATGACAGCTGTCAGTTTTGTGAACTTTTTGAATACACAGATTGAATTCCTAAAATTCAACCATTCCATCAGCCGCACAGAGCTGGATTTCTTGGTCCTAAATATCATAACAGAGCAAGGGAAACTTAAAACCACCACACATGAAGAACGCACAGACCGCAATTGCCTGCTGTTATACAATAGCTTCCACCCCCTCTATCTAAGGGAACATTTTTAAGACGAAGGGGCTTATTACGATGTTGGTCGGAGTTGCCTGCGATCGACACCATCTCAGTCCCGGGACTGACCGACCTCTGGTCGGCAGACCCGACCACCTGATTACGATGTGAATGAACACTGTTCAGTCGCATACTCACTTTTCTCTATGGGAGCTTGTGTTACGGCCATAAACCTGCCATAATACAGGCTCCTATAAAGAAATAGGGGTGTGTGTATAACCGTGCACCCTGTGGCAGGTACCCCATGGCGCCTGCCACACAGTGTAGGGTTTTACAGGGAGGTACCCTAGGTACCCCCCTGACCACCAACCATAGGCCTCGGAGGCAAGGGGGCCCTGCTAGGGGCCCCCAAAGTTGCTTTACAACAGCCTTTCCTTGTCGGAAAGGCCGGCACGGAAAGGCTGTGGGAAACAGACATCATAATCCGGACGGTGGAAATACCGTCCATAGGGGATTACGGTGCGGTTCCGACCAGTCGTAACCGTGTCGAATGGACCGGCCGGTTTATGTTTCAACCGCCAACATCAGAATGGGGCGGTCGGCTCGCAAATCGACCGTGTTAGTCGGAAAGCCTCCGACCACGATCGAAAGGCTTCCGACTAGCGGTCCAAGGCTTTCTGACAAACATCGTAATCGGCCCCTAAGGCGGAATTGCTCAGACATACATGACTAAAAGACTCAATCTACTGGTCTGGCAGCTAAACTTAAGGCCAGAAGATATCCATCAAAAGTAGTTGAGAGAGCTATGAAGAGAGCACGTATTAATAACAGGGATGCTCTTCTAGAACATGTTCCACAAAAAAAGAAAGAGGACTGCCTGCTCTCCATCACTACATACAATATGGCATCTGACAAGATAAGCAAGATCATCAATAAGAAATGGAGAATCTTGAACAATGGCCATTTGAATCTACCAAAATCCCTGTTTTCACACAAAAGGGGCAAATGTTTGAGGGACTCACTAGTACAGACTTGTTCCTTGAAACAAGCTACGGGGCAAAGACAGACACCAGGGATACTCCTTAGAGTGGTGGGACATTATCTCTGTGGTGGATGCAGTACATGCCATATAACCAGAATCGCTGGTCACAGTTTATTTGTGTATTGTCTAGCTACCAGGCAATAATTGTGATCACCCTAAATCAGATTTCTTCTTGGCACTACCTGCCAGTATGGTTGATGACATTGTGGGAGTGTATCCACTTTCATCTTTCTGAATACTCCATAACCGCTGGTGACAATCTCTGTATGTACCATATAGCCACCAGGCAACAATTTTGATTGACTACCCCACACTGCATTTCTACTTCCCGCTAGCATGGTTGATGACAGAGTGACAATGGCTTTATGGAGTAGGTTAGGTGTCCTAACATTCACATTAAGTGCATTTATGCCTGCTCATATCATTGGCGATAGTCTCTGTGTACATTTCAATATTCGTGTTTTCTCTGAGGGCACATTACACGTGGTGGAGGGACAGCACATTCATATTACTTTCTTTATTGTCTTAGGTTCATATATTTTTCCACATTATATACGAACCGAGTGTTATTAGTATTGCCCCCCACATCGGCTTTGTTCAAACATGCTCACAATCCAAGCAGGCATCACTGGACGTGAGTTAACAGTAGTCCATCATGGTTGGTTAGAACTCGAGTATATCTGTGGCCAGGAACCGGCGTTCACTCTAAAGCGATTCACAGCATCGTAGATCACTGCATGCGGCTCCACCACTGGACGATTTTCCAAAGTAAGGGGCCTACTAGGATGGCGGGCGGACTTCAGTCCGCCCGTCACCCTAGCGGTGCTGGGACCGGCCGCCAGCAGTGCGGCAGTCCCAAACCACCAATTAGGATGCAACCACCACCCTGGCGCTCGCATCCTGCATCTCTAACATTGCGGCGGGTGCTGCTGTAAGCAGCACCCACCACAATGCCAGAGAGGCATGTTGTGCATTGCCATGCATGGCAATGGTACCCCCCAAGTGCAGCACCCCATCCCCCCGGGGGCCCGCAATGGGCCCCCACAGCAATTCCCACCAGCCCTTTCATGGTGGCATCGCCACCATGAAAAGGCCGGAACCGCCAGGCATCATAATATGGATGGCGGTGCCTTCCAGGCACCGCCACCATATTATGCCCGAGTTCCGCCCGGCCGGCAATCATGACGATTGCCGACCGGCGGAAAAGTGGCGGACGGACTTTCCGTCCGCCGCGGTACCCCCGCCATAGTAATATGGCGAGGGGAAATTATGTTGTGATGGCGGGCGGATCGGCACCGCCGGCCGGGCAGTGGCGATCCGCCCACCATCATAATGACCCCCTAAGTCACATCAGCAGACGCACTGAATGAGTTCAGCGTTTATTTTCTTGTAGCTCATTGGTAACTCTTATTCTGTATCCATCAGAGCTTTTAAACACGTGAATTTGGACCCAAACTGCCACGTTGTACGGACCTGATTGGTTTGAACAATACTACGTTTCTGGAGGTAGGATTCACACCGGGCTTAGGATTGGGATCACAATGGTTCTACGAAGGACGTATCAGCACATTGAAATTGTTACTTTTTCTTCTTTTAATACACAGCAGTAGCAATTACCACGTCTTTCATTGAAGTTTGTGAGTGCAAGCCTAACTTGTTATCAGTCTGTAAGTCATCGCCGTATTTTTGTTTTACTTCACACACCACGGCACACATTGCGTTGCTGGTTAGCGAATTTGCATGTTCTCAGAATTTCTCACTGGAGGGCTCGAGTGTGTGGAAGCATTAGGAGCACGTTCATTAGCCAAGACTTAAAGACATAGTTATGGAAGTACTGCATGTTATCTGAGCACCCAGTATATGCCTCCTGCATGGCACAAGGGGATAATACAATGATATCCTCCCTTATCCCACAGCATTATGGTACACATATGTGACTGTACATTGGAGTTTTTTTGATCTTTGTTTTTTATAGTGGCCCCTGATGAAGGGACAATCAGTCCCGAAATGCATTGGGCATCCGTCATCTCAAGTGGACTAACTATTATTGTTGAACAAACCAGATTTCGTCACAAAGACTGCTCATCTTTACGTTGATTTATGTTATCTGACATCATGAAATGTTGACTGATGAGTCATTTGGAACAAACATGATTTGGTTGATCATGTAATTAACATGTGTAAATTGTTTATTGTGTAACAAAATATTTCACTTTAGTGGTGCACACCCTGTCCAAGTTGCCAGTGGGACTTGGCCTCTTTGATATATAACAAGAACCACCATAATAATTGATTTTGGGAACAATATCAGGTGGGAACTTAGACTGTTCATGGACTGTAACACTCCCAGAGTAGCATACTTTATCACTTGCCCATGTCATCTATGCTACATAGGGATGACTACACATAAGTTCAAAATTAGGATTTGAGAACATAACATTGCAGCAACCTCAGATGTGGCCGGGCTACAGCTAAGATGTCTGTACACCTTTTGGAAAAAAGACAGACGGTATCCAACTATCAATGGGTGGTCCTCGAACATGTGGATGACACAACAAACTGCAAAAGGATACTATTAGAGAAAGAACAACGCTGTTTTTTTTAGTTGAATAGACACATTGAGGGCTTGAATGACAATATTCTGTGGGGTCAATTAACAACATAAATCACCCAGAAACTACAAAATCATAGTCTTTATAATGTGTACTATCTCAAGCGAGGAACAACATGAGTAACCCACAATGTATCAATCAATCAATCAATCAATCATGTCACTTATAAAGCGCACTACATACCCGCGAGGGTCTCAAGGTGCTGGGGGAAGAGGGGGGTGGTGCTGCTACTGATCGAAGAGCCAGGTCTTGAGGAGTCTTCTGAAGGCCAGTAGGTCTTGGGTCTGTCGGAGGTTGGTGGGGAGGGTGTTTCAGGTCTTGGCGGCGAGGTGGGAGAAGGATCTGCCGCCGGCGGTCGTTTTCCGGATGCGGGGGACTGTGGCGAGGGCGAGGCTGGTCGAGCGGAGCTGGCGGGTGGGGGTGTAGAAGCTGAGTCGTCTGTTGAGGTAGGCTGGTCCGGAGTTGTGGAGTGCTTTGTGTGCGTGGGTGAGGAGCTTGAAGGTTATCCTCTTGTTGACAGGGAGCCAGTGCAGGTCTCTCAGGTGGGGTGTGATGTGGCTGCGTCGGGGGATGTCGAGGATAAGACGTGCAGAGGCGTTCTGGATGCGTTGCAGCCGTCTCAGGAGCTTAGCCGTCGTTCCTGCGTAGAGGGCGTTTCCGTAGTCCAGCCTGCTGGTGACGAGGGCCTGGGTGACTGTTTTTCTTGTTTCGGTGGGGATCCACTTGAAGATCCTGCGGAGCATTCGGAGGATGTTGAAGCAGGATGAGGAAACGGCGTTGACCTGCTTAGTCATGGAGAGGGTGGGGTCGAGGATGACCCCTAGGTTGCGTACGTGGTCGGTGGGTGGCGGGGCTGTTCCCAGTGATGTTGGCCACCAGGAGTCATCCCAGGCTGAAGGGTTGGAACCAAGGATGAGGACCTCCGTCTTGTCCGAGTTCAGCTTCAGGCGGCTGGTCCTCATCCATTCGGCGACGGCCTTCATTCCTTCGTGGAGGTGGGCTTTGGCGGTGTGAGGGTCTTTGGTGAGGGAGAGGATCAGCTGGGTGTCGTCGGCGTAGGAGATGATGTTGAGGTTGTGCTGTCGGGCGACGTGGGCGAGGGGTGCCATGTAGATGTTGAACAGCGTTGGGCTGAGGGAGGAGCCTTGGGGTACGCCGCAGATGATCTTGGTGGCCTTGGATCGGAAGGGGCGAGGCGGACGCTTTGTGTTCTGCCGGAAAGGAAGGATGTGGTCCAGTCCAGGGCCTTCTCTTGGATCCCGGCGTCGTGAAGGCGTGTTCGTAGTGTGTGGTGGCAGACCGTGTCGAAGGCGGCTGATAGGTCCAGGAGGATGAGGGCTGCTGTTTCTCTGTTGTCTAGCAGGGTCCTGATGTCATCGGTGGCGGCGATGAGGGCGGTTTCGGTGCTGTGGTTGCTGCGGAAGCCGGACTGGGAAGGGTCCAGGATGTTGTTCTCCTCCCTGTGAAATTTGGATAATGAGAAAAAGGTCTGCACTGTTTTATACAGATGTTCACCATTTTGACCATTTGTTTTGTTAATCCTTTTTTAAAAAAAATAATAATTGGGGGATTTTTTTAGTCTTTGAATTTCTTTAATTCATCTGAATTCACTATACATTTTTCATGAACATACTTTTTCAGATCACACTATTTTGTAATTAGCAACATTTTTAACATATTGTTCATCTTTTGGCAATCAACAACCTTTTTCAATCCTTCTATAAAAATTATCCTCGATAAACTTCCTGTGAGTGCTGCATGAGTAAGCCTGCAATGGAACCAGGAAGTAATTCCATACTCGGCCGCCATTACTTTTGGGTGCGCGGTCTACTTTACCGGCACCCAGCATCATTAGCAGATTGCATGTGTGACACGCGCACGCTGCAAGACACAGCCTAGCACTAGCAAGAAGTTCCATACTGGTGGGTGCGCTGTCTAGTTTTTCCAGCACCCAGCACTCTTAGCGGATTGTACACACGATACATGCATCAATCAATCAATCAGGGGTTTGTTAAAGCGCGACTACTCACCCGTAAGGGTCTCAAGGCGCTAGGGGTGGGGGGGGTGCAGGTTCCATCCATCAAGGAGGGGGTCTGTCGAAGAGCCAGGTTTTGAGGTTTCTTCCGAAGATGGGGAGCAATGTTGTCTGTCTGAGGTGGAGCGGAAGGGCGTTCCATGCTTTGGCCGCGAGGAAGGAGAAGGAGCGGCCTCCCGATCTGGTCTTTCTGGTGCGGGGGACCACGGCGTAGGAGAGCTGGGCTGATCGTAGGGTCCTTTGGGGTGCGTGGAATTTGAGTCGGCTGTTCAGATATGCTGGTCCGGTGCGGTGGAGGGCCTTGTGTGCGTGGGTGAGCATCTTGAAGGTGATTCTCGCCTCGACAGGGAGCCAGTGGAGTGTGCGCAGGTGCTGGGAGATGTGGCAGTGTTTTGGCAGGTTGAGGACCAGTCTTGCGGCGGCGTTCTGGATGTTCTGTAGCTTGCGGGTGAGGTTTTTGTTTATTCCGGCGTAGAGTGCGTTGCCGTAGTAGAGTCTGCTGGTGACCAGGGCGTGAGTGATGGTCTTTCGGTGTTCGAGGGGGATCCATTTGAAGGTCTTACAAAGGAGGCGGAGGGTGTGGAAGCAGGAAGACGAGACAGAGTTGATCTGGCGGTCCATTTTGAGCTCGGAGTCCAGGATGATTCCCAGGTTGCGTGCGTGGTCCGTGGGGGTTGGCGGGTTTCCGAGGGTGGGGGGCCACCAGGTGTCGCTCCAGGCATCGGGGTTTGGGCCCATGATGAGTACTTCTGTTTTGTTGGTGTTTAGTTGTAGGCAGCTGTTTTTCATCCATTTGGCGACGGCTTCCATGCCTTCTCGAAAGTTGCGTCTGGCGGTTTTGGGCTCGTTGGATAGGGAGAGGATGAGCTGGGTGTCGTCTGCATATGACACGATGTTGAGTCCGTAGGTTCTGACGATGGGGGCGAGTGGAGCCATGTAGACGTTGAAGAGCGTCGGGCTGAGGGAGGAGCCCTGGGGGACTCCGCAGGTGGTAGGTGTGGGGTCCGAGAGGAAAGGGGGGAGTCTGCCCCGCTGCGTCCTGCCGGAGAGGAAGGAGCGGATCCAGTTGAGGGCCTTGTCCTGGATTCCTGCGTCGTAGAGTCTGCGTATTAGGGTGCGGTGGGAGACTGTGTCGAACGCCGCTGATAGGTCGAGGAGGATGAGGGCTACTGTTTCTCCTTTGTCCAGTAGGGTGCGGATGTCGTCTGTTGCGGCGAGGAGGGCGGTTTCCGTACTGTGGTTTTTTCTGAAAGCCGGATTGGGAGGAGTCGAGGATGTTGTGTTCTTCAATGAATGTGGCGAGTTGGCTGTTGATGGCTTTCTCGATGACTTTCCCTGGGAACGGGAGCAGGGAGATGGGTCTGTAGTTTTTGAGGTCGGTGGGGTCCGCTGAGGGTTTCTTTAGGAGGGGGTTGACCTCTGCGTGTTTCCAGTCGTCGGGGAACGAGGTGGTCGCCAGGGAGCGGTTGATGGTGTGGCGGAGCATGGGTGCGATGGGGTCAGCGGCTCGGTTGAAGATGTGGTGTGGGCAGGGGTCCGTGGGGGCCCCTGAGTGGATTGACTTCATTGTCTTCAGTGTGTCTTCGGTGGTGAGGGCTGTCCAGTCGTCAATCGCTGGTTTCCGGGTGTCGGGGGTGGTTGGTGAGGGTTCAGTGTGTTGGTTGTCTTCGTCGAAGTTGTCGTAGATGCTCTTGATTTTGTGGTGGAAAAAGGTGCTGAGTTTGTCGCAGAGGTCTTGTGAGGGAGGGATGTCGGTAGACTCGCTAGTGGGTTGGGCGAACTCCTTGATGATGCTGAAGAGTTCCTTGCTGTTGTGCGCGTGGGTGGAGATTCTGTCTTCAATCGCTTTTTTCCTCGTTTCTCTGATGAGTTGATGGTGGGCGTTGGTGGCGGCTCTGAAGTTGTCGTGGGCTTCTGTGGATTTGGTGTTCCTCCAGGCCTTTTCGAGGCGGCGGCATGTGCTTCTGGACTCTCGAAGTTCGGTGGTAAACCATCTGGCTTTCTTGGCGCGGGTATTGTTGTTTTTCTTGATGGGGGCTATGGTGTTGGTGCTGTCCGAGATCCATCTATGCAGGGTTCGGGCTGCGGTGTTGGGGTCGTCGTTTTCCGTGATGGTTGGGGTGGAGTTGTTGAGTGAGGAGGTGAGCTGGTCGTCGGTGATTTTGGTCCAGTTTCTTCGTGGAAGCAGGTGCTGGTGTCTGTGGATGGTGGGTGTTCTGAAGGTGAAGTGGACGCAACGATGGTCGGTCCATGGGAGTTCGGTGGTGTGGCTGAAGGTGATGGAGTTTCCTGTAGTGAAGAGGGGGTCGAGGGTGTGTCCTGCTGAGTACGTGGGCTCGGTCACGCACTCAGACATGCTGCATGCTTGCTGCAAGACACAGCGTTTAAAAGTCCGACAACCAGCTTTACACAGGTAACATGCAGGTACTGGTGATGTGATTCTAGGGTTCTAACCAGGTGAGACCTTGATCAAGTAAGTACAGCACAGCCAAGTGAATCGTTTACGCAGAATCACACATATTCATACTTAGTAATTATTTTTGCCTCCCGCTTCATATACAGAGTGAGACAATAGGCTCACTTCATTACTGTGGAACGTATGAAGCACTATTAGCATATTTTTTATATATCCAGTGTTATTTTTATACGTTTATTTGCATTGTCCAGCGTGCAAGTTCAATCTGGACATTCTATCACAGGGGTTTTGACCAACAAGTGTATTCGATGTGCTCACATTGTTTTCCTCATTCATGCTGCACTGAGAACATTTTTTTGATGCATGGGTAAGTACCACCTGGAGGACAGAATAAAACACAGATTTTCCTACCGGACAGGTATTTTTAACTTTACTTTACAACCCCCTCCAGCTCCTATCTTTCCTCATTTGGGTGGATTAATACAACACAGTGCTCAGGTGTAACCCACAGGTCACACCACGCCCTTTCCTCTGTGGAACGGGAAGAACCCAATGATGAAGCATGACACCTAGGGGTAACCTTGGTGGGTGAGGGTTACACATAAAAATCTTTTTGCTTTTTGTCCCAAGGGAGGATTAGCCCACATGTACGAGTAGGGCTCCTGTTTTTGATGTACTTTCATGGTTAAGGAGGATGAGCCCTCCCCTATAATATCCCTTATCTCCCCCCTTTTTTATACAAGTTTCTGGTTACCCACAGAATCTTTTGATAGCCCTTCATAAGTAACAGGTCTCTTAACTATAGTGAACAAAACTTGCATAAAGGTGCTACCCTTGGCTAAAAATGGGCTATACCAATATTATGTGGGTGTTCTAGCATATGGTGACCACTCCTGATATCCTATGGCCAGGCCATCAGTAGCACATATTGGTCATTCCTATGCATAAGTATCTGGAGGATACCTTTGACATTATGGTATGGATATTTGGCATAGGGTGAGAACCCTTAATATTTGTTGGTCCCCTGTATATCTAATATAAAGTGGGCAGCAATGGCAACAGATGGTGCTCTCATCACTTTAGGAATGAATCCCTGGCATGCAGTAGTCATATTTGGCATTAGATGGGAATCACAGGGATCTAGTTGCCACCCCTGGGCATTATGATAAAACGCTGCTAAATGTATTGAAGATGCTGGCCTTTTTTTCCAGCCTGCCATGTAATGTAATGCAACAGAATGATACTGATAGTCAACTAGAAGTGTTCCAGTTTTTACTATTTTGCTACATGCTGTTAGGGGTTCCCCAACGTGACAATCCAAGGTGATTAAGGGTGGGTACTCTTTAAGAACTCAACCATTTTGTGCAGACTACTAGTAAAATCCTGTCCTGATCTCTTTATCTGGAGCCCCCTGCATATTCTTGCATGTGTGTTGTGTGTATTTGAGATAGACACTTAATTGATTCTGGTGAAAAGGGACATGGCAGAATGCTGATGTGGTAGGTCGAGCAAGGTCGAAGAATATGGAGCTCTAGGCCGGCGAGCCCCCATCCATATACATCCTGCATATATACAATCCCTATAGGGGCCTCCTGCCTCAATAGGGACCCCTGAAAGTGCAGGGCGGGTCTGGCCCACCCTGTGAGCGCATGTGGTGCTCAAAACAGCAAGCGGGGAGTGAATCGCCTATCCTAAATGCTGGTGGATTTAACATGGCGTTTGTGATGGGCTACTAGCCAGGCAGGGTCCCGGAGTTAGCACTGCGGAGACACTGAAAAGCAAAGCATGAATTGTATGGCCCTGATTGGACTGCTTTGCTTAGGGGGAGTCTGGAGAGCCTCCACACCTGCAGGGACTGACCTGGTGGCTGCACCACCCAGCACTGGTGTGGCGATACAGCTGTGCCTGTACTCCGACGAGGAAGTGCCTGCAGCTGTCGCACATGACAGCACGAGGACAGCAGTGAATAGGGGATCAGCCATGGTCTTCACCAATGAAGCCCAGCGAGGAGGTCTGACCCAGACCCTGGGCACAGGGGAGTGCGGGAGGGGGCCGGACAGGCCCCAAGGTGGCCCACAGGGGATCTGGCTGCTCCAGCTAAGGGAACCCTCGCATTCTCGCCACCTGTCAACACCAAAGCACCATCAGGTGAGGGACATGAGCTGAGTCTGACCTCATTAATTGCCGAGCAGCGGGCCTCCCACCGGACCAGTGGAGCAGCAGGGGAGGCCTGCAGAGAACCCAGGGCCTGGCGAGAGGCAGAAGTACTGTCTAAGCCTCACAACCTCGCACAACCTTGAGAATGGGTCTACATAGAGGGCTGCAGAAATATTGAAGTGAGGCCTAAGTGGCGGTGAGGGGAAGTTGGTGCTGTTTGGAGGCCCTGAGACCCTGGAGAGTGCTGGATGGGAGATCGACCGATCCCACTAACATTCCATCAATGTTGGGGCCTCACTAAAATAGCGGCCGCCAAAGAGCCCCTCATAGGGAGCCCGTAAGGTATTGCAGCGCCGACCTGACGAGGAGCACGCCCTATGTTGAAGCATGACACCCAGCCGGGTGTGTGAGGGCCCTAAATTCCAACAGGTGGAACCCCCGTTCCCTGTGTTAGTGTAGATCACTTGCACCAGGCTCCTCCCCTTCCCCTTGCGGTTAGGAACTGCATACTTCTTGTACTTCTACAGTTTGGGCATGTATGCTGGACCTTTGTAAATGAGAGATTTTTGCTGATTCATCTCGTTGGTTTTTTTT
Source organism: Calotriton arnoldi (assembly GCA_963921515.1). Classification (NCBI taxonomy): domain Eukaryota; kingdom Metazoa; phylum Chordata; class Amphibia; order Caudata; family Salamandridae; genus Calotriton; species Calotriton arnoldi. The sequence goes on from CAWUFW010002249.1 coordinate 2,092,154, forward strand.
GTTAAAGGTTTTCTTGCAAAATTATACTCTTCTTTCTTTTAAATGGAGAAATCTTTGATAGTTTTGACTAGTTCAACCCCATATATTTCGGCAGTGTGGCTTTTTTAACAAGATGATAAGTGAGTCGGAAAATGGTTGTCCATTTGTTGCTAGGTATCTGTAAGAAAGTGAATTCCTAATTAGTGTGCATGGTAGTCCTACACAAGTAATAAAGTCACTAACCTTTTAGGCTCAGTCAAAGGTGTCAATAATTGAAATCTGAGCATAACCCCAGAAGCTATGGCACAGAACAGAGCAGACGGGGTCAACTTAAGGAATATGTGTAAAGTACCAAAACAGTTAACAAGTCAAAGACATAACACAATACAAATCACAGTGCAATTTATAAGAATATAGAAAATGTAATAAGACAAATGACACCAAAATGACATAAATCCAATGAGGAGGAACCAGAGAAATGCATTTTTCAAGATTATAATAAAAAGGCACTAAGCAAAATTAAAGTGCCTAATGTAAGTCAATGGTTGCAGTAAACTGGGACCAACATGCAATTTCAGTCTGACCGTTATGGAGCCTGGACTGTATACACAAGTTGGCTTGCTCCCAGTCAAAGTCTGGGAATCAAAATATTTGAAAAGGTTTTTAAGTCCCAACACAGACAAGGACTTTGTCACTTTGTGAGAAGAAAAGCCCTCTCCATGCCAGTCGACACTGAAACAATAGCTGCCCCCAAGAAACCCAAGACTGTATACCTGAATCAGCTTTGTCCTGCAGGTGCTCAGGAGCTTTTGAGATTTCTCACTGAAAATTTCTAATTCCCAACTCAGAATGGGGTTAAGTAATTTTTCTAGCAGTGCAGAGGTCTCCAGGCCGAAAAAAGCTGAAATCCAATCCCTCATCTAAGGTCCCCAGGTCCTCAGGTAAAAGCACTTAGGGACCTTCAGGGTGTCAGGCAGAGGCCATCAGCACTGTCCAGCCCAGTTCTAGTTTCTACTAGTCATTTGGGCACTCCAGGGAAAATAACTCTGGCAGCTTGTTGTGTTCCTGAAGTAAATCAGGAGGTCATCCAACTGACCCTTGGAGTCCAATTTTGCAGCAGTTCCTGTTTTGTCTACTGCAAATAATTCATAAGTGCACCTTATTCCCAAAATCCAATATGGGAAAACCATTCTCTTGTGACAGGACAGCCCCCCTTGAAGTTGTTTATGGTGCCGGGTCTACCCAGCTGGTCTTCCTACCACTGAAAGGAAAACACCTCCCCACATCCAGGCCATTGTCCCTGCTCTGGGAGCAGTTTTGACACCTGATTATGGCCAAGCACCAGATTGACGGCTGCTGCAGAGCTAATATAAATAAGCCTCCAGAAACTTCAGGTAGGGGAAAGGTAACTTTCTAAATGATTCTTTTCCAAAATATTGATTAAACATCCAACCTCACAATTGATTTGGGCTTTTAATAAATATTAAAAAGATGGGGGTTAATGATTTTTTCTTGCTGGTCCCAAAACCAAGATACAAAATAAAATGTTTAACTTGTACTCCAGTTTTCTCATAGGACAGACAGGGCCTTCCACAGTGACAACAGCGTTTGGGAGCTTGTCACTCTAAGACATGGTGACATTACATTTCTATATATCGAATTTTAAATACTATGCATCCTATATCATGGGCTTCAGTGCCTACACAGGTGTGACTTAATAATATTTGATGGAAGGTTTTTCCCCTTGTCAAAAGGGTTATTTTGGCGGGACAGGCTGCAGGTTTTAAACTGCAGCAGTCAGGCTATGAAGGTAGTTCTGAAGCCATGTTTGTCTTGTCCACAATAAGTGCTACAGTCCACAGGAAACAGTTAACTTTTAATGCCACGGGTGCAGCTTCAACACCATATACTATGGCGTATAGAAGATCTAATGATGCTCATTAGGGTTTGCCAAGGTCTGACTATGTTAGGAGTCAGAACACATACACTGGGCCAGCCGTGGCCCGTATAGGTAAGAGCGGTGGGACCGGGTGGGAGGGGGGATTTCGATGGAAGATGACAAGGGAAAATTAAATAAATAACTAATTTTCCCTTGTAATCGTCCATCAAAATCCCCCCCACCCGACCCCACCACCCCACCGCTCTTACCTGCATGGACCACGGCTGCACTGGGCACCTGAAAGCATTGCCCAGTGTGTAGAATCTAAAAGCCAGCGATAACGTTTTTCATACTATGCCACAAAGAAAGGAAGCTACTGAACATCCACCATCCATCAACCGGCTTTCAGTTTATACCAATATATATTTTAGGATATTTGGCATGATCCACTATAGTTTCTATAACTATGTCCTTGTATTTCTATGGGATGAACTTTCCACACCAATCCTCTCCATAAATTCTGATATTCTTAAACAACTGTTGATCATCTTTTTCTTGTCTTTTCCAACACTATTGAATTTATTTCATTTTAATTAACTGGGGGTAAGGAAGGCAGTAAACATATGTTTTTCACTACTCCTCAGATTTTACTTTTCATCAGTTGTATGCAGGGACCACTTTGATTCTATAACACTAGTCCTAAAATTGCTTTTTATTTTGCTCCTGTTTTTATTCATTTTAAAGTGATTTTCCTTAAGTCTAGGACAAAATGTACTTCAACAAGTGATTGCAATGTCAACAAGCTTTCAAGCGTCTTTTTGCAGTTTCAAAAACATTTCCACAAGCTCTTCATCTATATCCTCATTCTAATGCCCCAAAGTTTCCAAGAAATTCACACTTGCTACCACAGAAATATGGATGCTTTTAACATTATTGAAACACTTCCAATCTAAGATAGATTTAACATGATAATCTCTAAATCTCTGTGCCAAACAGATGGCCTTTTTAACCACAGGGAATCATATCAGTGCCAAACGTGAAAATGTTCATGTTGAACAGGTAATCAAAAAAGGGAGTGCAAAGTAATGAATTATCCTATTTTTCCTAGCATGAGGCAGTGATAAAATCCCCTCTGCACTGTGCTGGATTCCTGATTGGTGCTAATTCCATTTCAGGTGCAAATCCTTCATCAATTGCTCATGTGCTAATTGCAGCTGAGCTATTTAGCCATGTACAAATTGCCTACCCCACTCTTTTTGACAACAGGTTTAGCCTGGTAAAACTTGGAGAGAATCATGTTGGCAAGTAGCGTAAAATGTTGATTTGTAATCCGAGCTTATGTTACAAGAATTCATGGGCTGCTAATTATGATAATTAATCTTACTGGATAATAATTAAGGATATCAAGGCTAGCATGTGCTACTGCTATTTTGTACTTGGCTCCTTTACAGTGCTATCACTACCCATTAACTCAAGTAACATGAAGGTAGTCCCAGGTGCAGAAAGTAATAAAGGGTGTTTAAAACATGGTAGGAGACTTCTGAGAGACTTCGGGGGTCATTCTGATAACTTTCAGACAGCAACCATCGACTCGTCGGTTGCGGTCCGATTGCCATCTGCTGCTGCAGTCTGACCGCTGCATTACAATGCGTGTGGTCAGGAGCAGCAGGTGAAGGGACAGTCTGACGCTTTCGGATGGGCTCAAGGAGCCCGTCGGACCGTTGGACGGACAGTAATCCCTACAATAGGGGCAGTGCCTGCTCAGGCAACGCCGTAGGGATTACAATGTCCCTTTCCAGTCCACCTGCCCTTTCATGGCGGTTCACCCGCCATGAAAAGGCAGGTAAAAAGTGACCTTGGGGGCCCAACAACCCCAGGCCCTCCGCTATGGATCCTGGAACCACCTATGGTGACCCCTAAACATCCCTGCACCGTATGGAAGGCACCATGCGTGTCTGCCACATGGTGCAGCAATGCTTTAAAAGTGTGCATTATCTATTGCAGCTTGTGCTGCAGCTCGCAGAACAAGCCACAACGGAAAATATACACTTTACGACCGCCGTGAAGTAACAAAACATTGGTCATGCCAACCCTGCATCTCAACCATTGTACACATTTATTTTAGAGTTCCCGCCATGATTCAAACTTATTTCCTGGGAGGGTGGAACCCCAACCATAAACAATCCATAATGTGCAGAGCCAGGAGGTAGATCCAGATTGACCATTGGAGATTTAATGGGATCATCTGGCAGGGAGGAAAATAACCCCATGCTCCATGGTGCCTGAACAGTACTCCGCCGAGTACCATTCTGCTGCCCAGAGTGAGGGGGGGGTTAAGATTGTTGCTCAACTCTACATGTGACCCCCCACTATGCTAGCCATTTCCACTGGTTGGACTGTAGATAAAGCTAAAGACTTGCAGGATTTACAAAACTGCGGCTGAACTCATTAGCTCTGGGGACCCTGAAAGAACTACGACCAGGCCACAGGTCCCTGTGTTTTGTAAGGAACATGTTGCCTGGGAAGTGGTTTCACCTGCTCTGAGAGAGGGGTGTGTGGTGCTGACATAATCATTTCTCTCGGGACTCGGAATGAGAACGGTTCTTTATGGCACCCTTTGAGGATGACACCTTATCCATTTTCCCTTCCAGGGTAATTATAACCTGTCTCAAGTCTCAGGCCTTACCCCTCAGCCTCTCAATCACCCTCATAAGTGTATCTACTTCTGTAGGCTCACTGCCCTGAGAACTCTGGTCGGTAATATGGTCAGAAATAATCCTCTCCACCCCCCCATCCAACCAAAGTACTGAGTACCGAAAACCCATGTTCACATTACACATCAAGGTTAATCAACCCCGGGGCATTAACCCTCATACTCTGATCGGCCATACTAGTGTTCGAAAATATTCTCTCCTTAATAGCTTGAGGGCATGCAACCAAGTTCTTTTTCAGGTTCAGGTTCTTTTTCAATGTGAACATGTTGGGACCCCTCTTCTTAGGTCTTTTTTAATTTACTTGGGCAGAGATCGAATTTGGTAATGCAATAACCTCAGGGACAACGAGATCAACCGAAGGACTTAAGATCTCCTCAACTTCCACCAGGAGGCCATGAATTCTGTCCATAACACAGTTCCCCCAGCTGACTACAAGCCCTTCTTAGCAATGAGAGGGCCACTGGCCACATCTACTACCTTCCTCTTTCCCATTTAAGCAGCCTGTTGGATAATGAAGAAGTCCAACTGGGAGTAGCTTACTAAGGCTAGTAAATGGTAAAATAGCTGGCAGTCCTTTCAGCGCAATGCCATAGAGGTAGCCCCGCTTTGCCCAATTACCTCCAGGAACCGACGGACTCCAACGGCAACAGAAGTGAATAAACGAAATGCGCAGAATACAAAGGGCTCCTCCCCTGCCCCCAAAGTGTGCTGGAACATGTAACCCCACCTCCATGCAGCCACAAAACGCATTAAAGTCAATGTGCGCTGTAATTTATAGAAGTGAAGGGAATGCTGTGTCAAATAGTATCTGCCACTTACCTCCTCCCCTGGTCCTTAATGATGGCTGCGCCTTCACCCACAAGGACAGGCAAAGGAGCACCCGACCACACACCAGGAAACTACTATATCACTACAATAACACTACAAAGTCATCCGGAGGACATAAAACCCACTCTTCACCATACTGCCCAGAGTTTCGTTGGTATAGGAGGGGGACTCTCAGAAGGACCCTCAGAAGGCCTCACAGGCTCAGAAGGATCAGAATTCCATTGACTAGGTTGGTTCCCTGCTGCAGTCTAGCCCAGCCTGCTAGTGCCAGACCTCCCACTGCCCTGCCGCACACCCATACTCACTCGGCTCCCTGTATTTATGAGTTGACTACAGTGGCGGTGACAACGCGGCTGCTGGCAGGCTGTTGAATAAAGAAGCGGATCCTCTACAAAGGTTAAAAAATAAACCCTTGCCAAACAGCGACAAAAGCTAAGGGGGCAAAGAGCAATGGGACACCACCCTACTGCAGCGGCAGCTTTCCTGTGTCCTTCCTTTGGTGGCTTCCGAGGCTCCTAAATGCGCATGCACGCCCTTGATTATCGTCTGATATGTGATCGTCTGTCCCTCCTGACCTGTGGGCGGGCACAAGCATGGCAACCGGGGAGGAAGCTCACTAATCTGAGGAATAGAGGACCCTTTAAAACAGTCTTGGTAACCACCAATTCCTTCCAGATTCCACACCAATCCTAATACTTAAATTTAAATCCTCTTAGGCAAATTTATTTACGTTTCTAGCCTTTCAGTGAGTGTTCAAATTAGCATCTTGAAATCCTTAAGCAATATTTTGTTGTAATTGCAATTGCATAGTGCTTTGTATACCCGCTGAGGAGCTGAAGGAGCTGAAGAACATTAGTGGATGGACAGCATGCAGCCTGTGTGGGAGTATTCAGTTGTAATGTGGCTTATGTGGAAAGAGTTTCGGTGATCTACGGATGTTGCAGAGGCTGCCCCCAAAGGGGGCTAGACAGCCGGCGCCATAACTAGCGCCGTGCCCCCGGACAGAACGAGTTGGGGGCTGGTTTTGGCGCGCAAAACGGCCAAACGGCAGAAAGGGGGGAAAAAACACCCGGTCCCCCCCCCCACGGCGGCCGCCAAAGAGGCGCCGGCCCCCTCGGCCAATGGGGGCCCAGGCGGGATATGAATCCCCCCAATAGGGGAAGACGCCTACCTGGGCGGGAAAGCAAGTGGGGGGGCATATAAGCGCTGCTCCCCCAGGTAAGCTCCTATCTTCACGGAGCGGGGGAGCAGCATCGGCGTCAGAACCTTTTTGGCTTACTGATCTGGAGGGAAGGTTGGGTAACTAATAAACAGATCGAGCTATACACAGACGCATCTGGCAGCACGGGGTTTGGGGCGATCCTAGGAAGCCAATGGTGCACAGGGCACCATGGCAATGGCCCGGCAATGGCCCGGCAGCTGGCACAGACTGGGTATAACCAACAATATTACCTTTCTAGAATTATTCCCGATCATAGTGGCATTGACGATCTGGGGGAAGGAATTGCAGAACATGAAACTAACACTATGGTCAGACAACAAGGGCGTAGTACAGGCCATTAACAGGGGGTCTGCTAGGTGCCCAGACACTCTGCGACTAATGCGCCGACTGGTTACATTACAGCTGGAAGGCAACATAGACCTACGAGCACGCCACGTCCCAGGGGTGGAGAACGAAGTGGCAGACGCCCTGTCCAGAGCCAGAACGGACAGGTTCAGGGAGCTGGCACCGGGGGCAGCGCAGGACATGACCCCTTTCCCGAGACAACTGTGGGACCTGGCGGGGTAGACCTGTCGGAGCTGGTCCACCTTGCACTTGCCCCGGAAGCAGCCAGGAGATACAGGAAGTACGTGGGGACAGTAATGAGGGTAGGGGGCATCCAGTCTCTGAGAGACGGGGGGCCACACGCAGGGCAACCGAACAATTCATTCAGTGGGCATTTAATGGCAAGAAGTCCAGGTCATGGGCGCAGGCCCACCTGGCTGCCGTGGCATACTACGCAAAATTAGAGACAGGGCAGGACCCAGTTGCATCCCCTTACATCAAAGCGGCAATGAAAGGGTGGAGACGAAAAGAGGGCACAAGGAAGGACACCAGGCACCCGATAGACTTCAAGAAACTTTGTTTGTTGTTGGGGACACTAGGGGACATAACAACGGACAGCTTCGAGTGCCTCCTGTTTAGGGCCGCATTCGCCACCGCCTTCTTCGGGGCTTTCCGCCTCAGCGAGCTAGTAGCCCCCTCAAGGGTGGGCCCGGCAGAACACTGTTTACAAGCAGGCGACGTAACCCCCAGAGCAAAGGGAGTGGAGATTCGATTAAGGCGGTCGAAAACTGACCAAGCCGGCAAAGGGGTACTGGTAAGGCTACAATGCATTGAGGATCACACCTGCTGCGCGGTGTGCTGCCTGCTCGCTTTCATGGTGGTGCGGCCAGCCGGAGGGGGTCCCCTGTTCAAACACAGGGACGGAACGCAACTGAGCAAGTTCCAATTTACAGCAATATTGCGCCTCGCAATAAGCAGGGCAGGGCTGCCCACGAGGGGCTTTGGGTCCCATTCATTTCGGATAGGGGCTGCCACGACGGCCGCGCAGCATGGGATGACCGAGGCCGGAATACAGGCAGTAGGGAGATGGCGGTCAAGGGCATACAAGACTTACGTGAGGCCACAGATGCTATGACCCACAGGACACACTAGGGGGAACAAATGAGGACGCCCGGCCCCAGGACAAACTGAGAGTGACTGTCTGTTTTCATTACTTTGACAGGAAGGAGACCGCGCCTGGTGTGGGTGGTGGGGCACTCGTTTATAACGCGGATGGACGCCTGGTGGCGGCGTGGGGGCCACTTGATGGGAAAATGGCCAGTGGGCACCTGCATACAGTGGTTTGGCCAACCGGGGATGAGATGGGAACAGCTGCCGGCAACCCTCAGAGACTTGCAGGCAGAAGCGGCGTGGCATCCGGATGTTTTGATCATACACCTAGGGGGGAACGATTTGGCCAGACTCGGGAGGAAAGCACTCCTCCACGACATCCAGAAAGATCTCACGGAGGCGGCTAGGGCCTTCGGGAGCACCGCCATTATCTGGTCTGAGCTGATCAGCAGAAACGAATGGCGCGGGGTAGAATCTCAGAAAGCAGTCGAGAACTCCCGTAAGAAGCTCAACCTCACAGTGAGCAAATTCTGCAGAACAAATGGCCTGGAAACGGTCAGACACGGGCTCATCCACACGGGTCGCCCGGAATTTTATGCCAAAGATGGAGTGCACCTATCTGAGGAAGGCATGGGAGTGTTTTGGAGCAACCTTTGGGGCGCCATGGCCTTAGCAGGTTGCAAATGAAGTAGCGCAGGACGTAGTTGGGGGAGCCGTGGGGAGACGGAAGCCTCCCAGACGGCGTGGCGAAGAACTACGCTGATAACGGTTGGTACAGAGGCACACCGGAGGGCGGTGTGCCATAATAGGTCCACTCTCCTTGGGATGCCTCACGGCTGGGTGAGTCGGCCTAAGGGCGGTGTGTAGGACCACTCACTTTGGGATGCCTCACGGCTGGGTGAGTTGGCCTACCAAAGAGGGGGGGGGAGCAAACAGAGATGGCGCTCGCAGCCCAGCCCCCGCCGGATGGCAGGGCACAACAAGAGTCGGACAAGGTAGCGAGTTGTGGCCTAACTCCGGGACAGAAGCTACTCCCTCCCCGCGCAAAAACAAAACCAAGAAAACGACCCAGAAGGGCCAAGAGACAATACCAAGGAAGTTTGTTATAACATAATATGCAAAATATGCAAAGTATATACATGTTTCCTTGTATTCCTAATAAACTGCGGCCAACAAATGACCACCACAAGACAAGCGTGTACGTTGGCTTTTTCATGAGGAGGAATACAGTAGGGGGAATGTTGCATATATGTGGGAGTGGGGCGGAGTGCGCGGGTTATGAACAAAATGGTGGTTTCTCAGTGGTGTGTCAAATTCATGGTCAAAGGCGTGGTAATGTCACTTACTATCGAGTCAAGGTCAAAAGATAAGTGAATTTCACTTCCTCTGATGTCACAGGGATCAAAGGCCACATGATGTCATTTTCGCTACCCCTGACATTGCCGTGAATTAACATTGATGGGAAAGGGGCTCTGAACTTCACTTGCTGCCTGCTCATGGTCCTGGGCAGCAGTGGGAATTGTCTCCCGCTACGGCAGAGAACCCCCAAAGTTGCTACACTTGTTTCAGGCCTGGGTTTACAGCACAGATGTCTGCAATACTTATTGTTTTCATTAAATTTACAAAGAGTGGTTTCATCCAGTGGAGCGTTACTTGCTGACCTCGTGCTATTTGGCAGATAATTTAACAAGTGCTTCCTTTGGAATGCATGAAGGACTATTTTACATTAGAAAAGTACACTCAATCATCTCCCTGTTAGTCACATTCAATTCATTATCTCATATGCATTCTAGAGAGAAAGTAACCCTTTTCACTACTTTTTCTGCTACTAACAAAGCGTATTTGGCTGGTTTTAAGGTGGTTATTAGCATTTATGCATGTCTGCGATTACACGCACTGACACATAAAACTCACATCTATTGTTTTTTTCTAGTGCTTGTTCTAACTTTTCAACCATGCTAACTCAGCAAAATTGAGAAGTAGGAAGAAGTGCTCAAAGTTCCGCGTTAGCTAACTTTGCACAACTGTACAACACAGTCACACGATGTTGTGATGAACGATACCTCATAGTCAGTTTAAGCTACTGTCTGCTATTATTACGATCAGAATAAATCTTAATTGATCTCAGAGCTCAACACAAAAGCTAAACTAAAAATAAAAACTGATGTTTGGGATTTACACAAATAGGAAGAATTGAGATACAGTCTGTGTGTTATTAATTTTTTATGTTCCAAAGTTTATGGAGGAAAGTATTTTTTTTGAAAGAAAGTGTCACAGATGTGTTTCCAAATAAAGCTCTGATAGCATGTGCTAATGTAATTACACAAATAGCCTAATGAACCATGTAAAGCATATTCCCTCTATTAAATACACATAGCATGGAGCCACATATTGCTTATTGAGTGTAAAAAATGTATTTAATCAGCTTAAAAGACGAAGAGACTCTTGAAGGTTGTGCAGATTAACTGGCATGCGTCAAGTTCTATTTTAAATTATAGAGGGTCATAGTCAATCAAAAGAAGCACAAAATGTAAATAATTGATTGCTTATAATGCAAACACTCTACCACAACGCTCTTGGTATCTAAGCGTTTAAGGTCATAACATGCATAAAAATATGCATGCTTTTAATTCGCAAATGAGCATCGAGTTGTTTCAAACGTAAAAGATTTCAATAATATTATGATATTTCTGGCAGAGCGACGCGCCATTTCATTTAATCTAGTTTCTATTGTCCAGAGATGTGCTTTTCCCTTAGGATGCACACTGGATATAGTTTGTGAAAACATTTATGTTAGCAGTGTGAATATAAACATTTTTAAAAATAACATTGAAGTTCTCACCCGTGTTTAGTTTTCATTGTGTAAGCAAAATAAATGACAGCCAAAGCATTGAATCTACTCAGTAAATGTGATGACCGGTTCATACAATGCGGCTCAGATGTTATTAAATGCAAAGCAAAGGTTTGCATGTAATAAAATCCTGTAGACAGATTCGCATAGTAAGCATTTTTCAAAATCACAAAGTTGGTTTTGTATTCATGGCAGGATTTACTCAAATGAAGATTTTGTGTGAACAAATCTAATTACAGGAACAGTTAGTTGAAATTCCAGTCCTGTAATGCCCTCCTAGGGGAATATTTACAAAGAAGTAACCCTGGGTGTAGTTTGCGTAGTAGCACTACACGCAGCTACGCGAAGTACACTTTGAACTACACTCAGCTATGCAAATTACATTAATTGCATAGGGCATCTTGCACAGTGCAAGTTATGATAAAATAAGTATCTCTGTCTTTATATGCTAAAATACATATAGTCATTTCACCAAAGTGAAAATGATAAAATAACAAGCAGTGAGAGAGGTGATGATTTTGGGATCCTCCCTAACCTAGGGAGAGAACCAAGCAGATGCCTTGAAAACAAAAAGCACATCTTGTTGAACGATTCAGTGGTGGTCCCATCCTCTTAGGACCACCCCAAGCACAGTTATTGGCAAAAATACAATCCCAACCAAAGGCCCTGCAAAGCATTATGGGACGAGATTAGCAGTGGGCAGTGAATATTATAGTATCCAATATCAAAATAATTCTACAAAGAGCTGCAGTTCAACTAGTCGTTACTAGATGTCCCTCACGAGTCAAATGCAAAGCATTGAAATTATTATTACATCAAGCTGCAGTTCCACTAGTCGTTACTAGATGTCTCTCATGAGTCAAATGCAAAAGCTTCATGAAAGGGTTTCAATGCTTTTGCATTTGACTCATGAGGTCATCTAGTAAAGACTAGTGGAACTGCAGCTTGATGAAATAATAATTTCAATGCTTTTGCATTTGACTCGTGAGGGACAACTAGTAACGACTAGTTGAACTGCAGCTCTTTGTAGAATTATTTTGATATTGGACACTATAATATTCACTGCCCACTGCTAATCTCGTCCCATAATGCTTTGCAGGGCCTTTGGTTGGGATTGTATTTTTGCCCATAACTGTGCTTAGGGTGGTCCTAGGAGGAAGGACCACCACTGAATCGTTCAGCATGATATGCTCTTTGTGTTCAAGGCATCTGCTTGGTCCTCCCCTAGGTTAGGGGACCCCAAAATCATCACCCTCTCATTGCCCAATATTTTCATTGTAAAAGTTCACTTTTGTGAATTGGTTATATGTTTTTTAGCACGTAAAATTGCTTTATCAAAGCATTTGTAGGTGTTGATGATTTTATTGCTACGCTATGTGTTTAGCACAGTTTTTGCACTGTGCTACGTGCAATTTGCGTAGTAGCACCAACTACACATGCTCCGTGAGCGTAGCGTAGTACTACGCCCAGGGTTACAAAGAAGTGGCGGAGTGAGGCGTTAGCCGTCATGGCTTAACACCTCACTTCGCTACTTCAGGAACGCAAGGCTGCACCATATTCACAAGGATATGGTGCAGCTTTGCGTTTCTCCTCGTATCGCCAAGTTAAGACCAGGTTTTCCCTGGTCTTAATTTTGGTGCTGCCTTCTATTTACGGTACATTTGTAAATAGGGGGCAGCGTCAAAATCAATGGGTGTTGCAATGGAGCGCCCACCACAACACCCACTGCCCACCCCTTTCACGCTAAGCATAGCGTGAAAGGGGGGCTTATTTACAAGGCAGCGTTAAGACACGTTAAGTGGCTTAACGCTGCCTTGTAAATAAGGCAAAGCAAAGCCCTACAAAAAGTGACGTTCCCGTGGCGTTAGGGGCTTGTATATATGCCCCTTAGTATCTGCACCTCTACAAACATGCTTGGCGCTATTCAGAAACTCTTCTCTGACCCCTTCGACAAAAAGCTTTGAATTTTACTACTGACAAGGGTAAGTCCATTTCTAAGGCGTGACTTGGAAGGGAACACACCAAACACTTGATGAAGGTGGCAGGAGGGGCTTCTCCAGTGATTGTTTTCTATGACCCAAAAAAGGTACAGAAGTTAATAAGTACACAATTATAAGCTTGTTTTCACTTGTGAAATATACAAGCGTACATAGGCCCAGGGAAAAATTGACGTAACAAAAGTCACCATTATATTACTCCAGGAACCCTACGACTAGCACTGGTTTACAGTTGTGGAAACTTTTGTGAATACCCGAAAGTTGTAAATCTGCACACAGGCGAGGTTATAGTCTTTCGAGTTCATGTTTATAACTGTCTTGTAGAAAAGTGTCCACTGTGCCTGCTCAAAGCTGGACTGCTGTACTCTCTTTTTTTTAAGGTAAAGCAGCTTTATTTTGACTTAGCAGAAACAATTTAAAGGAACTTGTATGTACTGAAAAAAAGAAATCATCATAAATGTCAAAAAGCATTGAAGCTGTTTAACAATTTTGAAATAAGATGGGGAAAGGAAAAAAGGAAAAAAAGAATGGGGGATATACATATAGAAAAACAAGGTTAGCAACAACTTAGACCACTACCTAAGAAGAAAAATAGTAATGCAATGTACTTATGAAAAATCAAACAAAGGGAACAAGAATTAATATACATAGCAGAGAATTTGAAAAAATCATGGCGGTTTAAAATTTTCAGATAAAATACTTGTAGAAGCTTTATGGACTATATCATATAAAAAAGAAGTTAAAGGCAACCAATATAAAACTCTATTAACGGTCGGAGAATACAAAGAGGAAAAAGCAGTATCTAATCTATGATAATGACAAACATTACTCCACCAGGCTGCGTAAGAAATATTTGAGGTACATTTTCAATTAATAGAAATTTGTTGATAAGCAAGAGTTAGCATAAGGTCTAGCAGTCGTAAATTACAACATGGCGAGGGGATATCATCCGATAAACTGCCTAAAAAGAGCCTGAGTGGACTTAATGGATAATTCAAATGAAAAATTAAAGATAACTGGGACCAAACCTTTTCCCAGAAGGAAACTGTATGGGGACAGTAAAACAACATGTTCATAAGGTCACCAAATTGGTGGTCACAGGACCAGCATTTAGGAGTGGAATCCATGGAGAATCTAATTAGTAAGGAAGGGGTAAGGTATAGTCTATGATAGAGGAAGAACAACGATTGGGAAGTAGAAGCTGATCTGGAGGTTTTAGAGACTTTGTCCCAAATCCTATTCCAAAATGGAGGAGTCCAAGTACATCCCAAATCCAATTCCCAGTGTAACTCCAACTTAGTTTTGGATCTGACAGATGATAGAGAGCGAAGAATTCTGTAAATAGGCGAAACATTAGGAACAGAAGTAAGAATAGAACCAAGGGGGGAATACATGGAGGGAGAAGGGGAAGCTTATGGTAAAGAATAAAGAATATCAAGCAGAATATTTACAAGAAGGAGATATTTAAGTAAATAGGAACGGGGACACGTGAATAAGAGTTGAAATTGTGAGAGAGATAGAGGGTCATTATTAGAGAATAAATCTTTCACCCAAATAATACCTCTTTGCCTCCAGGCTTTCCCAAAAAATTGGTTTACCTTTTGATAGTAATAAGATTGTTATACGATAGAGGAGATTGAAGGAAGGACTCACGAGTTACAGATTGCGGTTGATAAATTGGCTTTAAAGTAGAATATATGTGTTTAAAAAGAGAAGGGGAGAGTATGGAAGGTTTAGCCGAGAAGGATATAACTTTACGGGGAAGAAAAGGAGTTAGAAAAAAGCATCCAATGTCCAGCCACAAAGGGGTAAATCAGGAATGCGACAAAGAAAGTCATTTAGAAGCTTGGTGGAGGCAGAAAGCTTTATGATATAACTTAAAGTCAGGGAAATTGACTCTACCTTATTGTTTAGTATTCCTAAGAGAGGTTAGTGCAATGCTGGCTTTTTTACTTGACCAAAGGAATTTAGAGAGTTTAGAATCTAGCTTCTTAAAGAATGTAGCAGGATGATTAACTGCGATCATTGAAAGGGTATATAGAATTATGGGCGAAATCATCATTTTAATAGAGTCCATGCGGCCCCACCAGGAGAGAAAAAGGGGATTCCATGAGGAAAGAAGCTTATCAACTTTATCTAAACAATCATTGATATTTGTCGAGACTGAGTCAATAATAGAAGGGGCAAACCAGATGCCTGAATAATTAATTTTGGAAGTAATTCAATGAAACCCTGTGTTACTGAAAGAATGGCTAAAACGAGACTTAGTAAGAGGCAAAATTTCAGTTTTGTCAGAATTAATCTTGTAACTAGAGACCGAAGAAAAGGTTTCAATTTCCTGGAGAAGAGCTGGAATGGACTGCTCAGGAGTGGAAATAAAGAGAAGTATGTTGTCAGGATAAGCTGATTTTTTAAAAATGATCAGCCCCTTACTGGAAACCACTGATTTCGGTGTTGTTTGTGATATGGGACAAGAAAGGCTCCAAAACTAGTATAAATAATAGAGGGGATAATGGGCAACCCTGACGAACACCACGACCCAACGGGAAGTAGCTAGAGATCTTTCCGTTGTCTAAAACTGATGCCCTGGGCGATTGATAAAGTAAGGAAACAAAAGACATAAAATGAGGACCCAACCCATGCCAGGCTAGAGATTTGAGCAAAAAGGACCAGTCAATTCGATAGAATGCTTTCTCGGCGTCAATCGAGATAGCTGCCAGAGGGTGAGAAAGAGAAGATGTCTCATTTAAAATGTTAAAATATAATCTAGAATTGTCAGAAGTAAATCTGCCTTTAATAAATCCTGACTGTTCCTTACCGATCAATGAAGGAAGAAGGGGTTCAAGACGTAAAGCAAGTAATTTGGCAAAGATTTTATAATCCATGTTAACCAACTAAATAGGCCTGTAATATTTACAAAGAGTTGGATCCTTACTGTCCTTATGGATAAGATAGATGGTGGCCTCTTGGAAGAAACCACCTATAGAACCAGATGCAGAGAAGAATTGAAAAAGTTGTAGCTGCTTACGATGGAGAAGATTGGAAAAGTGCAGAAAAAATTCGACCGTCCGACCAGGGGATTTGTACTTCTTGAGGGATTGAAGACCTTGAAGTATCTCTGATGGAACAATGTCAGCTTCTAAGGATGAAAGATGACCATGAGTGTCCAGGGTCTTCTTCGAATTTTTTTAATAAGTCTCTATTTGAGAAGGCATTGGTGGAGATTTAGGCATGTACAGAGACTGGTAATATTTAACAAATTCTGCAAGAATCTCGGAATCTTTAAAGACAGGTAGCCCCAAAGTGTTCTTTACTGATTCTAATATGTGACCTTGCTTACAAATTTTTAAATAGTTAGCCAAAAGCTTACCCATTTTATTACATCCACCGTAGTAACGAGCACTACTACAGAGTAGAGATCTTATTGAACTGTAATTTTGCATGAACAAGCTCTTGCAAATTAGATGGAGTAGATGAAGAATAGTATTGGTGTTCCAGCCATTTGATATCTAGTTATTGGGATTGATGTTTCTTAAGGAGAGATTTCTTTCTCCGAGAAAAACTATTAATTATACGACCTCGAGTAGAAGCTTTAAAAGTGTCCCAAAGTAATTGTGGGGAAATAGTAGGGTCTGCATTAATATAAAAAAATTCCTTAGAGAAAGCTAAAAAGGACAAAGAGAAATCAGGATTGAGTAAAAAAGAATAATTAAATCTCCAACGATTAGACTTGGGGTGCACCAGGAGCAGATCAAGATCTGTAATGACAGGGGCATGAGCGGAAATCACAATTAGTTCGATATAAGAACTGATAAGATTTTGGGAAAGCAGTTTAGAGACAAAAATATGATCCAATCTGGAAAGGGATCCACGAGGAGGGGAAAAGAAAGAAAATTCTTTACTAGAGGGATTACAGATTCTCCATGAGTCCACCAGAAGACATTGAGAAATAAAGGAAAGAAATTGTTTATGCATTTTGTGGGAGATAAACTTAACTGGGGATTGACTATCAATAAAAGGGTCCATTATTTGATTACAATCACCACCTAAAATGAAAAAGTAATCAGCATGCTGAATACATTTTTTTGAAATGTTAGGCCAAAAGGTATTATCCACTTGGGTAGGGGCGTAAAGGTTACAAATAGTTAGGGGTATATCATTAACAATTAACTAAACAAAAAGAAATCTACCTTCTGAATCGAAGTCTTGAGAGACAGTTACCAATTTTAAATGCTTGTGACAGAGAAGAATAACACAATTTTTCTTATTTGAGGAAGGGGAGAAAAAAACAGAACCCACCTAGCCACGCTTAAATTTCAAAGCCTCAGATTCAGAAAGATGAGTTTCTTGGAAAATAATGAGGTCAGGAGAGTATTTAGCTAAATGCCTCTTTTTCCATGAAATGACTCTGGATGAAATAACAAATGTATATGTAAAAAAAAAAGAATATGGTCTTTTAAAAAAAAAAATACATTAAACAGAAAGATAACAGAAAAAATGACAGAAAGAAAGGAAAGAAAAACAGGATCAGAAAGAAGAGAGGGAAAGGAGAGAGGAAAAAAGATCAAAAAGGAGAGACAGTACATGTCAAGAATGACGACTGCAGAAACCTACCTGATGAGGATGAAAACGGGGGGAGAGTCGATGACAGCACCAGTGACTCCCCCCGTTTTTTATCTTTTTTCTTCTCTCCTTTCCCTCTCTTCTTTCTGATCCTGTTTTTCTTTCCTTTCTTTCTGTAATTTTTTCCGTTATCTTCCTGATTAATGTATTTTTTTTTTAAAAGACCAACTCTGTTTTTTACATATACATCGTTATTTCATGCACAACGGCACCGCTAGGGAGACGAGTCGAAAGACAAACGGAACAAGACAAAGTGAATGGCTGGATAAACATCAGGAAGCCTGAAAAGAAAGCTGAGGTTAATCAGAAACTGCAAAAAGCACAATAGTCATAAAAGTAGCAAAAAGTAGAGAAAGCATAAATACTACATGAGAACAATAAAACATCAAAAAAACAGGATATCATGCAGGAGGGGGTCCTCCAACACAAAGAGGGTTCATTTTGACGAGAAAGTAGACGTCTCCATGGAGCTGGAACAATGAAGATGAAGAAATTCCAGCAAATCTGCAGGAGCTGTGAAGGAGGAGGTTTTTTTCTGAAATGTTACTTTGAAGAGACATGGGTGAAACAAACCAAAGTGAGTACCCAAAGAGCGAAGTTGAGGGTGAAGATCCAAGAACTCCTTCGGTCTGGTGGCTGTAGCTCTTGAGACTTCCTGTGAGATAAACAGTTTGTTGCCCTGCCATAAAAGTTGCTTTTTAGATTTTGCTGCATTGCAACCCTTCAGTAAATCAATAAATTCCAAAAAGAAGATGATGACACCTCTGGGTTTGGTTGAGGAAGAGGATGAAAGAGGACGATGACCTAAGCGATGAGCTCTCTGAATATTCAAACGTGTGGAAGAAGGTAAGTCTACCAGCTGAGGCAAAAAAGAAGTGAAAAAGGAAACAGGGTCCACTCCTTCCAGACCCTCCTGAAGAAGACCATAGATACGCAGAATATTCCATCTATTTCTATTTTCCAAATCTTCAGAATGAGCCTTCAGTGCCACAACCTCATTCTCCAAGACTACTATCTTTGAAGATTCATCCAGTATATCACTGACACGTTGTTTCAGCACTGTGAATCTGGTTTCCATTTGAGACCATTTGTCGTCCAAGTTCTGAATGTGCATATTAGTTTCCTCAACAAAAAGAGGAAGCATGCAAATCTCCTCAAGAACCAGGTCTGCAGAAATAGGAGAGAAGGATTTCTCAGGAGAAGGGGTGTCCTGTTTACCTCTTTTGTGGGTAGATGAAGAGGTCGTTGGACCAAATTTAGCAGACGAAGAGGATGAGGATGACATGTTGATTGCAGGCGAAGCGCTCCTCAGTGAACAACTGGCAGACTTTAAAAAAGATGACAATTTCTGTGAGGAAGCGGATGAGTGAAGAGGAGATGCCTTGAGTTTCTTCAATCTGCCCATATACCACGCAAAAAGGCATTCCCAGATAGTGTAGAGGAAAGCTGGTTAGGAACAACAGGCCCTTGCTGTTAATACCACAGAAAAAATAGAGCGTCGCAGAAAGGTCGGGAGGAGAACATTACCTCAGCGAGAAATACCTCAAATGAGCAATGAATGGTGCAGAAATGAGGTTAAAGGCGCACACAGCGTGAGAGGGGGACTATGAGGATTTTAGAGCAGGTCAACAAAACTCCTGGAAATAAGCAGCAGAAAAAAAGCAGAGGAAAAAATAAGTTATTCCTGTGGAAGCCATATGTAGTTAAAATGGCTGCCGTAATGAGGAGAGTAGGAAAAAGACCTAAAAAAAGGTCTCAAAAGCACCAGAAAAGCCAATTCATCATAGATATCGGCTTGCCCTGACTTCCAATATCCATGAAGACCGCCTCAGTGGTAAACTGGGAGGAAAAACTGCTCCAATGCGTCCCGTTCGTCCGCCGACTCGGAGAGCTCCTGGACTAGGTGGCCATCTTGTGCGGTGGCCGCGCGGGCTCCCGGACTGCTGTAATCTCTTAAACCTGAAGTTTCAACACTAAAGGCAATGTACTTGATCTTTCGCTTGCTGCAAAGTTCAGTGGGTGCCGTAGTGCTGTTCTTGGTGTTTATACTGGTATACCAATGTCTGTCTTTGACCTGCAACCATATGACACAAGACTGTGCAGTTTATGTCCCCACCCTTTTTATCATGGGGGCAAGCAGTTCATTCAATAGTTCTGGTAGACCTAAATAGCAATACACTATATTATTCTGCAGAGCTTTTGAAGTAGCACTAATGTTAGAACTAGTACTGCAACTCTCCAATGAACTTATTACATTTTCACATTATTAGTATGGGGTGGATTCCATTGGTAAAATCATTATAGTAATCTGTGTTTACCCTTGGTTTCTTCAATGGGTAACAGTGTGGGCTTGACAGGCGCATGGATAACCACTGATTTGGGACTGGCAGGTCCTGTAATACTTATCGAGCAAAAAGAGAATGCTGGTGAGCCACCTGTCTACTAAAGGGACTTACAAAGGCTTCAATCGACAGGCTTGGTCCATATAAAAAAGCATTACAGGGCTGCAGTTATGACATCCTGAGGGTTAGTGCATGTCTTTTGAACTAGGAGACTGGTAGTAGGAGCTATTTATTTGTGTGATGCTCTGCCACTTGTACATGAACAACGTCTGCCTTAGAAATATTTCAGTCCTCCGTGTGCATCAATTCATTTGACAGTTAAAAATTGGCCTGATGGCCCTTTCTGGAAAATCAAAATGGACTTCTCGAAAATCCTAATAAAAAGTTGGCAGAATTATATTATGCATATGGCACATACACAGTTAGCACGTTTGATGGAAGCCAGGCAATACTGTTAAATCCAGTGCAATCTAGGACCCAGCTAGACATCTGTAAGAAATTGGGTTAATGGTTGAGGGCGGTTAAGATGCTACTACGCACACAACAACCACAATCCTTGTCAGGGTAAACCACAAAAAGTCCCTAAGGTAACCTATGCTTAACCCTTTCGTAGCTTGGCACAAAAGCAATTAGGCTTAACTTAGAGGCAATAAGGTATTTATGCAGCACACAAACATAATAAAGTAAAAACACAGCACAAAAAAAATACCAATGCAAAAATAGAGAATTTTTCATGAATAAACTGACACCAAAACAAATTAAATCCAATCATAAGAATACGAGTTATGAATTTGAAGAGTTTTTAGTGCAAAATATCAAGCTCCTAAAATATCTAAACTTGAAAATTCTTTACTTCAGTCAATTTAGAACACAAAAGCAGATGTATAAAAAAAATAGATAAAAGTCATTATTAATATACAGATGCAGTTCAATTACTATACGCAGAACAAAAACTACAATACACAATTATCATAGCACGGGAGCCTTTATGGGCACATCTAAAATCAATTATCATCAAAATCCTAAATTCATTAGTAAACCACAAAAAGATCATGAAATGACATCTAATATAAACAGCAACCATGCTCATTAAAACAATAATGAGTTACGAAGTCTAATAGCAAATTTAATAAAATAACCAACTCTGTGATATACTTCCTCTGTGCCTAAAGACTGCAAATAGGTCAATGGTGCTCTACATTTTTTTAACTGTAGCTTCTTTAAGATTGCAATCAAGAGACCTCTCCTCAAATCTTTGTAATATTTACAAAGAATCCAAAATGGAGCATTTGCTGGGGAGGTTCACCACAGGGGCAACAACATATGCTGGCCAAGGGGGAAGCAAAGTTTTCATCAAATTGACCCTAAACGAAACCTGGTAAGTAACAGTCTTTCACAAGGGTGACTTACCCATTCCAAATATGGTAGTGGGCCGACGGCGGAGGGGGGGTTTGAGCAAATGACTTACCTTGAACGGCCAGCCGCCACCTCTCCTCCGTCCTCGTCCTCTTCATCTTCCTTTTTTTCGTGTCACAGCCGGCAGCAGGAAGCACCCGGTCACACATGCTCCCCTGGGCCAATCACAACACTGCAATGCAGTGTTGTAATTGGTCTGAGCACCGTGGTTCAGTGCTCAGATGGGGACAGGGAGCCTGTGCATGTTCCTTACCAGGCTGTGTAATGCAGCCTGGTGCGAAACATGCAAAGTGCACATGACTGTTTGGCTGGCCCAAGAGGGCAGGCAAAACAGTCATGAGCACTTAGGGACTGCAAACCAATCCTTCCCCTGCTCTGGCCAGCTCCGCCCCACCACTGACTGCAATAGGAAAAATAAAATGATAATAATGCCATGTTATTATCAAATTATTTTTCCTTTTGAGCAGTGGGGCGACGCTCCTCCACCTTAGCGGAGGAGCCACCACTGCTCCAACCCAGGGCTTGTTTGGACCAATGCATTCTTCTTTAAGTAGTGCCTTGCAGACTCAAAAAATTACCTATCTTGTGCCCTGCTCGGCAAGAAATTATTTGTGACCCAAACTTTATCATCCTTTATAAAAGTTCTTGGAGTTAAAAAGAGAGTGGGTCTACCCTGTTTTACGAACTTAGGGGCTCATTACGATGGCGGAACGATGGAGGTGGCGATCGTTCCGCCATCACAATGAGATTTACCGACCGCCATATCAGGATGGTGGTGGGTATCGTGGCGGACGCAAAGTCCGTCCGCCGCTTTTCCACCGGTGGCAATCGCACCGATTGCCTGGCGGGTGGAGCAGGACCACTAATAGGGTGGCGGTGCCTAGCAGGCACTGGCCGCCATATTAGGATGTATCTGTGTAGAGGCCTTTCCATGGCGGCGATGCCGCCATGGAAAGGCTGGCGGGGATTGGGTTTGGGGGCCCGTTGCGGGCCCCCCTTGGGGGGGGTGTCGCTGCACTGGGGGGTACCCATGGTACCCCCCTGCATTTCCATGCACCAAGTGGCAGGCACACGTGATGCAGTGAAATGCGGTGCAAGCACCTTTAACATTGCGGACAGTGCTGCAGCCAGCAGGATGTGCCTGCCAGTATGGCAGGCGCATCCTAATCGCAGTGGTGGGACCGCCACATGTCTGGCGGGTGGTCCGACCCACCGCTACGGTGGCAGGCGGACCAAGTCCGCCCGCCATCGTAATCAGCCCCTTAGACTGGACATATTTAAGCCAGGGTATTGTGGGGCAAAGAGCAGACACATCAAGCAGTCCTCAATAATATCCCTATTATGTGTGGCCCGGTCATTACAACAAATAGAGAACTATAAAAGAAAAGGATGCAATTTAACATAATCCTCTTTTTGGGGCATGTTCTTCATGCAACATAAAGTGAAGACTGCTTAGTGGAATCCCAAGAATCCTTCTAAGCACCCTGTTTTTTTCAGCCTGCAAATCTTTAATATTACAGTGGCCCCAGACCCCTGCACCATATGTAAGATCAGGAATAGAGCTATGTTTGTAAATCTCTACAAGCAGGTAAATTGGCTTATTCCCAATCCTAGAGGAAAGATTGAAGATACAGCTAACTGACTGTGAAAAACAAACTCTCCCACTCAACAGACAAGTAGCCCAGGTATTGTTTTGCTCAAATGTTAGGCCCAGATAGGGGAAAAATGAACTCTCCCCAGACACTTTCCCTTAATTGTAAGAAAGCAAGTTTTCATGTTTTGTGGGCAACATGCTATGATAGAGGTTTTAGACCTGTTGGTCTCGAAATTCTAATTCCCCATAAAACCCACAAACCCAGGTTTAAGAGTCTTAAGCCCGTTGGGCCACAGGCATAAAGAAGTGCAGGCAATGGCCTATTCTTCACTACTGGTGCATCCTTTCCAGCTTCCAGAAGGACATTCTAACTTATTAATATAGAAGAAAAACAGAATAGGGGCCAGGAGGCAGCCCTGGCAAACTCCGAGTATTAGTCTAAATGGATCAGTACATTCTCCCTTATCTCCAAACCTCACCAAGGCAGAAAAATCAAAATGCTGCACCCGCACGAAGTACACTTATCCCTCCTCAACCCCCACGGACGTCAACAATGCCAAAAACGTTGATCTGTTCACACTATCAAACACGCTAGAGAGGTCCATAAAAGCAAGATGAATGGAACTGCTTTTGGCCAGTTTGTAGATGCTGACCAGGGCAGGGATTCAGCTTAAGACATTGCTCTATTTACCCAAGTCCTGAACGAAAACTGTACTCTACCTCAGACAAGATGTTCTTGTCTGAGAGCCAGGTTACTAATCAATCTAAAATTATTTGTCCCACTAATTTTACCAAAGATTCCAACAAAGAAATAGTATGATAACAGGATTGCTCCTGCCAGTTCCCTCTTTAAAATACCCGTACAATAATTAATGTTTTCCAGGACTTAGGAAAACCAACCACACATGCATAGTTGAACAAATTAGTTAGGAAGGGTGCCCAGAATTCAACACTTCCCTTATAATGGTCCATACGGACACCATCAGGATCAGGTGTTTTGTTAGATGGACTCATCGCATTGGCAGTATTTACCTCTTCCAAGGAAAAGGAGATGTTGATTGGGAGTCAGGGTGGGTCAGGATCTAGCCATACTGACCCACTATTCATGGAACAATAGATCCTACTGACGTGAGTCACCCATGCCTCCGGGACAATGTTACATTCAATGCCGACTTAGTGGAATCACGCAAGGAAATATTAACAATTGTGTCTCTTTGGTCAAGTTCATAAAACATATAGGGCCATATTATCAAGAACGGCGATAACATTATCACCGCTTTAGCGGCAGGAAACTGCCGCTAAAGCGGCGATAAGGGGCTTGATAATATGCCCTATAGTATTCCAATAGAAGCCCAGGTTTGATGTCCTTCACACCAGCAACCTATAAGTATTTACTTTATGCACTAACTGTGATATTATGACAATTGCCTGGTTGACAAAGTGATTTATGATCTATGTGATGTCATGACAATTGCCTAGTTGGCAAAGGGATTTATGTGATTGTGGGTTATGTGTTTTATATACAATATATGAGATATTTTTATATACCACTGTGTGGAGTCTTTTGTGGTGTGCATAGTGTGTAACTAGTTTGTGTGTGTGTGTGTGTTGCGCAAACGCTTAACACATTGCCTCTGGGATAAGCCTGAATGCTCTGCCAAGCTGCCAAGGAGGGAGCAGGGGTTAGCTTGGATGTGTAACTCCCTTATCCTGACTAGAGTGGTGGGTACCACCTGGCTTGGGTGCATACCCTAGCCAACCAGAAATCCAATTTCTACCAATTCATAACTCCGATTTTACTTATTGGATTTTTGTTGTTTTGGTGTCAAATAATCTATTAAAATGTACTCTATTATTCTAAGTTGGTATGGGATTTTTCTTGTGTTGTGGTTACACTTTATTACTGTTTGTGTGCTTTATAGATACTTTCCACATTGCCTCTAAGTTAACTTGACTGCTTTTTTTGCTAACCAAGTCAGGGTTCATTTAGTTACTTTTTGTGGTTCACCCTGCGAGAGATTGTAGTTGTTGTTTGACCAGGGCTCACACTCCAGTCAACCAACAACCCAATTTCTCACATTGGTGTTCAGCGGTGTGAATCAGAACTTGTGCTTGTGCAGTACTATACAGTGATTTGTGTTACGCAAAAATCCCAGATAAATAATTTGACACCAGAGTTGACCCATTTTCTTTTAATTCTTCCTAATTTTCCATTGCTAGCTGTTTTCTCCCTTTTCTAATTTGAATTGCCCTACCTTCTTTTTTGCACCATGGAGATGGATCTGATCAATCTTAACACTCGCAACAGAGCTGAGCAGCTAAAGCTCTGTAAGGAGAAGGGGGTGAAGTTAGGCAGAAGGGCTACCAAGCTGAATCACAATGTAGCCATCAGAGACTTTGAGGAAGTTCAGAGATGGTCAACCACCCAAGAGGAGGATGATGAAGAGGGGAACACTCTCAAATGATGATGAGGAGATTGAGGACCAAGCCCTGGTTCCTGAGCTGCAAGGGGAACCCAACTCAACCCCAGCCGACACACAGGATGCACAGGATGCCCAAGATGGAAGCTGGGAGCAGTGTGTCTGCCAGGGGCCTATCCCCAAAGGAGCTAGAGGACAGAAAGGTGGAGAGTGAGCTCAACCTTCAGCTGGCCATTATGAAACTAAAAGCAAAGGAAAGGAGGGCTGCAGTAGAAAGATCCTTGGCCTGCAAGAAATCTGAGACTGGGAGGGCCTTGGCTGAGAACAGGATTTTGCAGGCACATGAACTGGGACTGAAGGAGCTGGATCTGAAAGCCAGACAGATCCCAGAGTCCAGCAACAATGGTGGCAGCGAACCTGCAGTGTCCACTGGAGAGGTGAGATTCCGCAAACCACAAGCACCAATGCCTAATTATGTGATTGGCGATGATATTGACAAGTAATTTTCTGCGTATGCTGTAGCTCTGAGGATACACAAGGTTCAAGAAAAGCACTGGGAAGAATGACTTATGGAAGTACATGCCTACAGTGGGGAGGGATACATTTCTCACACTTGAGGTAGATCACCAGACCCCATTAAAGCTATACTTGGTTCCAAATTTGGGCTGACCTCTAAGAAATACATCCAGAGGTTCAGGGACAGCCACAAACTTCCAATCCAGTCTTTGGTGGACTTCTTTGATTACTCCAGCAAGGCAAGGGCTGAGTGAGGGTCAGCAAAGTTGATGATTTTGTTGGCAGTGTAACCTGATTCTGAGGGAGCACATGCTCAAAATTTGTTTTATAGAGCTGCGCCAACACATAGTATGTAGCAAGCTTACTGACCACAGGAAGCTTGCTGAGGAGGTGAACCTCTGGGTCAGAGCCAGAGTGCCCAAGAAGGTCTCTGGGGGGACTCCCAAAAGGGTGGTCAGGGTTCCCACCAGAAGTAAGAGAGGGAGATCTCTCAAGGTCCCCAAAATAATTCTTAGGGGAAAAGGTCTCACTCCCAATCTGGCCACAAGAACAAAGGTTTTGAATGCTGCAAAACTTTCCCCGAACTGTTATGAGCATTATCAATATGGCCACATCAAGGGTGATGGCAAGTGTCCCAAGAGGGCGCAGACCCCTAGTGGTGTGCAAACCCCAGGATTGTCCAGTGTAGTGTTTGGGAAGGAGTTGTCCCCAGTTTGTTTGGGAGAGACAGCTGAGCTTATCCTGCTGTCCCTGGGTGACATGGAGATGGTGCCCAAAACCACATGCCTTCAAATACTTCCAAGCATAGGCAGTGGGTCACTATAAATGGGCAGTGGGTGGAGGCTCTGAGGGACACAGGAACCAGTATGACCACTGTCAGGTGTGATCTGGTGTCCTCAGAGCAGGTGATGCCCAATACATTCCACCAGGTTGTAGTAGCAGACAACTGGGAGAGCCACTAGTTGAATGAGGGGGTCTCAGGTCTTCTGAAAGTTGTTGTGAGCCCTGCTTTGCCTGTGGACTATCTGTTACCAAATGATCGAAAGCACACTGCCTGGAAGAAAGTGGGGCTCACTTCACACCTGGAAATGTTGAGGTAGCCTGAATGGATCTGTGTGTGACTAGGTCCATGGCTGCCCAGGAGGAGGACATTACAAAAAGGGTAAACCCACCGATACTGGGATCTGGGTAGTAGACGGTACAATAGGAAATGATCCCAATATACAATACTTCAACATTAAACAGTTTAAACAAATGTTGCCAACAGTCATATAAACCACAAAATACACGAGTGAAAAGGAACAGTGTTATTTAATCACACTGTCACCTTACTTTGTATATACATCATAACATATACTCACATTGATAAGCAAGTGCCCAAGGGAAGGGAGAAGTGAAGGGTGAATAAAGTGAAAATAGTGTGATAAAGAAGGATAGGGTTAATGTGTCAAAAACATATTCATTATTGAACAATACAAAACAGTTGTTCCTTATTTTCGCTCAAAATCGCCAAAATTCTACATCAATTCTTTCGCCATGCATATAGAACAAAAAACACAGTGACACAATCTCTGTTGTTTAATATGCTAGCTCTAAACAAGTAGTGTCGACGTTTCGACCCCGGAGATCTGTAGGTTCATTAGCACCTTACGATGGGGTCTTCCTCAGGACAGGAAGAGGGAAGTAGGCACCTACGAATAAGTATGATAATTGACATTAACCTCATAGGAAGTGACAGAAGACATTATAAATTCAATATGGGCCAAAAATCCCTATATTTACCATGGAAAGCCTTATTAAACAGGCCGGTCTTGATAACAAGTTGGGCATGAAGCTCCAATGTCACGAGAGCAGAATAACTGCACCTGCAAAAGTAAGGTGTAGTTTAACAACGGCCCGCCCAAATAATGTGAGCATCGGGCCCGTGTGTAAATCAGAAGAAAAACCCTCATACAAAATAAACAGCGTAGAATTGAACTTACGCTCATTCCGTTATTCCGATATCGCATTCATATTACTAAGCGATCAAACCCATGTTAATCCATTGTGACCTCATAATTCAATTCTAAAAACGAGGAAAAACAAAAAACAAAACTGTATCTGAACCTAACCAGGACCCTCGAATTAGAATCTGTCCACCACCTGACCCCAAAGCTATGACAATGATTACCTGCCAGTGCCACAATAAATGCGGTGTACCAGAAGGCTTTAAGTCTGGAGAAAAAGACAAAAAGAAAAAGAAAGGGCGGGAGATAAGGTATAGATCACAAACACCCCTGCTTAGAAACTCAACAGCTTCAAATCACTGGAGTATTGATCCACTCACCGCTATTCTATGCGATACCGACCCTCCAGCCCAGCACGCCAGCGTCTAGGATCAAAGGAGATAGTGTTTCAGCCAAGGAAACAAAAAAACCGAATGCGCTCATAAGAGTCATAGAATTAGTAACATTGTGGCGAGCGGAGAAGGCTTACCGCTCCACGTCCGATTGAATCTAAGGCTGAAAGGATGGAAAAAGGGGGCGAGTGTTCTGCAGTCTTTATACTGCCGCGTACGTGAGAAAAAAACACACGAGTTAGACGTGCCGGTGGCAGCAGCTGGATGCTGACACAGCCACATCCACGTCCATCCGGGTTGCAATAGAAAGCAACAATAGACTTGCCCTAAGTCGAACATTTGAAAAGACTGATGGAGTATATTAAAATTGAACAGTCAGTTTAACTAAAGGGTTATAAAAGGGGGAGAATATTGGGGAACCAGTACAAACTGTTCTTGTGTTAAAAAATAGCAGATAGTCTAAAACTCCAAAGAAGGTATTTAATCATCAATAATGGTAACCCAAAAGCAAGTGCGCCACTCAAAGAATAAATTATTAAAGAAAGGGGGAATTCAATATAAGCCCCTAAACCATACACTATTTGGTGCTACCTCCATAAATAATTCTTAAAACAGACCATCTCATTATTATGGCAGATTGCCATTCATTGCAAGGACAACATGATGGATAAAAGGTATAACAGCATATTCTCACACATATTAGAACAGTTGAAAATAGTTCGAATCATTCAAGCTTAATTACATTGTTCAAAACAAGAGTAAAAAACAGTTTATCACAAAGACCTCCAGGCAAAGAAGGATATTATAAACATATTATTCTGACATAATGTGTTCTAATATGTGTGAGAATATGCTGTTATACCTTTTATCCATCATGTTGTCCTTGCAATGAATGGCAATCTGCCATAATAATGAGATGGTCTGTTTTAAGAATTATTTATGGAGGTAGCACCAAATAGTGTATGGTTTAGGGGCTTATATTGAATTCCCCCTTTTCTTTAATAATTTATTCTTTGAGTGGCGCACTTGCTTTTGGGTTACCATTATTGATGATTAAATACCTTCTTTGGAGTTTTAGACTATCTGCTATTTTTTAACACAAGAACAGTTTGTACTGGTTCCCCAATATTCTCCCCCTTTTATAACCCTTTAGTTAAACTGACTGTTCAATTTTAATATACTCCATCAGTCTTTTCAAATGTTCGACTTAGGGCAAGTCTATTGTTGCTTTCTATTGCAACCCGGATGGACGTGGATGTGGCTGTGTCAGCATCCAGCTGCTGCCACCGGCACGTCTAACTCGTGTGTTTTTTTCTCACGTACGCGGCAGTATAAAGACTGCAGAACACTCGCCCCCTTTTTCCATCCTTTCAGCCTTAGATTCAATCGGACGTGGAGCGGTAAGCCTTCTCCGCTCGCTACAATGTTACTAATTCTATGACTCTTATGAGCGCATTCGGTTTTTTTGTTTCCTTGGCTGAAACACTATCTCCTTTGATCCTAGACGCTGGCGCGCTGGGCTGGAGGGTCGGTATCGCATAGAATAGCGGTGAGTGGATCAATACTCCAGTGATTTGAAGCTGTTGAGTTTCTAAGCAGAGGTGTTTGTGATCTATACCTTATCTCCCGCCCTTTCTTTTTCTTTTTGTCTTTTTCTCCAGACTTAAAGCCTTCTGGTACACCGCATTTATTGTGGCACTGGCAGGTAATCATTGTCATAGCTTTGGGGTCAGGTGGTGGACAGATTCTAATTCGAGGGTCCTGGTTAGGTTCAGATACAGTTTTGTTTTTTGTTTTTCCTCGTTTTTAGAATTGAATTATGAGGTCACAACGGATTAACATGGGTTTGATCGCTTAGTAATATGAATGCGATATCGGAATAACGGAATGAGCGTAAGTTCAATTCTACGCTGTTTATTTTGTATGAGGGTTTTTCTTCTGATTTACACACGGGCCCGATGCTCACATTATTTGGGCGGGCCGTTGTTAAACTACACCTTACTTTTGCAGGTGCAGTTATTCTGCTCTCGTGACATTGGAGCTTCATGCCCAACTTGTTATCAAGACCGGCCTGTTTAATAAGGCTTTCCATGGTAAATATAGGGATTTTTGGCCCATATTGAATTTATAATGTCTTCTGTCACTTCCTATGAGGTTGTCAATTATCATACTTATTCGTAGGTGCCTACTTCCCTCTTCCTGTCCTGAGGAAGACCCCATCGTAAGGTGCTAATGAACCTACAGATCTCCGGGGTCGAAACGTCGACACTACTTGTTTAGAGCTAGCATATTAAACAACAGAGATTGTGTCACTGTGTTTTTTGTTCTATATGCATGGCGAAAGAATTGATGTAGAATTTTGGCGATTTTGAGCGAAAATAAGGAACAACTGTTTTGTATTGTTCAATAATGAATATGTTTTTGACACATTAACCCTATCCTTCTTTATCACACTATTTTCACTTTATTCACCCTTCACTTCTCCCTTCCCTTGGGCACTTGCTTATCAATGTGAGTATATGTTATGATGTATATACAAAGTAAGGTGACAGTGTGATTAAATAACACTGTTCCTTTTCACTCGTGTATTTTGTGGTTTATATGACTGTTGGCAACATTTGTTTAAACTGTTTAATGTTGAAGTATTGTATATTGGGATCATTTCCTATTGTACCGCCCAGGAGGAGGAGGCAAGTCAAGAAGATCAGGAGCCTGGAAAATTGGCCCTGATCGCTGCCAAGAGAGCGAAGGGCAAAGGACATGGGAAACAAGTCCCCAAATATCACAGGGGTCAGGTGGATGGGGCGCCGGATGAGGCCGCCCTGGAGCCTACTGGGGAGGACATTGCCTCCTTTGATGACATGCCTGAAATTGCTGGATAGCAAGTAGAGGGTGGACACACTAGCGAGGAGTTCTGTAAGGCACAGGAGTGTCATAAAGTCACTCACCTGAACTCCAGGTGTTCCGATGGGGTGACGATTGGACCCAAAGTCCTCTGAGAACTATCTATGCTGCACCGATAGAAGTTCCCAAAGGCAAATTGGGTTGGGATAAAGAATGAAGACAAACCGCACTGATCTGGATATGTCTTCCTGGTATGTGGAATTGACTCGGGTCCTCACAGGAACTGCAATTATCATGTCGGCTACTGGGGTTGGAACACTGGTATGGTTTCTGCGGAGGACAAGAGATAATTAGCACACTCGCAACAAACTTGGCCTGATTAATTAGGTATAACATTACAGAGCATACCCTTCATTATCAACATGATATCATTAGCTGCTTTCCTCTTACAATTATTTGACTTATCAGCACTGAAGCAGCATCACAATAGTTTGATGTCTTTGAGTACATGAAGTTCGAGGTTAGGAAGAAGTACTCCCCAGCTCACAACTGGTAATACACTGTTAATCAGCATACAGATCCTTGACAAACTTCAAATTAAACTGAGTACACGCTGTTGTTATCTACACATACAGCGTTGGTCTCTTGCTCCTCTTTATGCACAATGTCTATTGACAACAGTCTCCAGTTCATATCACCAAATGGTATACTGTTGATGGAATATGAATTTACCTTGAAAAAATAAAAGACAAGAGGCATTTGACAAAACAGGACCAGTTGGTTTAATTAAACACTTCAGCTGGGAAACAACCACAGAAACGGGTCTGAGGACTGTCTCAACATACATGTGTTCTGAGTGCCATTATATACAGTCTTTGGAGAATTGTGAAATGCTTTAGATCATATTTTAGAGAAAGGAATTCAGGCCTAATCATGGGGTTGTAAATTAGGCTACCTAAAAGTGAATGCAGGTGGGCCTCGACCTTGCGTAGACACACTGAGGGCCAGTAGGTGAAGTGTCCAGATGTCCAATATGAGGAGCGGATACTTGATGTACATGTATTCTTGCGTTAACATTGCCCTCTAGTTGAATTGTCAACTACATCATTTACCCCACACTTCATGACAGTCACATTGTTGGGGGCTAGTTGTGTGTTCAGTCTTGATTACTACTACTTCTCTATTTATTTGCATTCTACCAAATTTGAAGTCTGCGTTTTTACAGCAGGAAACATCCAATTTAAGGAAATCACACAAAAACAGTAAACAAATGAGAACCGGCAGCAATGATGTACACACTCAGTCCCGCAAACCACCAGGGAAACCAGGCAAACCAGCCTTCATACCAGTCCTGCTTTGGGGCACCTCCCTCCTTACGCATGCCCGTTGGCAATCAATGCAGTGTTTGGATAGCAAGTGTGATCATCTTGTTATCCATGCCATTGCCTGGGATGAAAGTACAGCATGATGCACCAATCTTGGCACACACCCCTCCCTCTATTGTGGTCATCAAGTCTAACACATACCGTATGTACTGAGACAACCAAAATAATCAGCAGTTCTTTTTTCTCAAGCCTTATGCAATAGAGTTGTTTTCTTCTGTAGCTCTGAGAGATCTTCTCCAGGGATAACCATGGTCAGGTGTGTGTGGTGACAAGGGAGGTAAGGCCACTCTATCCGGGGACAAGCTGATGTATGTAAATTCCCCACACTGCCAGTACAGATCCATCAGTGTGGAGGTGCCCCATTGCATGTCTGGTATGTGCAGTATTGCTCTACAGTTTGCATTCATGTTGAGTGTAATTGTTCCTTTGCCTCTGAAGCACAAGGAGTACAGTGTAAGTTTTCACACAATTAGGGGCTGCCCCTTCCCCTCTAACCATGTGTACCTATCTATCTCATGTCCCTTATTTCCTGACAGGGGTTATCTATGCTGGAATTTAACCCTTCCCTACATGACTCATTTCCCTTCGTATCATCAAGGTGGATGGCCCTGCACAGGAAACTTCGTGTCTGGTGTCCATTTGTTATTAAGGAAGACTGCACCAGACACACTAAGGGCCACCCTGGGACCACAGATGGAAGCAGAGCGGATGTGTTTGTGCACTGGTGCAGTGGTTTTGCTATGTCCAAGAATCTCTATTCTGGAAAGTCTCGGGCCAAACAGTATCCACCCCTATGGTGCCCTGCCTGCTCATCCTATCTAGCTCTGTTTGAATCTCGCTAGGCTCGGTGTAAAGGTATACTGCTGTGGGATTGGTCTTGTATCAAGTCACATTTACTGCTATTCTATGGGGTTCTACTCTGTTGGGTTGTATCTCAACCCTAATCCTACATAGTTACAGGTGGAGGAGTCATTTTGCTCTTTCGGGGGCTACCTCTTGAGATAAATAAAGCCTGTCTGCGCTTACCGCATGTGGTATCATTTAGCATATATAACTCAACCGGACTGATGTCTGGGCGCCCACGGCAGTCATGTGCTGATACCAGGTGTTGTGTAAGAGTGCGCTGTGAAGTGCATGTGGAATACCAGTGCTGGGTTCAGTGTCATTGTAAGTGGTGTGGGAGAGGCCGCTGCGCAAGCGCTGTAGAAATGTCGGGATAGGCTCCATTTAACTAGGCAGATTTCTGGCTACAGATGAATGCAGCCACACCCATACTAAACAGAGGGTATACAACTGTACAATAATACATAACTTTTGAAACATTGCAGATCTTGGCATCATCTCCTGAGAAGACATCTGCAGTCTTCTGGCAATCGGGGGTGTCTGTGCTTTGGTGAAAGTCTTCAAAAGAGTTTGTTTGCAAATGTCTGTAAAAAACAGTCAGTGGTCTTTGACGTGCACACTTGGGCTTGGTTGGGGTTCTGAAAGTAGTCTCTGCAGAGATGATGGGCCACTGTAAAGATGGTGCACTTGCGGCTCATCTGCAGACCTTTTGGATAAGAGCTGTTGTTTGTAGGTTAGTTTAGAAAAACATGCATCCTTATGTATTATGATAAATAAACCTTTGATGCTTCTCGTACCATTCTTTTTTGGAGTTTTGCTCTCTTCTTTATTTTATTCATGCAATTTTCGTGGGTTACCGGAAGGTGTCCCCATTTGTGGTATTATTTAGAAATTCAGTGGTGAATGGTTATTCATGTGTAGTCTGGGTCTTTACTCATGAGTCA
This sequence comes from Calotriton arnoldi, assembly GCA_963921515.1. NCBI lineage: Eukaryota > Metazoa > Chordata > Amphibia > Caudata > Salamandridae > Calotriton > Calotriton arnoldi. The sequence goes on from CAWUFW010002249.1 coordinate 2,126,323, forward strand.
TCGTCTCTCCTCCCTCACCAAAGTGGGAAAGGACGTTTTTAGTAAGCAGGTGATCTCATCTATTTTGCTGCTTGTTATGGACGTCGTCAGTCTTCTAGCCTCCTACCTCCGTTACTGTGTGCGGAGGTAATTTTAATGATGCAGGCGGTGTCTTTTGACCTATGTATGCACAGGGCGATGTAGAAGAGGGGGTGGATCGCAGTTGGGTTTTTGTTAATACTCACATTGTGCTCTGAGGTCAGGTGTCTGCCCCTCTAGCTCCGGCACATGGCCTACAGTGTGATTCTCCCTAGTAGTGCCAGGTGTCCTGGTCAAGCCCTTTATCTAGAGACTTCTCTTGGGCTGGTTTTGGGCTTATTTGCAGGTATTTTGGAGCTTACCTAGATCTTTAGTGTGATTTGCTGCCCCTACTGTTGGGTACCGTAGGGGGCTGGAGAGTTGCCCCTTGGCCCCCGTGATGATGTTGTGCTAATGTCTAAAATCGAGCCTATGGGACACTCCCAGGCCGTGTGTGTTAGGTTTTGTTTGGTGGTTTTCTTGTATGGAGCTGTGATGGATATTTGCGGACTTCCTCCCTCACAGCACTTTCTCTCCCTCGGATCCAGGATATTTTGGCCTGCAGCCCCAGACAGTGGCCAGGGGTTCTGACAGGCAATATGCTAGCCTTTTTGTCTGGAAGGACATGACCCAGTGGGCAGGCTTTGGACACTTGAAAAAGTTTGAGGAGAAGAGGAGGAGGCAATATTTCACTGAGGTAAGTATCCGGTGCAAGGCCAGAACTTCATCGAAAGTCACCAGATGTGGGTAATGGACTGAGAGGGTTGGTGGTTTAGATGACCCCCCCTACCAACTCGGCGCCATGTGGTGCCTTGCAATCTTTCAGACTATTTGCATGGACTCCGGAGTTTTGGGGACACCATTATCCCAAGTGAGTGGGAAATCTGGCTCCTGACACTGGAACATCACCACGAGGGCGGTCTTTTTCAATTTATGTTGGGCCAGCGTAGCAATATCTGGTTGGGCTTGCTCCTGTTTTTCCGTGTCCTTCTCCTGTTTCTTTCTATAGTAGTACAATATGTGGGCCTGTATTTCTCACATGGTTTGGTGTCTAATCCTACTATGCTGTCCAGTCCACTCTGAATTTCGGTGGGCAGCCCCGTTTTGAAGATGTTATAGAAGAATGCGATCTGGGGACTGGTGTCGGTCCATGGCTGTTCTTTCTCCTGTCCCCACCATTCCCTTTTTTTGTCCAAAAATTCAGTTACAGTCTCCCCAGGTTTCCTGCTTTCTGCCATCAATCACCTACATCTGGGCAGTCAGGGAACATTTCCCTCAAGGTTGTCTATATTTGGTGCCCGAAAGAATTGAATGCAGCCTGTCATACTCGATGTTGGTCAGCATGACTACTGGAATGCAGGCTTTTCTCAAAACACAAGATCCAATGTCTTGCCCCATCCTTCAATGGGTACAGTTTACCCCTGAGACCTTCTATCCATCTGAGCCCGTGGCACATAGGTGGTCCCTGTCGTGTCCTTCTGTAATAACAGGCATATTTTGGCTTGGAGCAGCTCTGCTGGTTTCTCCCCAATGTAGTGCTCCCATATTCTCAGGCAATTCTGCATGTAGGGAAAGTTCCATTTGGGATCTCTCCCTCCGTGCAGTCTTCCATGACGGCCATGTCCTCTGGTTCGAAGGATCCCTCCTTCAGCCAGGGGCTATCATATTGACCCTTCCTTTTTATCATACGTGCTAGTAGGTGGCAAAATGGTCATGCAAGACCTTTCCCTCTTCTCAAGTCACTATATCTCTGTGGGTCAGTTTGTCTGACCGGCGCATTCAGGGAGAGCGATAGACCTCTTTGTCACTGCTCACTTCGAGTGTCTGTAAAGGGGCCATGTTACTCCTCCTACGTCTTAATTGGGTTTGAAATCGGCTACCTCGATCCCTTTTTTCCTGATCGGCCCCTATCCTACACTGACTATCTGGTGAGGCTCAGGTTCCCAATGGGGACCTCCCCTCTTGCTATACTTTGGACTCCTCTTTGTGTGGAGCCTTGGGTCTGACCCCGCCCTCCCCTGGTGGAGGGTGTGCTGCTCTGTTCTCTCTTGGCACTCCCATGGCGAGGGCTCTCTCTCTTCCCATCCTTAACTTGCGCTTCTCCTCTAACTCCCGCCTGGGCTGCCTCCTTCATTCGGTACTGTGCAAGGTTCTTCTTGGTAGGAATGTGCCCTCATGCTCTCTTTCCTTTGTTTGTTCCACTGCCTGAGCATACCCTGGGGGGGTATACCCTGTGACTCCCCTTCGATGTCAGACCCCAGAAGTCTGGAACCTTTTTCCTCACCCCCACTCGTGGTGTTACTGTCCAAAACTGCTATGAACCTCCAGGTCAACTGCGAGCATTCTGATGGATAGGTTGGAGTGCAGTCTCACCACACTGCTGGGGCTTGATGTGTTGAATGCAATTGATGGGGGCTCAAACTTCAGGGGAACCCTTGCATCAAGCTGGGGTGGGGCTGCAATCGCCTGGGCTTGCCAGATTTGCAGCCTCCCAGTCCTAGATCTAGCAGCTCACTGTCCGGTGGGGGGTCCTCTGGCTCCCACAACCAGTGAGTTGGTGTATCCTATTGTAGGAGCGGCTGGGATGGCAGGCATCAGAGAGAGCAGCTACGCTCTCATATACGGTGAGGGAGTAGCGAATGCCTTACTTGTGTGCTCTGAGACGGGATTGTCGGTCTGGGCACCTCAAAGATGGCTTACAGCTCTAGCAGTGCCTCTCTTCTAGCTTTCTTTTGCCCAACATACTTGGTCTGAATGTGTGTCCACGTGTGTCCTATTATGTTGGTGTCAAATGTTCCCCTCCTCCGGCCAGGGGAATGCTCATGCCTTAGTGTGTGCATGCCATTCACGGCAAAACATAGTTTTTAGCCTGTGTGGGGAACCTAGTTTGAATGTGGGTTAGAGGCTACTCCATGATTTGGTTAGGAACATTTTAAGGGAACGGGATTATACCAGCAATAACTTCTTTACTATGATCTCAGCTTTAGACAAAGATGCATCGAAAACAGACACAAAACAACAATGCATATGAACGATCACAACGTGAAAGAAAGGGCAATGGTTAACTTCAAAACATTGTGAATTTTTAGCAGCAGGATAGCAGATACGGAACAACAGTTTGCGGGAATGGTAACTTCTTCATATGTACATTAAGCCATTGCAAGACACAACGTTCAACATAGAACACAGTTGCAATAATTTACCAGCACCACAACAGCAAGAATATCCAACACATTGTAAATGGAACATCTGAACACTGCAATGACGAGACAGAGGGAGAGAGCTAAAGAGAGAGAAGCAGAGAGAGACAGATAGAGAGAGAGAAAGAGAGAGAGAGAGAGAGAAATAAAAAACTTGACAGAAAAAATAGTGACTTTGTCAAAATAAATCTTAGCCTGCTATTAGCGCAAACTGCCCAATGACAAGGAGTGGCTCTGCGTGGTACATGGGACAAAATTAGCCCAATAGTCTGTCAATATCAGCTCCGGGACAAAGATAGCAACAATTTACGCGGAGAAGAAGGAACAACTTGACAACCATAAGCCCGCCATGGCCCAAACGCAAGCTACACAGGGTCTCCAAAATCCAAATTTTCTGTAACATCCAAATTACACCCTATGTCACACCCAGCGGTCATGTGTACCGGCTATGTCACGCCCAGTGGTCCAAGCGAATAAAAGGTCCAAGCGAATAAAACCGCTCACTTCTTTGAGATACTACCAATTGTTATGAAACCGACAGCACTGAGAAAGTCCTTTAGACTAAACAAATAAGACCGGGGAGTTGGCCCTACACCACACCTAAAGCCCATGTGTAACTTCTTTGCCACACCCAGTGGTCCAAGTGGTGAGGCCTCGCCCCTGTATCACACCCAGGGGACAAGCGTACCATCCGTGTCATGTCCAGCAGCCCAAGTGAATAAACAACCATCACTTTTCCTAGCATGCTATCAAAAAAAGGTGATCTCCGTGGCACCGCTTCCAAGGCCGCCTTGTGACAACTCAGTTTAGACACATAAAATAGGCAATATGTCAGATTTTTGTTAGTGACAGGATGCCCAGGTTAAATGTTTGCGCTTCTTCCTAGTTTGCCATACGCCAAATGCTGAGACTAAGGATCAGAGGTAGTCTCTTACCCACTGATGGTGGCATCAGAATGGACCTCCGCCCCACAGATTCAGAAGAACTTTCAATCAATTGCTGCTTTTGCTCACCTTCCTTGTTGCACAGATGTGAATCTGTCCCGGCGGGGTCCTTTTCCTTCGGTTGCAGTTGGGCTTGAAGAACCAATCTGTCCTGGCTGGCTCGCCAAAATGTTGCTGGAATATGAATTTACCTTGAAAAAACAAAAGACAAGAGGTGTTTCGCAAAACAGGAACAGTTGATTTAATTAAACACTTCAACTAGGAAACAACCACAGAAACGGGTCTGAGGACTGTGTCAACATACATTTGTTCTGGGTGCCATTATATTCAGTCTTTGGAGCATCATAAAACAATTTAGATTTTATTTTATAGAAAGGAATGCAGGCCTAGTCATGGGGTTGTAAATTAGGCCACCTGATAGTGGATTCTGGTGGATCTCAACTTTGCTTGGACACTATGAGGGCTAGTGGGTGAAGTGTCCAGATGTCCGGTATGGGGAGTGTGTGATTGCTCCATGTACTGGCGTGCTGTGTCCTGATTGAGTGTTCCTAACTTCATGTGGCATCTAATTTTATGGTGTTTTGGGAACACACGCACCCCTCTGGCCATATATACGTTATTGGGGCTAATCTCCTGGGACCATAGTGGTGTTGCTACCTACCTGTGGGACTAATCTGAGTTTTTCCTGTTTGTGTGTTCCTGTGTGCTTGTGTGGCTAGTTATGTGCCACCCTACCTGTGATCTGTCAATCAGTGGCCTCAGGCCTAGGTTGCAGGGCCTGCCTGGCCATGTATTTCTTACTCGGGTTGATGAGTCATCTCAGGAAATTTCAACAACAATGACTTGATCTCGTTATTGAATATACATTTATTGTTGCGTAAATTGGTATCAATGTTAAAAATACTATGGGCACAATTTGCTTTGAGTCCAAGTCCGAGCAACAGCTCAGGAGTCAGCACCAACGTGTCCAAGCACTATATGCTATTTACATGAGGCAGCGGTCTGCTGCAGAACGTATTGTGCGGGAGGAAGAACTGGCAATCAACTGCAGAGTGCGTCGAGTAGAAGATGATGCAGGAGTCCTGAAAGGCCGCTACGCAGAAACTGGAACTGAAGAACAGGTGAGTGGAGGAATCAGACGAGGCCAAACACATTGCATCTGGTGGGATGGTGTGAATAGCTGCGTCTGTACTTGGGGGGAGTGGCTTTGCCTGTAACAGCTGCTGAACTGCCTCGGGGAGCACATGTTGATTTCTGAGACATTTGTCCATGTGCTACCCATGTGATGTAAACAACGGCAGTGATTTCTGAGTCATTTGTCCATGTGCTACCCACATGATGTAAACAATGGCAGTGTAAGTGGCGTAAGGCTTTACAAACAGTTCTATAAGTCCTTCAACTGCCACCAGGAAATAAAGGGCTTCATGCTTTTGTGCACAGCCACAATGTTCGATATTGAAGCAGGAGTTATATGTGTGTCAAAGCACAGAAAGATTCATATCTATATATGAACCAAGATTGGTGAGTACATAATTGTCATGATTTGTACACACATAACCAATCAATATATACTGCACAATACTCTGTTCACCGGAGAAGGGGGGCAAGTTATGTATTTAAGAACACAAGAATGCTGTTGCTCATGTAGTCGTGACAAGAAGCACCCAACCCTGGAGGGCATGAGGTGGCAGGCTGAAGCCTAGGCAGCTGATGATACCTCTGGAGTTCACCTCATATACTGGGAGAATGACCTACTGTATAGTGAGCCTAAGGCACCTGTGCATGGGGCAACACATGAGTTGGTAGTCCCCCAATGCTACAGGGCCTTCCTACTGGGGCTAGCTCATGAAATTCCCCTGGTAGGGCATCGCGGGCATGAAATTACCTTTGCCAGGCTTGTCTCCCACTTTTATTGGCCCAGATGAGGCTATCCTCAGATATATTCTGCAGGGCTTGTCTCACCTGCTAGGATAGTGGGAAAACAGGAAAAGGCTGAAGGCTCCCCTGAATCCCTAACCTATCATTAGCATCCACTTTGAAACTGTGGACATCGACATTGTAGGACTCTTGGACCCCAAGACAGCCTTAGGCAACAGATTTATCGGGGTGCTGGTGGAACATGCCACTAGGTATCCAGAGGCAATCACTCTCAGGACTTTGACTGCAACTGCAGTGGCTAGGACCCTGATAGGGATTTTAAACCAAGTGGGGTTCCCCTAAGAAGTGGTGTCTGACAGGGGCACTGACTTCATGTCTGCGTACATGAAGTCAATGTGGAAGGAGTGAGGGGTAACCAACAAATTCTCCAAACCCTACCATCCATAAACCAATGGGCTTGTTGGAAGATTCATCAAGACCATAAAAAGCTTTTGATTATGGGCCTGTCTACGCCTATGATTCAGAAGTCAGATGTCCTCTTACCATGTCTACGTTTTACCCAGATGGATATGCCACAGAAATGAGTTGGGTTTAGCCCATTTGAACTTCTCATTGGTCACCCTGTTAGGGGACCTTTCAGTCTGGTGATGAAGGGGTGGGAGCAAGCTCCCAAGAAGCCCCAGCCCAGGGTGTGGTTAGCTACATGCAAGCCTTCAGGAACCAGGAACAAAGCTTCTGAGAACTTGGAGGCCAGCCAGGAAGTCATGAATCAATGGAATGACCAGACTGCTACCATGGTGGAATTTTGACCTGGACAGAAAGTGTGGGTGATGGAGCCAGCTGAGCCCAAGGCCCTCCAAGACCGTTGGACTAAGCCTATGAGGTAGTTGAGAGGAAGGGAAGGCCACTTACCAAGTGGGTCTCAGACTCCCAGAAACACCTTAAGGTAATCCCTCTCAACTGCCTCAAACCGGACTATTGGAGGACTATGGGTGGTCTGAGGGCATCATATTTCTGGTGACAGATTATTTGTAGGCCCGGGTGGAATTATAATTTCACTTGTAGAGGTGGCGGAGTTCAGTAGCTCCACATTACGCGTGTAATGTAGAGTTCCCGCTAAATTCCATAATCCGGGGTGTGGCAAAATTATAATCCTGTTGATGTACAAGAGACTTGTGTTAGCACGCGCTGGCGAGCGTGACGAGATTTCATGCCTCTAGCGCACATCAGATTTGCTGCCCGCTAGCGTGGCTTCTGGTCTCCATGGAGCCTTCTAGTGCCATTATTGTGATGTTGGCATACGCAAGTGGTCGTAGTTGCTTCTTGATCAGATTCTCTACTCAAGGAGCAGCTAAATCAACTCAAAAAGATGTTTCATGTGAATATTCTACTCTAACGGAGTTGTTTTTGTGCAATTTATTTTTTTCATTTTACATTTTTTTTTAACAAGAAGGAGGTGCCTCAGAAACTCCAACATCCTCTTCCTGTCCAGCAGGCTCCTCCCAGTTCTTTGTCCATCTCCTGGTCACTTTTTATTTGGATTCTGAGGTGGAAGAATCACTCTTTGTGCTTGCAGTTTCTGATGCATATATATTATTGGATTTTAAGGATTTTGTTTTTGTGACAAGACAAGTAAGTTAAAAAACCTTTGTATAAGGGTGTTGTTTGTTTGATAGAGCGATACCAAAGGGGATGATGGACGGAGCGCTTGAGCAAATCAAACACTCACCCCCAGTCAACTGATCTGGGTTTAATCCATCATCATTCTTTAGCTCACTCCACCACCCCAGTTCAGACATGGCCATATGCAAATCAGTCTGACCCTGTGCCTCATGGGAACAGTCCAGCCCGAACTGCCAAGCCATGTCTTCCCTGGACCGGAAACAAGCATCCTGGGACCGGTTTCTGGCTATTCAGCTGTCATCAGCCAGGCTAGCTTGAATCCAGTGGCAAAGTGAGCAAGGGACCCACGTCTGGGCATACCCTGCCAACTTAGGGCGAACAAAGCGATACCAAAGGGTCCCGTGCTCTCCATGCCACTGTAATCAAGCTATCCTGGCTGAAGAGGGGTAAAACCCCGAAACCGGTCCTAGGATGCTTGTTTCCAGTCCAGGGAGGACCTGGCTTGGCAGTTCGGGCTGGACTGTTCCCATGAGGCACAGGGTCAAGGCTGATTTGCATATGGTTGGGTCCAAACTGGAATGGCATGGTGAGCAAAAAAATGATGGATTTAGGCCCAGATCTTTGTACTGGGGTGAATGTATGACATTGTTCTGCATTCTGTCCATCAACTGTTGTTTTTGCATTTGTCACCCGAGTGGGACGGGTATGCCCAGACGTGGGTCCCGTGCTCTCCATGCCACTGGAATCAAGCTATCCTGGCTGAAGAGGGGTGAAACCCCGAAACTGGTCCTAGGATGCTTGTTTCCAGTCCAGGGAGGACCTGGCTTGGCAGTTCGGGCTGGACTGTTCCCATGAGGCACAGGGTCAAGACTGATTTGCATATGGTTGGGTCCAAACTGGAATGGCATGGTGAGCAAAAAATGATGGATTTAGGCCCAGATCTTTGTACTGGGGTGAATGTATGACATTGTTCTGCATTCTGTCCATCAACTGTTGTTTTTGCATTTGTCACCCCGAGTGGGACGGGTATGCCCAGACGTGGGTCCCGTGCTCTCCATGCCACTGGAATCAAGCTATCCTGGCTGAAGAGGGGTGAAACCCCGAAACCGGTCCTAGGATGCTTGTTTCCAGTCCAGGGAGGACCTAGCTTGGCAGTTCGGGCTGGACTGTTCCCATGAGGCACAGGGTCAAGACTGATTTGCATATGGTTGGGTCCAAACTGGAATGGCATGGTGAGCAAAAAAATGATGGATTTAGGCCCAGATCTTTGTTCTGGGGTGAATGTATGACATTGTTCTGCATTCTGTCCATCAACTGTTGTTTTTGCATTTGTTACCCCGAGTGGGACGGGTATGCCCAGACGTGGGTCCAGTGCTCTCCATGCCACTGGAATCAAGCTATCCTGGCTGAAGAGGGGTGAAACCCCGAAACCGGTCCTAGGATGCTTGTTTCCGGTCCAGGGAGGACCTGGCTTGGCAGTTCGGGCTGGACTGTTCCCATGAGGCACAGGGTCAAGACTGATTTGCATATGGTTGGGTCCAAACTGGAATGGCATGGTGAGCAAAAAAATGATGGATTTAGGCCCAGATCTTTGTACTGGGGTGAATGTATGACATTGTTCTGCATTCTGTCCATCAACTGTTGTTTTTGCATTTGTCACCCCGAGTGGGACGGGTATGCCCAGATGTGGGTCCCGTGCTCTCCATGCCACTGGAATCAAGCTATCCTGGCTGAAGAGGGGTGAAACCCCGAAACCGGTCCTAGGATGCTTGTTTCCAGTCCAGGGAGGACCTGGCTTGGCAGTTCGGGCTGGACTGTTCCCATGAGGCACAGGGTCAAGACTGATTTGCATATGGTTGGGTCCAAACTGGAATGGCATGGTGAGCAAAAAATGATGGATTTAGGCCCAGATCTTTGTACTGGGGTGAATGTATGACATTGTTCTGCATTCTGTCCATCAACTGTTGTTTTTGCATTTGTCACCCCGAGTGGGACGGGTATGCCCAGACGTGGGTCCCGTGTTCTCCATGCCACTGGAATCAAGCTATCCTGGCTGAAGAGGGGTGAAACCCCGAAACCGGTCCTAGGATGCTTGTTTCCAGTCCAGGGAGGACCTGGCTTGGCAGTTCGGGCTGGACTGTTCCCATGAGGCACAGGGTCAAGACTGATTTGCATATGGTTGGGTCCAAACTGGAATGGCATGGTGAGCAAAAAAATGATGGATTTAGGCCCAGATCTTTGTACTGGGGTGAATGTATGACATTGTTCTGCATTCTGTCCATCAACTGTTGTTTTTGCATTTGTCACCCCGAGTGGGACGGGTATGCCCAGACGTGGGTCCCGTGCTCTCCATGCCACTGGAATCAAGATATCCTGGCTGAAGAGGGGTGAAACCCCGAAACCGGTCCTAGGATGCTTGTTTCCAGTCCAGGGAGGACCTGGCTTGGCAGTTCGGGCTGGACTGTTCCCATGAGGCACAGGGTCAAGACTGATTTGCATATGGTTGGGTCCAAACTGGAATGGCATGGTGAACAAAAAAATGATGGATTTAGGCCCAGATCTTTGTACTGGGGTGAATGTATGACTTTGTTCTGCATTCTGTCCATCAACTGTTGTTTTTGCATTTGTCACCCCGAGTGGGACGGGTATGCCCAGACGTGGGTCCCGTGCTCTCCATGCCACTGGAATCAAGCTATCCTGGCTGAAGAGGGGTGAAACCCCGAAACCGGTCCTAGGATGCTTGTTTCCAGTCCAGGGAGGACCTGGCTTGGCAGTTCGGGCTGGACTGTTCCCATGAGGCACAGGGTCAAGACTGATTTGCATATGGTTGGGTCCAAACTGGAATGGCATGGTGAGCAAAAAAATGATGGATTTAGGCCCAGATCTTTGTACTGGGGTGAATGTATGACATTGTTCTGCATTCTGTCCATCAACTGTTGTTTTTGCGTTTGTTTGATAGAGGGCATGCAAGTATTTATTTGTACTTTTATTCAATATTTAAATTTGATTGTGGTTGTGGTGGATGGCCTGGACTCCTGGAGTTGCAGTAGGGGCATTTAATTTCTGCATTTAACTTTGTAAGAGAAAAAGATTGCGCGGTTCAGGACAATTCTTCCATGTTTGTTAAGTTTGAACTATTTTACATAGTCTGCCCATGGGCCATCAAGCAAGTACTAGTTATTGGGTACATGAAACAACTGTTTCTGTGGTACATGCTGTTTTAAAACATCATTTAGGCCAGGGATGGCATTGGATTCAATAAAAAATGTTTTTTAGTTTTTTTTGTATTTCACAATTTTTACTTTTTTTCTGCAAAAACTGTATTTTGGTGGGGTAATATTTGATGCCTTGGAAGGATGTGTGTTATTATAAAATGCTTTTAGCTCATTTGATTTTCGTTTTTGGCATTGCTGATTTAATGGCAGTTTTTTCTTCATTGTTTACCATGTCTTCTCTGTCTGGCTAGTGTGTGTGTGTGTGTGTGTTTGCCATTGGCCACCATTTGTCTTTGTTCTCTATGCCATTTGGCCGGGAGCCATTTTGTGTAGTCAGTGTCTGAAGGCTTGTATATGTTCTTTGTTGTCCATGTTCCTTGCTTGTTGTTTGACCATGTGGCCGGTGGCCATTTCGTGTCGCTAGCCATTGTGTTTTGTCATATGCCTGCATGTGTTCTTTGTTGTGTCAATGCCTCCTTGCTTGCTGTTCGTGGTAGGCCATGTGGCCTGCAGCCATTTTGTGCAGCCAGACAGTGTGTTAAACCCTTTTTTTCCCCAGTTTTCAAAGCCATTTTCTAGGGAGATTGACAGGAGAGGGCTTGCCTTTTTGATTTTGTTAATTTTTTCCCTTTGATATTAGTTTAATGTGGTTGAGGATCATTGTAGTATATGTATATATGAACAGTGTTTAATAGTATATGCATTCTTCTCTCCATTTTTCCGCTGCACCTCCTTGACAATGGGGTTATCATAGTCCCCCAGTACATCAGCAATTATTTTTTTAACTTTATTTTTATTTATTTATTTTTGTCACTTTTTTAAACATTTTACCTCCACCCCCTGCCTACCACAAGCACCTGCCACATACCAGCTTATTACCAGTCTATTACTTATACTGTTATTATTATTATTATTAATTAGCATTTATAGAGCGCATAGCTACCCAAAGGCATCCCAGCGCTGAACGGCAATTAGGGCTAGTAAGGGAGGGCTAGTCAGGTACTGTTCTGGAATAGCCATGTTTTAAGACCCTTCCGAAAAGAGAGATGAGTAGTTTCATGGCGGAGATTAAGAGGGAGGGAGTTCCACAATCCAGCTATGTTATATGAAAAGGAGCGGCCTCCACTCCGCTGCCTGTTGACTTTAGGAATGCATGCTAAATTTAAATTCTCCGATCGAAGAGATTTCCTGGGGAGGTAGGCGGTGATCAAATGCTGATTAATTCTGGGGCCTGTGCCCATAAGGGTCTTATGAGCAGTACATAAGGCTTTAAAGGAAATTCTTTCCTTTATTGGTAGCCAGTGAAGGGCTTTCAGACTGGGGCTAGCTAACTGCCTACTACTGCAGCCTGTCAGAAGTCGTGCTGCGCAGTTCTGGGCCACCTGGAGTTTCCTTAGGGTGGATTTTGGGGCTCCCAGATACAATGAATTGCAGTAGTCCAGCCGTGAAAGAATCAGGGCCTGGACTACTATCTTCTTAGCTTCAGTGGGTAATAGGGGAGGACTTTCCGTAGTTTCCTAAGGATGCCGTGACACGCCCCCGTCACTGCCACTGCCTGCTGATCAAATTTGAGTGAGTCATCCAGCCACACACCGAGGCTCTTGATCTTGGACTTCGGAATTGGAGGGGCACCTAGGCACTGAGGCCATGATAGTGTGGGAGTTAACTTGGCAGTGTTGCCCATATACATAATTTCTGTTTTTTCTCCATTCAGTTTAAGGCAGGAGTGTTGCATCCAGGTAGCTACCTTTCCTAGGCAGAGCTCCAGGTCTGCAGGATCAGTCCGTGGATGATTAAGAGATATCACCAGCTGAGTATCATCCGCGTAGGTGACCACTTTGATCCCAAATGGCTGGATGACCTCCGCTAGTGGCCTCATATATACGTTAAATAACGTAGGACTTAAGGAGGATCCTTGGGGTACTCCATAATTCAGAAGGAGAGGGCTGGAAATGGCTTCCTTCGAAAAGACCTGAAAAACTCTGTCATTGAGGAATGATTGAATCCAGGAGATAGCACTTCCTGCTACCCCGATTCTCTTTAGCCGTTCAATAAGAACATTGTGGTTGACCGTATCAAATGCCGCACTGAGGTCCAGGAGGACAATGGCCGCCACTCCTCCCTGATCCACTATCCTCCTAGCTTCCTCAACCACAACCGTTAGTGCGGATTCCGTGCCATGTTGTGGGCGGAAACCCGTCTGAGATTGGTGAAGTAGTTCATGGGTTTCTAGGAAGGCTGATAGGGTGGAGTTTATATGTTTTTCCAAGATCTTACTAAGCAAGGGAAGGAGGGAAATGGGCCGGTAGTTACTCAGTGCTTCTGGGTCCAGGCTAGGTTTTTAAGTAGTGCCTTTACCATAGCATGCTTCCATATCGATGGCACGAGTCCATTGGTGATGGACATGTTAAGCACCTCTTGGATAGCTGGAAAAATCACACCATTAGCCTTAAATAGAATGTGTGGAGGGGCGGGGTCTAAAGGGGATCCAGATTTTATTTTGGCGAAGATTTTGACAAGAGTCTCCATATCCAAGAGAGGAAATTTCTCCAAAGTGGGAGTACTGTTGCAACCTCTGTGTTCCAGGTGATGATGACAATGAGGAGGATGGACCTTCCACCAGTGTTGAGCGACGGGCAAATTAAAGGCGAAAATCCACTGCTTCTGCAAGCAGTAATGTTGGCTGCAAGTACTGTGCAAGAGGAGGAGGATGAAGTACCTGAGGATGCTGAAGAATTTGACAATGATGAAGACTATCTGTCCATCCTCTCAGAGGATGCCGATTCAGATTCCATGGCCAGAAAATGTCCAACATCTGCCAAATTTGGCAAGGCCTCATACCCTCCGCCCAGCAAAGTGCCTCAGCCTCAACAAAGAAAAATTGCCCGTCCTCAGCATACAGCTAACCAGTCACAGCTCACACGCACCCCAACACATACATCACTCACTCACAGCCCTCACATCCAGTACAGACGTGGTGGTTCCCCTACAAACTCCTCCCCATACAGTGAATCCCAGGCATTCTCTCCACCATCTGAGTGAAGTACCAACCCTGTTGTGGTGTAGGTATCCCCAGGGCACCATCTCCTGTTCACAGGCTTCCATCTGCCACCGTCCACACTGCTGTTGGACCTGGCGGTCTCATCCATGGCCGACCCCTGCAGAGAGGGCCTGCACCTGGCCATGGTGGGCAGTGAGAGCAGGACTTCTTCCAACAGCAGGCAGATGTGAGCCAGGACATTCGTGCCACAGGGCTACCCTGTCAGACATGTCTCAGGCCATGCAGGACATGCGCCAAATCCCTCAGGTGGTGTACAGACTGACCCATGTTTTGAACAGTATGGATAGATCATGGCAAGACATGTCCAAGAATATCAGAGACATGATATCCATCCAAAGGGAAGTGAGTGCAAGACACCATGCCTTGGCAATGAAGATGATGGAGGGCATGCCAGGTAGCACACGGGGTTGGGACACACGAGGAGTACGGGGGAAACAGTGTGGAACAACGGACAGGGGGAGACATTGACGGTGGTGTGGGTAGGGGGTTGGGTTAGGATAGTCAACATGGCTGCAGTCAGGTAATTGACACTGGCAGTGAGGGTGGCCAGAGCTCTTGCATTTTCCTCTTGCATCATGCGCAGCTCTGTACACATCTGCAGCATGATGCGAGAGGCCATGTCTGGCTGATCCTCACATGCGCACATCAAGTCCGGTGGTACAGCCACAGGAGTGGCAACACAGGGAGGGGTTTGGGTGAAACATGAGGGGTGTGGTGCCTCAGGTTTGGAGCCAATGTTGGTGTCTGCCTGGCAGCCACAATGAGGGGGACTGGTTGCAGGGGATGCAGCTGGAGGTCCCAATGGAATGGGGGCCTCTAGAGTTAGGGAGGGGCTGATGGCAGGCCCAGGTTGTGTAGTGGCCTGCCCTGGGGACACCTTGCCAAAATTAAGTGGTGAATTGTCCGGGGGAGAGTAGATCTCCCCCCCCCCTGGCCAGGGGTGTCCAGTTCTTCTTCCCCCCCTTCAATGTCCTCAGCCTCCACCCGGTCCGTAGCACCAGAGGTGTCTTTCTGCTCAGTCCAGGTGGGCGCAATCCCCCTGCCTCCTGATGTAGAAGGTCCCGCCTCATCCTCTTCTTCCGCACTTGCGGATAGAGGTCGTGGCCGCCAGCGCACCAAAGATGTCCTGCTCCAAACCGGGTCCTGCTGTTGGTCCTTTTGGCCAGCTGAGCCCACTGAAATGTAAGACAAATCATGATGTAGTGCTTGTACATGTCAGAACAAGACACATACCAATATGAGCAAGGGCAGACTTAGTTCTCCTCTGATCACACTATACAGTTGTCAGTGATTAGGAGCTTAAATTATGTGTATGTTCACTGTCATCCCTAACCCCGGGCGGTGCTGGCATAGTGCCACTATGCAGAGTTCCACGGAGTTGTGAAAAACACAGTGGAATTCTGCTGCGCTCCATTCCCCGCCCCCTCCCCTAATAAAAAAATTTGCAAAATAATTAAAGAAGAAAAAAACACACTTATTCTACTGTGGCGTTTACGGGCTGCCCTCCTCCTCCTCCCGTGGTCTCTCTCCTGCAAACCCCCACGTCGGACGTACGTCTTGCGAGAATATTGACAAACACAATATCATGAATCTAAGCATACATCGATAATCATAAATTTGTTAGTCATATCTGCACATGTATGTACTTAACATATGTATGTGTCATCAAAGCATAGAGTTAAGAAATAAAGAATAGTTAATTTATATTCATCTATGTTTACTTAAGTGCAGAATGTTGCAGTAGTCGATATTCTGGATACAATATATTTGTAGGCTCATATTTGAAACTCAAAACTTTGGCAATATACCCTCCCTCCACATCTATACAAAAGGTGCTGAAGGATATTGCAGACGTCTCTACATAGCATCAGCAGTTCCTCCATCCTGCAGGTGGTGGTTAGTTTAGCTTAGCTAGAAAAGAGAATTGGAGGGTTGGGAATATAGATGTAAAGAAGCTTAATGATATCTTCATAATATTACCATATTTTCTATTATTCTGCCTCCTGACAAGTGTCATCACCATTATCTTGTTTGTTTTTATGATAGTTGCTATTCATATTGTGTTGTTTAGGATAGGAGTTTGATTTTAATAAATATTGAAAATATTGTTAGTGTTCTTGAGTGAGCCTATTCATGATGAAAGAGGATTTGGGTTTCATTAACTATCCCAATGAAATCTCACAGGACTGTTTGATACCTAAAACAAACCTCATTCAAGTAATGCTCAGTGGGCTGTGGGGGTGCTTATAGTTCACCAGGTTTTCTGTTTCATGATGATGCAGTTATGTTAAATTATTTTGTATCGCGCACAAATCACCGCAGGAGGGGTATCTCAGCGCAGAGCAGATCACAGGCAAAGAAGAAACTGCTAAACTAAAAAAACTCTGTCTTGAGTAGTTCTATAAATTTAGTATGATCAGTGCACAATTGAATGTGGAGTGGTAACTCATTCCAGTAAAGAAGGGGCTAGGCAAGAAAAAGACCAGACCTCTGAACTGGACCTTCTTACCCGTGGGACAGTGAGCAAAGCTTGTCACTGGAAGTATGATGGATGATAGTGTGTGAGCTTCGAAGATCGGTAGCTCAGACCATTCCCTATCAGAGAATTGTGTGTCAGGCAGCAAATTTTGAAAACTATCCTTTTCCAAACCGACAGCAAATGAAGTGAGTGTAGAAGGGGAGAGGATGCAGTCCCGGAAGGAAGATTGGAAATAAGACTGGCTGCGGTGCTCTGAACAACTTGTAGTTTAGATATTAACGTCTCATTTGCAGAAGCCAATAAAGGGTTGCCATAATCCAATTGGCCAATAACCAGAGTCTAAACCGAAGTTTGCCTCACAGAAAGTGGGAGTAGAGGAAAAACTCTCATCAGTAGGCGCTTCTTGTGAAAACAGGTGCCTGCTATAGTTAAAACCTGTTCTTTAATTGTAAGGGATTGGTCCAGATGGACACCTAGGTTCTTGACTAATTGTGTGGGGCTCAGAGCTGTGCCTAATTCTGAAGGCCACCAGTCGGAGTCCGAAAGCTGTTGGGCCTTGCCAAACAGCATAATCTCTGTTTTGCCTGCATTCAAATGGAGAGAGTTTTCAGCCAGCAATTGCTTTCATCCTGGCTGAGAAGCGTTTTTTGCTTTGACCAGATCTTTGTCAAAGGAGATTATTGGCTGTGTCCCATCAGCACAGGATAGTAGTTTGAATGCAAACGTTTTAACAGTCTTGGCAAGGGGGCAACATATATATTAAAAAGTGTGGGGCTGAGACAGGAGCCCTGGGGCACCTCCATTGTCCAGCATCATCGTAGGTGATTTGTATGAACCCAGAGTGATAGTTTAATTTCTGCTGATTAGAAAGTCACTGAACCATTGCAATGCTGTGCATTAGATTCCAATCTCTTGCAACCTTTGAAGCAGCCTAGGATGAGACACAGTTTCAAATGATATGGACACGTCCAACAGCACAAGCAAGGATGGAATATTGGCATCAAGGGCTCATCTTATGTGGTCAGTGACTGCTACTAAGGCTGTCTCAGTGCTATGAAAAGGTCCTAACCCATTTTATCAACTGGGCTAGGAAAATTCTGATAAATCACTTTGATTTATCTTCAGAGTAATTAGCAAGAGAATCACATAGTGCTTGTGACACTTTTCTTTTTTTGAGAGCAAGCACTGGGGTTTATAAAAGCGTTAAGCACTTTAAATAACTCTTTAGAGGAGTTACCGGCCTACCTGATTTGGTTGGATACATGAGACTTCTGGGCTTTTTGATCTTATGGTGATACATTGGGGGCATGGTGAACCGCCGAACATGGCGGACGCAGACTAAGAGAGCTCCGGAGCCCGGATACAATCATCCTGCGCCATCGACGTATGCTTTGCCCTATTGAGCCTGGCAGGGCGGGCAAACATAGCTGAATACACGAGGCAGTCCCGTAGACGTCTTGGGAGCTTGTGGGTGCCGTAGGGACTGAAGGTTATTATCCTGCACCTGTGAAGCGGCCGCCATTGTTCGGCGAGGCGGTACCAGTGACGGAGCGGAACGGGGCGCAGATCGCGACGGAGCCGCTGTGAAGATGTCGCGAGGAAGAACCTGAAGCGAGTACCCGCCGGCTGTCCCCGCCGCTTCCTGGTTGCCGTGGAGTACGTCCTGTGGCGAGAATTCCGTTCCCGGGCCCCCAGCGCTGGAGACTGCATATGGCGAATGCCGGGGGTACCTAGGAGTGAGGCCTACACAGACGGCCATCAGGAGTGGAGGTATGACCCGCTGCCCCTCTTCAACCTCCCCCTCCTGCGTACGAGGGCTCTCCCGGAGACTGCCTTGAGCGCCCGGCGGGCCATTGAGTGTGGCGGTGATTGCGGGCAGCGACATACAGAGGGCATAGGAGAGGGAGCGGACTGTCGGACTGAGCCTGTGTCTTCACCCTGTTGCGTTGCTGGGCGCAAACCTTGTTGAAAAGTGGGGTGCGATGATAAGACGGCATTAGAGGGACGCTGGCTGGCTACCTGCCTCCATACTGCTACAACGGCGGATGAGAGCTTCTCCTCTACACCCAACCCCCGCAACAGTCGTGACCGCTGCGGCCCCGGCGGTTAGGACCAGAGGTTGGTATAGCATCGTGGTAGCATTGGGGGGTGTGACTGTGGGGGACGATATCTGCATTTGGGATATTGCCAATTCTCCTGACCCTGGCTCCACTGCCCCACGATCTCGAGGAAACTGGGACCTGCAGGAATGAACACTTACGAAACGGCTCAGTGGTGAGTGGATTGAGGCTCTGTGACGGTGCGCTGCATGATGTCATTGCGGTCGCTCCCAAAACACTGATAAGTTATTTAACCACCAGCCCCGACAAATACCACAGAGTGTGCCATAAAGACGTCCGCACCATCTAGACAGGAGCCTAGTGTGGGAGACAGATCCCGATCGCTACCACTGGAAGAAATCCGAATAGAACGGTAATTCGCACTGCAAATTAAGGGATTTTACATCCAGACCCATGACAAATCGAGTGCCTGCACCGGAAACGACGACCCAGACACGTCTGGCGCAGCTCTGACCTGGGGTGGCAACGACAGTCCTGCTCCTTCGCTAATAGCAGGCCTGGTGGGTTCTACATCAAGGGACATGGGGCGTCCAAAAGGGAAGCTGCAGGAGGCTTCTGCCCCTAACTCACAATCCACAGAGGAGCAAGAACATTCTACGTTTCCCCCCTCACTCTCCTGTATACCACCTACTGGAGAAACGGCGACTCCGGACAAGCTGGACCTAATATTGCAGGAAGTTAAAGAATCCTGAAGAGCGATAGAACAACAGATTGTCTCACTCACCACTGGCTTCACGTTGCTAAAGGCTGATCATACTAAGCTAGCATCAAGGGTGAAGGATAATAGTGATACTCTGGCAAAAATCGTACCGCAGCAATAGGAACACGCATCACAAATACAGACATTGCAGCGACAGGTGACAACCCTCTTGGATAGAGTTGAGGACGCAGAAGGCAGAGCTAGGCGGAACAACATCCGCGTCATAGGTCTTCCGGAGCGTAGTGAAGGATCTGACGCTGCCACATTCATGGAACAGTGGTTCCGAGATCATGTAGCTCCTGAAGGG
The DNA here is from genome assembly GCA_963921515.1 of Calotriton arnoldi. Classification (NCBI taxonomy): domain Eukaryota; kingdom Metazoa; phylum Chordata; class Amphibia; order Caudata; family Salamandridae; genus Calotriton; species Calotriton arnoldi. The sequence goes on from CAWUFW010002249.1 coordinate 2,145,907, forward strand.
CTTTCGAACTTCTTTTGTATAGAACGAGCCCATAGAATACCTACCGGGAGAGCTAAAGTGGGCGCCCCACCGTGGCCGCTGATAGTCAGAATTCTGAATTATAGAGACCGGGATGTACTGCTTCAAAAGGCAAGAGAGCAGCCCCAGATCCGCTACAAAAACAGTCAGGTGTCATTATACCCGGACTGCACCCTTATGGTTCAGCGTCGACGATCCTCATTTCAGCCTGTCAAAAAGAAACTGCGGGATATGAACCTCAAGTATGCACTGGTATTTCCTGCCCGATTAAAAATTATACATGACCAGAAAACTTAATTGTTTTGAAAGCCCGGAAGACGCAAAGGAGTGGATGGAGATCATGTACCCGGCCTTACTGCCCGAAAGTTCCCATCATAATTAGGGCTCCTGGTTTTCCGTTTAAACAGATTTATACACATAAATACAGACGGAAAACATTTTTTCCTTTGTCTGTATTTTTAACAGAAAAAATGTTTCCAGGGAGCCTCTACCGCCTTTTTTGAATGCACACTCTCGGCTGTTTAGGCTGGAATTAGCCTGGCATAGTGATGTCTGGGCAATTCGCAAAGTCGAGTGCAGGGGGCACGGAGCGATACCAGGAGGGCAAAGGTCATTAATATATCACCTCGAGTGACTGTGCCAACATTGATAACGCAGGGTGCTGTCCCCACCCACTCAAAAATTGTTTAAGCAGTAGGGGTTATCTGCAACACCTCTCTAGCATCACCACAAAAATCCCTTCTGGCTTCGAGTCCTACACAGTGTCGTCCCTCTACTGGAGTTCTTAATAACTTAAAACTGTTGCCAATAAGGGACAGCTTAAGGGCATAGGCAAGTAGGGCTCTCTCATTTGGTTAAGCCCCTTAGACTGGGCCTTCACGGGCAGCACTTTTATTTATCTTGAGGTGAGTAACCAGGCCCAAATCTCGGCGTCTGCTCACCATCCTGTGATCCTGGGCAAATAACTTGATTTACCGGTGCATGTAGAAATTAGAGTGATCTTGTGTAATCAGACTGGCGCTCATGTCAAGCGCTTCAATGCCTTTGGTGCACGCTATACAAAACAGGCAAAAATGCACAACGATGTAAAACAAAAACGTTATTTTCTTTGAGAAAAAACCCTCCCCAAGCAAAAGGTAACCATTCAAGATGAACATGATAAACATGAAGAAATGGGAGGAATTAAAGTACAATTTGAGTCTTGGTGTTTACTTACCCATCCCGTGATTCTGGGCAAATCACCTAAAGTGAAATGCCGGCTCATGTAACGGGTACAAGCGGCAAGAGGCCACTTGCACGCTGTTCCCTGGACTACTTTTGCTATGAAGTGAAGTGAAGGTGTTAACAGTTGATAAAGTTGTAGATCAGAAGTCCTAACCGGGGTTAAGCTGTACAGACCATATGGATAACTAGGACTTAGGGACTCCCTCAGTCTGTACTCTGAATAGTTTGTACTAATGTCCGGAGACCAGAAAGCATACAGGCAAAAAACAACCAGAAAGAGCCTAAATGTCCTCAAAGTCTCTTGAAATACACATGTTCTTGTCCTACAATGGCAAAGTTTTCAAGTTAATGTATTATGTTTATTTAATTTGACATATATATATAAATATATCTAAACCTATAACAACCGAGTTCAAGTGTGCATTGTCTAATTAAATAAATGTGGAAAAATACTAGCTGCAGCATCTTCTTTTGCTTGCAACACAAATAAATATGGATAAATACAGAAAAAATGACCAAAAAAGAAATATGGATAAATACAGACGGAAATGTTAAAAAAATAAATACCATAAAACCGGGAGCCCTAATCATAATCAACCAAGCAATTCCACTCGAACGCAAGGACGACGTTCACCACCAACTCCAAATGTCGCAGCCCCACCCATGAACAGGTACAAACCCTGGCTGAACAGGACGAAACCCTGGCTGCAGCGACCACATTCAGAGAAAATACCCTGCATATGGACTCTGACTCATCGGAAAGAAGTATCGCACGATCTGTTTCGGAGGGCAGTCTCGCCTTGTTCCCTACTGTGACACCTCAGACTGCTGATGAACTACTGGGCTGCTGAATGTTGGAAGCTGCTGCCCTGCCTCCACATGTGTCTATAGCACAGTAGTGGTGATGGCACACACTCTTATGGACATATATATATCCTTTTTCAGTGATTACGATGGCAATGTAATGTTTATAAAGTTAATACCGGGCTCTCTTGAGCCATTATAGATAGATACTGTACCGTGTCTGGTGAAAGCAATGAACCCCCAACTGAACATGCACTAGTTCAATGCAGCAAAATGTTTCTTGTGTATTCATGGTTTGGCCGGCACAGTTCACCGCCTGGGCCTTGTATTAGAAGTTCAATGGGGGTTAATATGTTCTAACACACAATCAAAGTCACATCCTACATATTGGTCCCCTGCCCGTACCTCGATCTATTATACTATTTACATCACAAGATGCATAAGTAAAACACATACACCTTAATTACATGGAATGTTGGGGATCTAGGATCAGTACGAAAAATACACAGGGTGCACTCGCAATTGCTTAGGCGCAAGACGCAAATAGTGTTCTTACAGGAGTCCCATCTAACTATATCGGAAGCGGCAAAAATGCGGAAGAAATGGAAGGGGCAAATATACTCTACTAATTATTCTGCCTTTGCCAAGGGTGTCACAATTTGTATCAGGTACGAGGTCCCTTTTGTGGAAATAGAGTGACGGGTTGACCCGTAGGGCAGATATATTTTCCTTCATGGTACACTAGATGGCAGACATATTGTGTTGGGGAATCTATATGCTCCAAACTTTGACGTGAACAAATACTTCTTGGGTTTAAATATGATATTGGCGGGATGGGAGGCATTCCCATGGATTAAAGGTGGTGACTGTAATGCAGTCATGAATATTGAACTAGATCGTTCACACCCCCCCTCCATGGCGCAGGCACTATTAAACAGGCAGAGGCTCTTTCCAGTTGGGTGGATGGTTGGGCGTTATGCGATATGTGGCGCCTGAGAAATTCAACGCACAAGGAATACTCCTTCTACTCCCCAGTTCACCAATTACATACCAGAATTGATAGAATCCTCTGCTCCCTTTCCATAGCCACACAAATATCACACGCTACAGACTTAGCAAAAACATTTTCGGACCATAACCCATTAGAAGTCCATATTACCTGGGGTTGAGTCCCCACCCCAGTCCCCACATGGAGGCTATGGCCACAATTAATAGAAGACGCTGTATTCCGCTCTACTCTATCTACTGCAATTGCGAACTACTTTTCTGAGAACGGCGGTACTGCGTCCTCGATATTAGTACAATGGGATGCGCTCAAGGCAGTAATTCGGGGAACTGCGATTGGTGCCACAGTAGGTGCGAGACAGGAAGTACATAAAAATTTGAAATCAGTAGAGGATGACATGGGTGGGTTGGAGCAGGAAGCAGCGAGCAACCCAGAGAAACATGCTGCTCTACAAGAGGCGCGCATCAAGCATGCTTAACTGCTGGAGACCCTCAGAGTAATTGATTACAGGGCCTTCACCCAATTAAAGCATACAGATGCAGATAAATCAGGGACACTTTTGGCGAGAATTTTGAGGGAAGACCACCCACTGTGATCAGTCAAATTGCCATGCCTGGGGGAAATACAGTGTATACTCAGCAGGGTATAAATGATTCTTTCTGTACATACTATGCAACGTTATACTACAATCCGGCCCCTATAGACAATACACTAACTGATTAATTTTTGACGGACCTACCTTATCCCCAGGTCCCTGAAGGAGTGCGGGACAGTCTAGCAGGCCCTATTACGAGAGCTGAAATAAAGACCGCTATTAATGGACTCCCACGCAATAAGACACCGGGACTGGACGGCCTACCAATAGAGTTCTTCAATGCGTATTCTGAAATCTTAGTCCCACAATTAGAAGCCCTGTATAGAACCTCACTGGAACTAGGCCACCTCCCTTGCACTACCAAACAAGCTCTAGTAGTCACACTTCCCAAACCAGGGAGGGATGTCATGGATATTACAGGGTACCATCCGCTCTCACTTCTGGCAACTGAATATAAAATATTAGGTAAAATACTGGCTAACAGACTCCTCCCCTATTTACATAAATTGATACACATAGATCAATGTGGATTCATACCCGCACGCAGCGCGTCCCTAAACATCAGGAGACTCCACCACATAATGGCAACCAATCCAGACCATTTAGCGAACGCTGGCTGTATAACACTCGATCTTCGACAAGCGTTCAACACACTTTCATGGGAATATATGTTTAAGGCTGTTGCGAGATTTGGGATACCCCCAGGATACATTTGCTGGCTACGTCTATTATATGAAGCCCCCACAGCCAGAGTCCGGACAGGTGGGCGTATATCCAGCGAATACCCAATATAGAAAATGCACACGCCAGGGATGTCCCCTATCCCCATTGTTGTTTGTATTAGCGCTGGAGCCACTGGCGCTTCGGATGCGACAGGAAACTAATCATGTTGGGATACCATCGGGCAACTCAGTTCATTTGATATCTGCATATGCAGATGATATAATTGTCTATGTGCAAGACCTCCTGGGTGAGTTTGACCCTATACCTAGAATATCTGCATCGTTCGAATACATCTCTGGCCTTGCTATAACCGACTCGTAATCCAACGTCTTCTTTTTTCAAAACCACGCACTCCCTGAAATGATTGATTTTGGTCTGTATCGATTACCAGTGGCGCAAACCACTTATAAATACTTAGGCATTCATATATACCGCTCACACGCGGATATGCTAGAGGGTAATCTCAATAGGGCAATGCGGGGATTGCGTTTGAACATCGCTTTTTGGACCTCGCTCCCACTCTCGACAATGGGTCGTGTGGCAGTGTCAAAGATGATGGTCCTCCCCTGACTCCTATATTATTTTACTAATCTGCCGATCATAATATCCCCGACCTTATGTCATACGCTAGATACTGCACTCTCGGACCTAATCTGGGGAACGGGCAGAAGAAGGGTGAGTCTAAAAAAATTACAGTTGGAAACACACAAGGGGGGGCTGGGGGTACCAGACCTCCGAGCATACTATTATGCATGTCAATTACAATGGCTGTCTTACTGGACTGCTGGCTGCAACTTGCAGGAGATTGGATATGCAGCACAAAACATTGATCAAGGATCTTTACACACTCTGCTATTGCCAAAGGCTAAAATCCCCTTAGACACACTATCTCTGCTGAGGACGGCATTATTGTGCTGGAAGAAGGCATTACAATATACGTCCAGCTGCCCCCACTACGCAACTAACATACCGCTACTGGGGATACCACTACCCACCGGGAGGCTCACGAGAAATAGGATTAAGGCATGGTCGGACGAGGGTGTGGACACAATAGGGGCGCTTTTTAACACTGAGATCTTAATGGACCATGAGAATTTTGTACCAAATCACCTATACATGCTACATGCGTCGATCATGCACTATGTGAAAAAACACTGGGCCCCCCCAGAGAGAAGAGCCTCAAATGCACAAATTAGTCAAATCACTGTACTACATGGGACGGGGAAGTCATCTCATCAAATGGTTATACGTGGGAATACTGGCACATGCAGCGGTGTCTCTGGATGCCTTGCAAGCCAAATGGGTGGAGGATGCTGGATGGGAGATAACAGACAGGGAATGGGAGAACATACTGGAACACCCTAAAAAAGTGACTAGTAATACAAAGTTTAAATTTATACAATGCTTGATATTGTATAGGGCTTACCTTACACCACGCCGCCTCCAGCGGATGTACCCAAATACACAACGCCGCTGCCTTAGATGCCAGTTGGTGGAAGCAGATTTGGTTCACATGCTATGGGCATGTCCGCGCCTGAAAGGGTTCTTGGGAGAGGTCAGCCAATGCGTACAAACAACTACAGGCTTGAGTATCGAAGACTCACTGCTGGAGTGCCTGCTGGGTCTCCGGAAGCGGTCGGCCTCCCATAAAGTACAACTCCGTTTCCTTGACCTTGCGGTTATTCTGGCGAAAAGATCCATCACTATGAGATGGAAGTCGGCAAGACCACCTGCAGTATACACATGGCACAGTAAAATGTTGCGGTGGGGGGGGGCCGAGAGTGCAGCTTTCCGCGGGGAAGAGGCACGGGGTTTGCGCAAGAAGCAGATATGTATGGATTGGGATGTTATGTTGGAAACCTTTAAAGGTATAACCCCCGACCATACATCTAGTACCCCGAGCACACAATAGACCATCTTGGCGCCATGGTACACAAGAACATACTGTGCAGCGGTCCGGGTAAGGGGACATGATCATAATAGCCAGTAGATTCATGCTAGTAGCATAGGACGGTAAAAACAATTAAACTTGAAACAGAATGTTAGAACACTGGTCGGAGGGGGATAGGGTTTTAGTTTGTTTATGTTAATCAAGAGTTTATCCGAAGTATAAATAGATGGACAAATTGGATGATTACATGTACATGTGTACCAGATGCGAGATATACAGATTGTATAATGTATACTATGCACTACAGACAGGCAATGCTATATCTACAAATAAGATGTATAACAATGTAATCATGGAACCGTGATAATAACTTGTACTGGAAGTTAATGGAAAACTAATAAAATATGTTTTTAAACAAATGGTGATACATCGTTATGGATGCTCTACAGACCTCCTTATCACCCTATCAAGTAGATTGTTAGTCAGACGCCATTGTCTCTCCAATTTCTTGCATGAGGCTTTCTCTTTTCTCAGCAGTGGCTACGTCTTTAGTGGCAGAGGGTCTAGAAAGCCCAAATCCAGACTGTTCTAGAAAGAAGTCCAAATAATGTCTCACTGTTGGGCTTACCTTTAAATATTACAACCATTGGACAGCTAGAGGCCTTGGATCCTATGCTTACTGTTCTTTTGCTTCATTACTGTTCTCCTCTCCTTAGCATCTGCCCCTCCCACATCTGTCCAGTGTGTTCTTCGTGCTATTTGACAACATTCACCTGCCTAGCAGAAATATTGGCTGCTGCTTCCAAACTAGGTGGGTCTACTAAGTACCAGGTTGATAACAACCCGGTACAAGGGGGGAGACCTAGGCAGTCAGTAATATCTCCAAAAGGGATTTTTCACATAGCCAATAAAGCCTGCAAACAAGAGCTGGGGAAGCGGCCACAAATAGGGGTAAATCATTTGAATTTCAGTCTGAAGGTCTGCTGTTGGAGAATCCATAACAGTTGTTATTCCTCATGATGAGTGTCAGGTTTTGTGAATCTTATCTGATAGGTTCTAACAACACAGTAGTGCAAACCGAATTTGGGTGTCACTGCCAGGACATGTAAAACTTAAAAGTGCATGTACAACTATTTAATTACAATGCGCCCTGCTCTCTGAGCTTTTTAGGGCCTACCTTAGTAGTATTGAAAAGGAGGTTTTAGGCTTGGCAAAAGGTCTATTGTGCCAGGTCAAAATGGCAGTTTAAAACTGCACACATGCTGCAATGGAAGGCCTGAGACATGTTATAAAGGGCCACTTAAGTCGAGGCGCATATTGTGCTGCAGGCCCACTAGTAAAATATAATTTACAGGCCCTGGATACATATTGTACCATTTTACTAGGGACTTATAAGCAAATTAATTGCGCCAATTAGGGTAAGCCGATTTTTACCCTGTTTAAAGGAGAGAGCACAAGCACTGTAGCACTGGTTAGCAGTGGTAAAGTGCACAGAGTTCTAAGATGAACAAAAATGAAATTAAGCATATAGGAGGGGTGAAGTAAAAACGTTTGGGGATGACCACGCAGAGAGCAACAAGTCAACACAAATCACCCATAACACAGCAACCAGAATAATCTGTCACAGGGATTCTGCTGGAAAAGCAGAACTGTGCCTTTGGATGACAGGACGTCAGAATGTAGGGACTGAGTCTTTCTAAAACATCAGTATCTGTAGGTCCAAATCCTGGCTAGAGCACAGTGACTTTCCTGAACTCCTAACCTTCTCAGAGTAGCAGGTGATTTGGGAACCGTGGAAACAGATCATCACCTTTTGTCTCTCACTCATGCATGCCCTTAGTAAACAGAAGAAATACACAAATAACGTTTACAGTGCATTCATTGAATCATTCATCATAGTCTGGTATAAAGCAAACATGCTGCGATTATTAGGCAAATATAACTAAACAACATAATTAGCATTACTATCAGGCTGTATAAAATAAACTTCCCAACCATGGCAAATTATCTTTCTGTCTAGGCCAATCCTTAATGTGTGAGCACAGGGATATACGAATGATCTCTGGGATTGGCAACAGACCCCATATCTGATGTATGCAGTTAGGTGGTCTACGTTATGAGTGTAAACTCAGGTTATGAAAGGATGCATAGCAATAAAACAAGAAAATGCCCCTACCTATTTATTTCACAATATGCATCACGTCATTAGTAATAATAATCTGAACAGTGCTGAAGAATAAAGGGAACAGATGTATCACAAAATAAATTTATTGATTCAATGAAAAGGAAAAATACACAAGTATAATGCAAATAAATACAATCCCACCAATCTTTCAATCGCATTCACACAAGCGAACATGCTATCATACCTCTTTCATTCAGACTCACAACACTCATACAATAACTTAAATAGTTTGGCAAAGCAACATAAACAACAATGTGCCCGCCAATTTCCTCGGAAATGTAGGTCAAAATATCTAAAGAACACCAATGTGCTCAATAAATATCGTAAATATATACATAAAACGATAATACAAGAAATATATTGGCAAATACAATGGTTATCTAAAGGGGGGAAAAAAGGGTAAAACAAATTTCTAACAAAGGTTGAAGTGTCACAAACGCCGATGCGCGTTTCGGTGTGAAGACCGGATATGGCCAAACACCTTCCTCAAGGCGTGGGTAACAGAACGGTGAAGTGGTGGGAAAATTCTGAAAATAGATGAACATACAATGATATTCAATCCTACAACAAGTTACTTTTGCCTTGTTATTATTTATATAAATCAAATAACTAAATAAAGATAACATACTGAACAGATGAAGCAAATATATTGACGTATATTATATTCTTACAGCACTGGTACTCAAACAAAGATAGATCCAAGAGAGTTCTATTCAAATTGATGATGGAACAACAAGTGCACAATCATTAAGGAGGAAGAACAAAAGTAATCCCGCCTTGAACAAGCAGAAGGCAGTGAAACATCATCTCAATTCGGAACAATTACTACTGACAAAACCATAAAGAAAGTAATGAAAGAACCTGAGATAGGAAGACATGTGAAGGATGAAAGAGAGAAACTCTCAGTGGGGAAAATAAACTGCTGGCATACCGAGAAGAGAAAAGTCAGAAAACCTAGGATAGGGAGGGAAGGAGAGGGATAAGAGGGAAAGAGTCGCAGCGAGGTAGCTACCTACCTCAAAGTCAGAGAGACTTCTGGTTAAACAGGCCAAAGGTGCCGGGCAGCAAAGCTCAACGTAGTTCGCTGGAAAAGCTGCAATGGAGTATAGCCTGGGCTGGAGTAGCGGCAGGGACCACGATGCAGCCACAGTACTGCGACGGGGAAGCAGGCAGTCGATAAGCATAGATTAGACAAACCCCAGGGCTCCAAGAATTGCAGATATGGTCTAAAATGAGTATAATAAAATGGTCACTGTAAATACTGGGGATAAATAGGTCGTGGGAGGGCTTGCCCCCTGAGCACGGCTGCTGCGAACAATAGTAGGAGATGAGCGCGACAGAGAATGGTGTAAGTAGCCTGCTCTCTGGTTACCTGAGGGCCGATTCTCTGTAGACGGCAGCAAGACGCTGAGAGTGAGAGGGTGCTCGTCTGTCAGGAAAGCGAAAAAGCCTGGCACGATACTGTAAAGTGGACAAAAATAATGACTGTGAAGCGTAACGGTTACCTATACAATAGCAGTACTAGTCCCCCATGCGTGGCTGCAATGGGCGATGGTAAGGTCATGGGGCGCGAGGTGAAAAGCAAAGGGATGTGTGCTTTCTAAATACGCTAAAGAACGGATCTCTAAAGGCATTAGAGATACGTTCGGTAAAGTGGGTGCCCCTCAGACAGGATGCGAGGCAGACCTGTCAACAAGGACAAGTTGTGAAGCGAGGCAGACATCTACACAATAGCAAAACTCTTCCCCTGTACGCGACTGCTATAGGCTAACACTTAGGCGCAATGGGGAGAGGAAAGTAATGCGCGATTCTTAAATACCTTATAGGTCAGTTGTGCGTCAGTATGAGAGATATATAGAGGAAAACGGGTGCCCCTCAGGCAGGATACGGGGCGGATAAGGAGAAAAATGAGCGGGTAAACCAAATTGGTAGCAGGTTAAATGGGGAACGCTGACTGGGAGCGAGCCGCAACTTACTCGAATTAAGCTGATAGGAAAAGCGGCGACATGATGGTCGTTCCTCGGTAGCTGACGGAAAGCAGGGAAAACAAACTCACGGGCAACCGCCGGAGTTTAAATGTCAAATCGGGAGATAGGAGAGCCAATAGTGCGGGCCAGAAGGTCATCTGACCCGGCAGCCTGGTGGAGGTCTCAACAACAATCAAAGAGCGAGATGGATTCGGGAAACACGAGGGGGCGAATCCCGAGCGATAGTTGGAAAGGCGACTGGTGAAACAAGAGGGGAGGACATAATTGCTCGGACAGCTGGTAAAGCTTCAAGGGAAGTCTCAGGAGGAAGGTGAAGGGGCAAGATACATAGAGGGAAAACGGGGGGGCGAGTAAAGGGGAGACACAAATCGGAAGCCACTGAAGCTTAAAAAGGCCTGACTAAAAGGCCAAACGAGGGTGGCAAACAGAATAGAGGAAAAGTGTCGGTGGGATCACATGAGCGATAACAGATGTATTGAGGCTCGGTAGTCACACGAAGGTGGCAAACAAGATAGAGAGTAAGGGTCCGAAGGATCTCATGAGCAATAACTGGTGTATTGAAGACTCATGATGCTGTAATCAGAATAAGAAAAATAAGAAAAATAAGGGGAACGCCGAGCATTTTGCGATACAGGTGTAGGGAGGAAAACAGGAGCCCCAAGCTATCCCAGGATGGAATGCCGCATTAGAGAAAGGCATGTTCCCATTGGAGGCTTTCGTTCAGTCCTTGGTCCTTGGTATTGAGTAGAAACATCCAAAATAGTTCGCGTTTGCGGCGAATAGCGATCATATCAGTGCCATCAAAATTGCGTACCTTCTCAATGATGATCCAGCGTAGATCTTTCTCGCCGTGTTTTCGCAAAGCCCAATGTTTGACTAATGGAGCCGTGAGTTTAAGGAGCCTGATGTTAGATTTATGTTCGCCAATGCGCACTCGACATTCCCTAGCTGTTTCTCCGATATATGCCAGGTCGCACGGGCATAAAATGGCGTATACAATGTTTGTGGAGCAGCAGTTGGTCATTTCCTTGAGATGGACAGTACGTGAGTTAATAGAGATATAGTCACTCACAATCGCGTTTTGACACGCTTGGCAATTACCGCATTTGTGGTTGCCTTTAATTGGGGTTCCCCCCATGAGGGAAAGCTGCGTGCCGTTGGATCTGTTGGGTCTTTTGGCACGTAACAACATGTTCCTGAGGTTTTTATTCCTTTTGAAGGAAAAGATGGGTTTGCTGATGGGCGGCGTGGATTGGTCTAAGTTCAAAAGGTGCCACTGGGAGTTAACGATTTGGCGCACTTTATTATTGAACCAAGAGTGTTTGGTAACACATACCAATTGGTCAAGGGAGTTTTTTTCTTTGGGTTGGAACATGGAATCCCGATCATAATATTTGGCTCTTTTCAGAGCATTCTTGACAAGTTTAGGGGGGTAGTCTCGATTGATGAGTTTGCTCTTGAGATTTTCAGCATGATACATGAATTCATTGATGGTCGTGCAGTTCCTCCGATATCTGAGGAACTGACTGAATGGGATCCCCTCTTTTTAGCAATTAGGGTGGAAACTCTGATAATGCAGCAGGGTGTTCCTAGCAGTAGGTTTCGTGTATAGGGAAACCGCTAGTTTGTGGTCACGTTCCTCGATCCACACATCCAAGAACTCCAGTTTTTGGGTACTGGTGTGGGCGGTAAAGATCAAATTAGGGTCTGCTAGATTGATCCAATCAAGGAATTCGTTAAGTGTGTCCTGATCTCCTCGCCAAATAAAAAAGATATCGTGAAAGGATGCATGTCAGGCTCTGAGGGCATTCGTTCCAGGACAGGTCTCTAGAATTCTCCTCTCTACCCTCAAGGGGATGAGACACAGTTTACATGAAAAGAACTACTGTGTTGGAAAGCTGTAGCTGTGCTACCTTGTTGTTTAAAATATTAGGAGCTGTTTCTGACCGAGCACAGAAAACAGTACACCATGTTGTTAGGTATTCTAGGCAACTTTGGACAAAATGTGCAGACTGAATCCCAAGAAGAATCACTAAATAACAAACAGCATGTACAGCAAATTCCTAAAATAATGTCACAAAAACAAATGTGTTATGTGTGGCTGTGTAAATCAGAGGCAGACTAAAACATCTAATACGCAAAATTAAGGGAGAACCAATATGAACGCAGAAGGAGAATCATTACACATCCTCAATCTCCCCATGCAGAACTCATATCTTACCACACCTCAGGAAGATCAACTTGTTCACGATACACAAACACGTTCATTTCAAACTCCTCACACACACATTCAAGGTACTATTCAACTAAGGCCCCCGCCCCCTACGTGAACAGCCACATCTTTGTCTACCAACCACCCAGGAACCTACACTCTGCAGGACTGCGATTTGCACACATTCCACACATACACAGAATAAGAGCATGAGGACGGGCGATCTCTTACATCATTCCTAAAGCATAGAACTCATTGCCAGGATACACTCAGGTGAGAGTGCGCTCTACACCTACACATAACAAGTTCACTTTTCCACTTCAGTAAAACTATTTTTTGTGAATGTACTAGTGGCTTTTACCCGGAATCATAGTTTGGTGAACAGGCCTAATAATCAGTTGGTTCAAGCACATCCTATTGTGGGGATAGCATAATTCTTTATAAAAACCCACAAGGAAGGAGGAACAGGAATCTGCGCTAGGGGTCTATTCTACTTACCCAAATAAGTAACCCCGTACGTGTGTTTCAAGTTCTGTGTTCTGCTCGAGCACTGGATTGAGCGGTCCTTCCCTACTACTGTGGGGACTTTCAGAGGTCGGGGAGAAACAAATATTGTAAACACAAATGGAGGGAATTGTGTTATCCTAATTGTGAGATGGTATGCAGTGAAGAGATGCATGGAGATGTACTAAGCATCATTCAATTGAATTATGACATGAACACTGAAAAAGTAGTGTTGTTATGATTGTTGTAAGTAGTGGTTGTGGGCTATACAAAATAGTTACAAATTATGTAATAAAATAAGACACAAGGGTTAGATGTACAAACGATTTGCGACTTGCAAATCAGTTGCAAATAGGTTAGCGACTGAAAAGGTGTGTTTTGTTATGTACGAACGCCATTCGCTAACCAAAAATAGCGATGCGACCGATTTGCGAATCACTTTTTTTTATGACCAATATTTGCGAGCTGCAAATACGGAGTCAGTACTTGCGAGTCGCAAACCTTATGTTCGAGGCTGTCACACTTTACGAGTAGTCAGAAAAACGCCTGTTTGCACATGCAATTTTTCACGGATTCATTTTTGTGTGGGAACTGCATGCAATCTATAAAAGGTGGCCCAGAGTGCATCATGGGTCTCCACAATGCTGCATTGTATGTGATTACAAGGAGGATGCAACTACTGGCTGCTCAGCAGAGAATGAGGAGGAGTAGAGAAGAAAGGATCTTTAGAACCAGGCTTACAATTTTCCCTGGACAGAGGAGGAAACCTTTGAAAAATACAGGCTAAGTAGTGCAGTGAATTGCTGAAACCACATCTTGAAAGCAGTACGCTGTGCAGCAGCTCCATTCTCACTAATGTGCAGGTGTTGTGTTCACTGCACCTTTTGGCCTTGGACAGCTTCCAGGGCATGATTGCTGTTGCTTGTGTTTGTCATAAAGTGCACTCTCACTTTTCTGCATAAGTTCCTAGGTGCCATGCTCCTAAACATCAACAGGTACATATACCTACCCAGGAATGCAGAGGAAATTCAAAGCACAAAATTAAACTTTGACAGGGTGGCCAAGATCCCCCATGTCTTAGGGTGTATAAAAGGAACTTAGTTCCCGTTTGTCCTCCAACCCATATAGAATACCTGTTTCGGAGTAGGACAAATACACATATCCAAGTTGTATGTCATGCACATAATGTAATCACAGATAAAGAGGCAAAATACCCAGGAAGCCCTCATGCCTTATGCATCTTCAGGCACAGTGGAATACACCAATGCCTGGAAATAGTGAATTTTGAGGATGGCTATTTTTTAGGTAATGTCATGCTGCATCATAACACATATGGAAATAAACAGTAGAATCTCAGGTTCTGTTATTCTCAGACGTATGTATTTTGTTCCAGATGACAGTGGGTATTTGTTAAGGCCTTGGATACTGACCCCATACTTAGCCCCAGCAAACCAAAACGAAAGGTTTTCAACATTGCTCCTCGATGCATCAGAGTGGTGATTGAACAAACATTTAGCATTCTTAAATTAAGATTTTGGTGCCTTCACAAGAGTGGAGGTGCACAACAGTATGCTTCTGAGACAGCCTGCAAAACTGTGCCAACCACTGCCATGTTGCACAACATAGTGACCAGGTGCAGACTACCCATCACTTGGGAGGAGACTGATTCTGAAGATGAGGATCCTGAATTACCTCTTCAACAGCCTGGAGCCCAGAGTACAGCAGTGGAAGGGAGAAACCGACAGGATCGAGGTGAGTCCTTTGTGACAATACACTCAATGACATAATGAAAGCAGAGTTGATGCAGCAAAATAAGGCAGCATTTAATGTTAGGCTACTATATCCATTGTTAAAGTTGTAAACTGTATGATAACCAAGTAGTCAGTAAAGTACATATAAATGTTGGTTACATCACCAAACTAACTACAACCATGTCATTATAACCTAATGATATGATGTGTCCATCACTGCTTTCTGCGGCTATGTCCAACATGGTCTGCCCCTACTTGTTCTCCGGCAGGAGTACGGCTGCTGCTGCATCCCGGAGCACGTACATCACTGGCAGACACACTGCTAACAATTGAGATGTCCTTACTACCCTGAGGGACATCTTCAAAACCACCTGCTATCTGTGCATTTTGTAGCGCTTTACCTGCCCTAGGCCCCTGGCAACGTCACCACTAAAGTGTCCCATTTCCAACTGTAGGGTGACTGTTCTCCTTGATAGGGTGGAAGTGGCATTTGCCAAACGACCAATGGAACAGGTTAGGCCATCCATTCTAGCTGCAGCGCTATGATCTCAATGCTTTGATAAGCACAGTCAGTCCCCATGTGAGGCTGATCACATTGGTGTTCATGGTTATCAATTGTGTCCCAATGTTATCAAATCCAATTGAAATGCATTGCTGCACGTTCTGCATCTTCCTGTTCATTAATTTCATCTGTTTGTGTTGTAGATGCTGAATTTAAATCATGGATGCCTCAAGGCTTTCAAACAATTGCGCAATGGCTTCAGGCGTGATGTGCCTCATGGCGCCGACTGTGCTCATGCCCTTTAACACGTTGTTGTTGCTGCCTCACACATGGGTGCTGGATGAAACTGGCCAAAGGTGACAGCTCATAATAAAGATAAGGGCAATTATTTACAATACCCTCTAAAATATTATTAGTGCAATCATAACTTATCTAGGGTAGCTGTGGTTTAGAAAATACCTGCATCTTGTAAAAAAGGATCAGCTGCTTGACCTGCATTATCTGAATTTTGTAGTGTGTGCTCTAAAATCATATTTGAAAGGTTCAATATGGGTCTGACATATGACAATTGTCGTTCACCCTCAATTTGTTACCTTGCCTTTGGTCCAGGAGCTATACAGTGCTTAAATTGAGCCTGTGGTTACAGGTGGGGCTCATTGGCACTCATTTTTGGGAGCTGGCACGTATTTTTCATCATTAAACTTTGATCCAGAGCAAGAGAGAGAAAAACAGAAAAGGGGGAAAGAAGCGCTGTGCTTTACATAGCATGTATCAATTTATTATGACTAGAATCATCAGTGGAAATTTTATCCACAAAGGCCCAGATATACAAAGGTTTTGCATTGGGTTTGCATTACTTTTTTTAACACAGACCCAACACACAATACTTTTTGGGATTTACAAACCAATGCAAAATGATAGTTGCGTTGGTTTGTAAGAAAAAGTAATGCAAACTACTGCAAAGAACTGCTTGTCGTTACTCTGCATAGAGGGGATGTTCGATGGGTGGTACATGAGCATTTCCATGCAATTACCCATGGTTTGTGATGCAAAACCCTATATACTAACAATAGTAAACAGGGTTTTGGCCAAAAAATAACACCACTTGAAAGCAGGCGTTAGGAGAAGAAATACTTTTATTTCTCCTTTCTTTACTGACATTGCATGTGTGTTGTGCAGTGCAGCACAAAGTGTGAAACATTTTACAGTTTGTCCAGGCATAGTATTTTGTTCCCGGAAGGCTGCTCGTATAGTACAGATCCTATGATAGACTCACACAAGCACCCTTGCACGAAGGTACAAAGGTGTGTGTGTGTGGCGCTCTGCAGTCTGACTGATTACTGGCCCTAGGGAGAGGGGAGGAGAGTGCCAGAGTTCTGTAGATATGGTGCTTTCCTACTCCCTTCCTGTCACGCAACGCAGCGCTGGACAGCAACTTTGCGTGCTGAGCTGAGCTCTGGAACACTTTTTGAAATCTGGGCCACAGGCTCATTCGCCGTGGTGACATTTGCTTTTCTATGTATATTTTTACCTGTTATGTAAAGTTTCTGCAGTTTCTATTATTGTGACTATACTCACTATACTCGTGTGCTGTAGCATTTTCTAGTACAAGCTTCCTACTTGCCTATCCAAAGCTATTTCTTACAAAATAATATTTTGCTCATATTTCTCTTATGGGGAAATGTAATTATTTCAAATTACGCTGTGACTGAGCTACTGTTTGTATCTACATGAAGATAAAATACAGAGCTGTTCAGCTTCGTCAGCAAACACCACCAGGACCGCTATATTGTATTTTTATTTCTGGAGCTTTTCAGGAAAACAGAACAGCCAAAAGTATCTTGCATCAGTCATCTGTATATTACTAATAACACAGGCGAGGGTTTAACTAATATAAAGAAGAGACCGCAATAAAGCACTGTAATCTTTTATGATTCTTTTTTGTTTGGAATGCTTCCCACGATGCAGGTTATGAAAAGACTCCATACCACGTTAGTTTTCGCATGAATTAAGTTATTTGGAGATTATTAGTTTCTCAGTGAGGTGTCTTGGAGTAGCGTGAACGTTACAATGAAATATTGTCCTACACAGTACTAGAGTAACAAAAAATCTAACTGAACGTACATTTTTTTGCTGTTTGTTTGTAGTTTTGGTCATTTTTTTGTTTTTTTTACATGGGGTAAGGGTACCCCTATCCTCCCCCTAATACCTTATTTTCTTTTAGTTTTTCAGGACATAGGGACCGACTTCCTGAGGCCTGTAATGGTAGTTGCAACATTTCTCTTCATTTTTTGGCCAGCCACTCAGAGCGGCCACAAAAAAGCAGTTGCCCACCAAATTGCATGGTGAACTTTAGGACCCCTTGTTTTCTCGGCCCTCTGTTAATGGATCACCCCAAAATGTTTATGGAAGAATCTGAGATGGATGAACTTTTTGTTTGGAAAGTTTTGTGAAGATTTGTCAAACAACGCAAAAGTTGGCACTTCATGCTTTTAGGTGCTATTTTTACAGTTTATTCTTTAAAACTTCATTACTCTGTTTCTACTGATTGGATTTTTGTCATTTTGGTCTTGATAACACAGCCTTTTTGCATCTACTCTGACCAGTAGGAAGATCGCTGTTATTTATCCTCTGGCCCAGATGAGGTGAAACTCCTGCACTAATTGCATGGAAGACTGTTGGTAATTAACATCTTTTGTGTGTCAGGATTCTTGCCTTCTTTTTTTTTTTTTTTTTAGTCCTCATTCGCCTTGAAAAGAAGCAGAGAAAAAACCTCTGGGGCCCCCCTTAGATAGCACCTGCCAAGATCTCTGCTTTGTGTCAAGGATGGTATGCTTTACACAAAACCTATCCTTACGCGGATTGCTCTGACCAGAAAGGCCGCCTGCAACGCCTGCCGGAGCAGTGAAGTGACAGAGTAAAGAGGCATAATCATAGGACTGTATTTGCTTCTAAGACTTCTAGCCAATTAATGTATGGAGACCAGAATTTGTTCCTTTAGTTTGCCGATGCCCTGTCCAGCCTAGTTGCATATTTTACAGATTTAACCCAGTCTGCTCTAGTCGGAGGCAGATTACTTATCCAATTTTTACAACTCTTCGGGCAAGGAGCATCAAGTAAAAGCTGAACTTTCTTGCATCAGTTGAAATAGACTCATATTGTGCCGAGACCCCAAAGAAAACAAAGGCTATGCTTACCTGAAGTGCCACACCGAGAATAGTGGTCCTACAGTTACTCACGTTTGCCCAGAAGCATTGGATCTCAGGACACTCCAAGAACACATGTATGTTATCCACCTTTTCTTGGCTGCATTTTCGACACCTCGGCGTTGCACCCTTCCCCAATTTAGATAGCTTTGGAGGTGTCCAATATGCACTGTGGAGACAAAAGAGGTGGTTCCTCCTTAAATGTGAGGCGCGCACCGTGGAGTACAAAATGTTACAAGATACTTGCCATAAATCTTCCAACTGCATCCCCGGCAAGCTCTTTCCCCACAGGTCAGTTGCTAATCTGAAATCGCTGTCCAAAAGGTCCACCAGAAGCCAGTACCACATGGTCACCTCCTTTTTTCTTGGCACTTTGTTGGCCAGCATAGACTCCAGCTCATTTGAGGAGCCTGCGCCTGCCATCGCAGCTTGGTACCAGCTTTTTATTTGGAGATATTTGAACCTCGATAGTTTGTTGTTAGTTATCACTGACCACTTGTCCCAAGGAACCAACTTTTCATCTTCAACCAGTTGTTCCCATCTCATTACCCCTGTCTCCCTCAGATGAACAGCCAAGCTATCCTTAGTCCACTCCGGTGAGCCCGGTGCATCCCAAATTGGGGCCAGCCCACTATGGAAAGTAAGTTTTATCTCTTTCTGACCTTATACCATACGCCAGTTAGGCATTGTAGAGTCTTAAGACGCATCTTTTTGAAGTATTTGGGATCTCCATATTTGTACATAAAACCTTGCTCTCCCCCCACCTCTAATAACATCACCCTTAACATTTTACCAATGTCTGAGCCATCTGGTTCATTCAATAGCATCTTCCCGTTCCTTAGCAGGAAAGCCCAGGCATAACAAGACAGATCTGGTAAACACAGGCCCCCCTTATCCTTCTTCCTTAGAAGCTTTTTCCATGCAATCCGTGGACAATTTGAGGCCCAAATCAAACTACTTATCTTGGCCTGGACTTTTTTGAGCACCCTACTTTAAAATTCAGAGGGATGTTCTGGAATAAGAAAGTACATTTTTGGAGGATCAACATTTTAACTAGATTCACTCATCCAAT
Source organism: Calotriton arnoldi (assembly GCA_963921515.1). Classification (NCBI taxonomy): domain Eukaryota; kingdom Metazoa; phylum Chordata; class Amphibia; order Caudata; family Salamandridae; genus Calotriton; species Calotriton arnoldi. The sequence continues at coordinate 2,165,588 of CAWUFW010002249.1, forward strand.
AATTGTCAGTGGTAAATGTGTAGGCCTGGGCATTGAATTCCGCTCCGCTCGCGGAATTTGCGGAATTTGGACAATTTCGCGTTCCGCGGAGAACGCGGAATTGCCATCAATTCCGCGATCCGCGGCGAAGCGGAATTATTTTCTTGTTCGCGCTTTAAAAATGCATTCTAGCGTGCGCGATTATGACTTACCGGGATTCCTGCGTTCGCCGACGGGTTTTCCTATTCGTTCGCGGGCGCCACGAGATTTCGGTAGCCGGCCGCGCGATCCTGCGAGAGTTTGCGATCGCGAACACGTCATTCGATGCGCCATCGGACAACGCGAGAGTGTGCGATCGCGAACACGTCATTCGTCGCGCCATCGTGCACCACGAGAGAGATTGCGGTCGCGAACACGTCATTCGGGCGCGCCATCGGATTTCCGGCGGAATCTTTGTAAACCTGCGATCCCGAACACGCAAAATTTTCAATCTGGAGAAGAATAATATCGCGAGCAGCATAAAACCTTCTATAAACTGATGATTTCCATGGAAAAAAACCTCAGATTGATATTTGGGTGTCTTTTTTTTCATTTTTTGGGCGGGGGAGAGGGAGGAAGTGCCACAGAGTCTACTACTTCCTGTTCCTTTCCAGCAGGCTCCTCCCAGTGCTTTCTCCATCTCTTGTTCATTTTTCACTTGGATTTGAGCTGGAAGGATCACTGTTTGTGTCTGCTGCATCATTATCATTTGATTTGAGGATTTTTGGATTTGAGATTTTACAAGTAAGTTGGTGTTGTTTGATTGGGTCATTGCAGTTGCTGCAATTACAATTTTTTAATTTTCATCATTTTTAAAAATAAATATAGTGGTGGGTAGCCACTGTAGCCAGTAGGCCCAGAGCTAGTCATGGGTTGGTGCATGATGAAACATGATGAAACAACTGTTCCTTTGCTGTGTGATGTATTTTTTAATTTCAAACATCATTTAGGGGGCATGGATGGCGTTGGATTGAATTGCAAAATGTGTATTTTTGGGTGTATTTCCGTTTTTGTGCTGTGTGCTAAATGCATGCCTTAGTTGTGTGTGGTGTGCTGCAGGCCTTGTTTAGCCCTGTGGATTTTCGTTTTTGCATTTTATTGCATTACAGGCAAAGCAGTGTTGTTTACCATGCATCCTTTGCATGGCTATTATAGGTCTGTTTTCAGTACATTGTTTTCCAGGCCTCCTGCTTGTTGCTTCTGATTTGTGAGTGTTCATGTGGCTGGTAGCCATTTCTGGTGGGAGTTATAAGTGTGCTGCTTTTTTGCCATATAGGCCTGCATGTGTTTCCTTTGTGACCTAGGCTTCTTGTTGTTGTGGGCCTGGCCATGAGGCTGGTGGCCATTTTGAAGCCAGGCAGTGTGCTTTTTGCCATAGGCCTGCATTGTCTGTCTTCAGTTTCTTGTTGTTGTGGGCCTGGCCATGAGGCTGGCGGCCATTTTGAAGCCAGGCAGTGTGCTTTTTGCCATAGGCCTGCATTGTCTGTCTTCAGTTTCTTGTTGTTGTGGGCCTGGCCATGAGGCTGGCGGCCATTTTGAAGCCAGGCAGTGTGCTTTTTGCCATAGGCCTGCATTGTCTGTCTTCAGTTTCTTGTTGTTGTGGGCCTGGCCATGAGGCTGGCGGCCATTTTGAAGCCAGGCATTGTGCTTTTTGCCATAGGCCTGCATTGTCTGTCTTCAGTTTCTTGTTGTTGTGGGCCTGGCCATGAGGCTGGCGGCCATTTTGAAGCCAGGTAGTGTGCTTTTTGCCATAGGCCTGCAAGCTTGTAGCCTAGTCTGCCAACAGGCCTTTCACCCAGTGGGCCCAGAGGTAGTCGGGGGTGCATGAAACAACTGTTTCTGTGTGTTCTGTTGAATATAAACATCATTTAGGGCACATGCATGGCATTGGATTGAATTGCAAAAAGTGGATTTATTTTTGGGGTGTATTTCAGTTTTTGGGGGTGTTACATGCCTTAGTTGTGTGTGGTGTGTTGCAGGCCTTGTTTAGCCCTGTGTATTTTCGTTTTTGCATTGTATTGCATTACAGGCAAAGCAGTGTGGTTTAGCATGCAGCCTTTGCCTGGCTATCGTAGGCCTGTTTTCAGTACATTGTTTTCCAGGGCTGATGCTTGTGGCTTGTGATTTGTGAGTGTCCATGTGGCTGGTGGCCATTTCTGGTGGGAGTTATAAGTGTGCTGCTTTTGCCATATAGGCCTGCATGTGTTTCCTTTGTGGCCTAGGCTTCTTGTTGTTGTGGGCCTGGCCATGAGGCTGGTGGCCATTTTGAAGCCAGGCAGTGTGCTTTTGCCATAGGCCTGCATTGTCTGTCTTCAGTTTCTTGTTGTTGTGGGCCTGGCCATGAGGCTGGTGGCCATTTTGAAGCCAGGCATTGTGCTTTTTGCCATAGGCCTGCATTGTCTGTCTTCAGTTTCTTGTTGTTGTGGGCCTGGCCATGAGGCTGGCGGCCATTTTGAAGCCAGGCAGTGTGCTTTTTGCCATAGGCCTGCATTGTCTGTCTTCAGTTTCTTGTTGTTGTGGGCCTGGCCATGAGGCTGGCGGCCATTTTGAAGCCAGGCATTGTGCTTTTGCCATAGGCCTGCATTGTCTGTCTTCAGTTTCTTGTTGTTGTGGGCCTGGCCATGAGGCTGGCGGCCATTTTGAAGCCAGGTAGTGTGCTTTTTGCCATAGGCCTGCAAGCTTGTAGCCTAGTCTGCCAACAGGCCTTTCATCCAGTGGGCCCAGAGGTAGTCAGGGGTGCATGAAACAACTGTTTCTGTGTGTTCTGTTGAATATAAACATCATTTAGGGCACATGCATGGCATTGGATTGAATTGCAAAAAGTGGATTTATTTTTGGGTTGTATTTCAGTTTTTGGGGGTGTTACATGCCTTAGTTGTGTGTGGTGTGTTGCAGGCCTTGTTTAGCCCTGTGTATTTTCGTTTTTGCATTTTATTGCATTACAGGCAAAGCAGTGTGGTTTAGCATGCAGCCTTTGCCTGGCTATCGTAGGCCTGTTTTCAGTACATTGTTTTCCAGGGCTGATGCTTGTGGCTTGTGATTTGTGAGTGTCCATGTGGCTGGTGGCCATTTCTGGTGGGAGTTATAAGTGTGCTGCTTTTGCCATATAGGCCTGCATGTGTTTCCTTTGTGGCCTAGGCTTCTTGTTGTTGTGGGCCTGGCCATGAGGCTGGCGGCCATTTTGAAGCCAGGCAGTGTGTTTTTGCCATAGGCCTGCATTGTCTGTCTTCAGTTTCTTGTTGTTGTGGGCCTGGCCATGAGGCTGGCGGCCATTTTGAAGCCAGGCAGTGTGCTTTTTGTCATAGGCCTGCAAGCTTGTAGCCTAATCTGCCAACAGGCCTTCCATCCAGTGGGCCCAGAGATAGTCAGGGGTGCATAAAAGAACTGTTTGTGTGTTCAGTTGAATTCAAACATCATTTAGGGCACATGGATGGCATTGAATTGCAAAATGTGTATTTATTTTTTTGGCTGTATTTCTGTTTTTTGGGGTGTGTTACATGCCTTAGTTGTGTGTGGTGTGTTGCAGGCCTTGTTTAGCCCTGTGTATTTTCGTTTTTGCATTTTATTGCATTACATTACAGGCAAAGCAGTGTGGTTTACCATGCAGCCTTTGCCTGGCTATCGTAGGCCTGTTTCAGTACATTGTTTTCCAGGCCTCATGCTTGTTGCTTGTGATTTGTGAGTGTCCATGTGGCTGGTGGCCATTTTGGTGGGAATTATAAGTGTGCTGCTTTTGCCATTTAGGCCTGCATGGTTTTCCTCTTGGCTTACTGCTTGCATCCATCCCCTTTGCCAGCTGCAGCTCCCTGAATGATGTGATGAGCAAATAATTTATTGCCAAACAGGGTCCACTTGTATTACATTTGTATTTTGGTTGTCCTGACAGTGTACACAGTATACCAGGAAAGCCCTTGTTGACAGTCTCACAAATGGCTACACTAATTTATATCTTTTATTTGTTTGTTTGTACTACTAGTAATTGAACCACAACAACAAATGCAACGTTTCACTGATGTTCTTCTCCTAACTTCTTTGCTTTTAGGTGCACAAAAAGACAGAGGAGGAGGTGTCATCATCAACATCACCCGTTGTACTGCTAGGCTGAAGTCCTGCTGCGCGTCACGTCCACGTGTGACCACAGACATCTCTGCAACTTGTGCACCTGCGTCCTGCTGACATCTGAAGAAGATGGCCCCAAAGAAAGGTACAAGGTCCTCCAGTAGCAATAAAGTTGCCAGTGAGAAGGGAGAGAAGAAGGAAGTGGCACTTGCCAAGACTGGGGTGCCGGCCGATGTGTTTTTTGGGAAAAAAACGTACGCCTGCAGCAGCGGTGTCCAGCGGGGACCAAGCTGGGAGCAGCACCTCTGCATCAGTGGCCCCACCCCAGCAACCTAGGCCCAAGCCCATGACTGTGGCAGAGGTAGCCAGTCTACTAACGACCAGTGATGTTGAAATGTCATTATCGCAAAGTAGTACCCAATCCACGCACTCGCAGGCGCAAACTCAGGAGATAAGTGGGCAACCCCAGCCGCAACCCGAACCGCAGCTGGAACTGCAACCACAGCCGGAACCACAGCCGCAACCCCAGCCGGAACCGCAACCCCAGCCGGAACCGCAACCCCAGCCGGAACCGCAACCACAGCCGGAACCGCAACCACAGCCGGAACCGCAACCACAGCCGGAACCACAGCCCACAATAGTAGCTGTTCCACCTGAAGTAGGGGCAGTTCAGGAAATCGAGCTTTTTGCAGACGGAGAGGAGCAAGCCACTGTTCCAGAAGATCCAGTGTCTTCCATACCCCCAGCAAGGAAAAGGAGGCTTAGTACATCAACTTCTTCTTCAAGCCCCGCTTCTGATGATCTAGATGCCACTTGGAAGCCACCAGCTCAGCCTGAGAGTGATGCACACCACAAGACAAGGCTAGTGAAAAGGAAGGTTCCCGAAAGCCTTACAGTTATGGAGGTAGATTTAGACGAGGGGGTGATGATGATGAAGAGCCAGTCATCACGAACATCACTCCTGGGCCTGCGGAGATGGAGACCAACATTATTAGACTATCCCAAATCGCTGCGAGGGATGTAGCACGGATACCACCAACACAGGTAACGCCAACACGACCTCCAGCTTCCATATTTGCCTTTGCAAAGGCCCGGCAGGGACCTACATCAAGCTCAACCACCACCTCAGTAGGTGGTGGTAATGTAAGTGCACAGAGTCAAATTCCATGCACACCCTCCATTTCATCTGGTATTGAAAGTGGCACCTACAGCAGTGCCAGAAAGTTCTCCTCCCCAGTTTGGGACTTCTTTTCGGTTAGCAGTAAGGAGGAGAACATTGCTATATGCTCAATTTGTCGGCAGGCTGTTAGGCGGGGTAAGCTTGGTACAAACTATGGTACCGGAGGACAAACAAGTCATCTCAAAAACACCACACTATCAGGTGGGAGGCTCACCTACTTCACTTACAAAAAAGTAAAACTGGACCCATTGCTGTTGTTGTGGATGAAGAAGTAGGGGAAGATATGATCGCGGAGGAAGGTCAACAAGAGGGAGACATTTATAGCCCTACCCCCAGCAGTGTACTGGTAACGCCCGCATCCTCAGCAACATCTCAGTGGCACAGTAGTAAGAGTCAACATGAGACAGCAAGGCAACCGGGCACTGCAATGAGCAAAAGTGCAGCGTCGTTGAGCCTAGCTGGGTTCAAGAAGAAAGGTGCAGCAGTAAGGAAAATATTCCAGCCTACCATTGACAGCATGCTTTGGTCGGAGGGGCAGTACCAACGCAACCACCCAACGGCACGGTTGTACAATGCGAAGCTCGCTAAAATGTTAGCGCTGGACCTTCTCCTTTTTCATTTGTGGAAGGGGTGGGTTTCCTTGAATTTGTGTCAGCCATCTGCCCTAAATGGAAGGTTCCCAGCCGTTCCTATTTTGCCCGAGTTGCTGTTCCAGCACTACATCACGATGTGCTTGAATTGGTTGGACAAGCTTTGCAGCAGAGTGCTGTTCACAAAATCCACCTGACAACAGACATGTGGACCAGTTGCCAAGCCACTGATTACATGTGCATCACTGCACACTGGGTCTCTTTTGTGGGGGTTAGAGACAAGCTATCTGAAGTAGGTGCTGTTGACACAGCTGCAATTTTTAATGCTTCTCGGAAACATGCAACTATAGCCATGTTCGCCATGGAGAAATCTCATACTGCTGAAAACCTTTTGGAAGAGTTTAACAACAAGGTCTTTGAATGGCTGCGCCCCAGAGGGCTTCACATTGGTTTTGTTGCCACGGATAATGGCAGTAATATACTTAAGGCCATGACGCTTGGTAAGTATTTCAGGGTCCCGTGTTTGGCGCACTGCATTAACATTATAGTTCAAGACTTTCTGAAAAAGAACCCATAGTCAGCAACTTACTGACCACCTGCCGCAGAATATGCACGCATTTCAGCCATTCTTTTAAAGCCCGGAAGCAGCTGAGGATCATTCAACGTGACTATAGAATGCCAGTCAAAGCACTGATCCAGGAGGTGGCAACACGTTGGAACTCAACGTATTACATGCTTGACCGTCTGTTTGAGCAGTACAGACCAATCAATGAATATGTCATGCAAAGGGCGGATGCTGCTGTGAAAGGCATGACCCTTCAGGTGGACCAATGGTGCCTAGTTAAATCTCTTACAGAGATGCTTCTTCCTTTCGAGGTCTTCACACGTGAAGTCAGCAAGGAGGACTGTACTATGGGCCAAGCTATCCCATTGTTGCACATGCTAGAGCAAGAGCTGAAGAGGGTGTGTGAAGCGTACATAGGTGTGGAGGAAAAAAAGAAGCATACCAGTTGGCGGAGAGCTTATCATGTCGCTTAAGTGAAAATGCAAGGGTGCAAAATAAGATTCTGTCACAACAACATTACATTTGTGCCACAATTCTGGATCCACGGTACAGAGCGGCACTGCACAGTAAGACATTACTCCCTTTTTCAGAAGTGGATGTTGCCCGGTACAAAACTTGGATAGCTGAGGCAGCCAGTACATTGGAAAATGAACGGCTGGTAATTAAAGGCCTCAAACCCACATCAAGTACTGCAGCAGGGCATCCTGCGTCAAGTTCAACTTCAGAGCCTGTGGGCAGTGCATTTGGTTCACAGCTGTCACCAACACTATCGACAACAGCAAGAACCGGATCATCATCAGCCCCAGTACAAACGGCACAGAATTGGTATTTACAGCAAGGACTTGCTAGGTCCAGTGCTGATGCAAAGACAAAAGAGGGCGCACTAAGTTTAGCACCCCTGAACATTGACCGAATGGTCCAGGCCTACCTGGATGACCCAACAGAGGTCTTCATTGATCAAAACCCATTGCGGTATTGGTATGGCAAAAGGGGCCAATGGCCAGTGCTCAGCAGGCTGGCGATCAACTATCTGGCTTGCCCTATCGCAAGTGTCTCTTCTGAACGTGTTTTCAGTGCTGCTGGTTCCATTGTAACAGTGAAAAGGACCAGTCTCTCACCCATAAACGTGGAGAGGTTAACCATGATCAAAATGAATCAGCAATTTATACCACCTAATTATACAATACATGAATCACCGCAGGAAGATGAGGACAGCGGCTCAGGTGATGGAAGTAGCGTGTTGGATGCTGATTACCTACTTCTGGTTGAACCTCCAGAGTTTGAGGACGAGCTATACTTCCCTGACGGTGACAACTAGGCTTCCAGTTCTTACTGTGGTTCTCCCTTATTTACTTCTATTTCTGTGTCTGTCTTTCTGTTTGGAAACTTCAAATCACAACAAATCCATCACCACCGTCTTCTTATTTTATTGCCTTATGAGTTTCAGCTCTCTGCATTTCAGTCCACTCCTCCGAGTCCTGCTCCTCCATCCTCCTGAATCGACCTAAATCTATTGCCCTCAAGCCAGATGATTATTGGATGTAGCATAATCGAAGAAAACCTAATCTTGCCTCGTTGAGTCTCTCCAAAAGAAGTGGAACATGATGATGACTACTATAGCTATCACCCTTTCAGAGCCGATACAGACTGCCCATTAACTGAAGATGAGAAGGAACAGGTAATGAATGATGACATGCATTGGACGCTGACTGAGTGATTTGTGTTGTTGTTGTTTGTACTGTAGTGCATGAAGGTAATTCATTGTGTACTATTATCTAATCTACACACTAAAAGTAACCCAATGCAATGTTTCTTTCCAATCTGGTTTTTCAATAACAATTTTCTACTTCTACTGCAGGCCGATCCATTGCATTTTGAATATGGAAAGGGGACTCAATCTGTACACTACTGCACACTGAGTTGGACAACACACCATGATGATGACCACAGTGACATTATCTCTTCGCACTCCAGTCACTCAGTACGATCCGAGATGATTGATGGAATAACTCAGTGCGTTTAATGAGTGCATTACAAGGTAACCAAGTCAACAACAACCACTGCAGACCTACATGTCTGTGTAGTGGTGGAGTCGAGTGTGGTGGTATGGTATGACTGACAGCGGGGCATTGATTTAGTCACTTAGTTTGTAAAATGCTATGTTGCTGTATATCTGCTTTGTCTGCCTCTGTCAAAAAAGGTACGCTAAATGGAGGATGTGTCACGGGTGCCGTGGGCCTGCTCAGTCCTGTTGTTGTTGGAGGTTAATGTTGGAAACAGACTAAGTTAGACATGATGTATCCAAATCCATGCCGCCTCTGAAAGTGTTCTTGTTGCACTCCACCGTAATTTAGGCATTTTTTTTCTACTTGATTTTTCAATATCCCTTTGGTTTTCCCATCTGCAATTACAGGCCGGCCCTTACCCTGTGCTAGACTGGGAAAAACAACTCTCACTTACCTTACCAATGAATCTACATGTGCCAGGCAGGCAGTGGCGTCACGCAAGATTGATGGCCGGAGCGTCCATGGAATGGAGGACCAAGACGAACGCCGAGATGCAACTCCCCATTTTGACCAGGATAACATACAGTAACAGTATCAACTTTCATCATCTTTTACATTTCGATTCTTTTTTTTGTCTTCAATCATTACTACTGTGTGTTGTTGTTTTTATGTTTGCTCTCTGCTTATATAATTCAATTCATCCCTACAGCATTTTTGGACTTTTCTTTGCTATCTTTAAGCCCGGGCGGGTACAAAAGAACAGAAACTGTATGTAATTCGGGTCTCTCTGAGGGCAGACAGGCAAGGCAAATAGCATAATATACTGCTGCCCTGTACTGTCTAATTGTCTAGTAGTAGTAGTTAGTAATATCATTAACCATCAAGTTATCATCATCATGCATGCATTTCCTTTTTCTCCCTTAACTGATTTATGGATATGGTTGTCTGCCAATATTGTGTTTTGTTGTTGTCCATGCGTACTGTTTTTCTTTCTCAAACCTTTCCCAAAACCCCCCTTCCCAACCATTCTTCAAACCCTAATCCTCTTCCCCGGGCTGTGTGGCTTATTGAGGTGTGACTAAATTAAATGTACACCAATAATTTATCACACGCTTGCTGGGGCGGATGTGGCTAAAGCAACATAAATGCATTTTTCAAGGCAGGGCGCAGATCTTCTTCTGCTTGCCCACCCTCCTATGAGCAGTATATTTGGGTTTTTTGTACCAAAGGAACCGAATCCATCAGCATTAAATGCCATCATAGATTGGATTTGTCATCATCCGAAACAGCACTAACGGTTACGCTTGTGTCGAGTCACGGACCACGGTGTACTGTAGGCCTAGTCGAGTGACTCGACACAGCTAGAGTTTGTAACTCTATGTACTAGGCTATCCCCGCAACCATTATGTTTCCTTGTATTTTGGCATATTATTGTTTGGCAGTAAGTTCTGTACTGTACTTTGTTCTACTACTCCTCCCACAGTCTCTCTCAGGCGACTGACTGTCTCATTTTCTTTTATTTGCAAGTGCTACTGCCAGGGTCTACTACTACTACCACCACAACCATGGCATGTTGGGAAAGAAAACCATCACCACCATGCAGCCATCGCCGTGCCCAAGTTAAACATCAAGCACAGGTAAGAGAAGAGGTTTGGGTGAGGCATAATTAATAACGGATTTTTTTTCATTAATTCTATTTCACACACCCCTTTGAGTCCAGTTGCAGAATGCATAGATTATCAGGGGAGACTGACAGTACTAGTAGGACAAGTCCCTCAGTGACGGGTACCGCATCTGTCTGTTTGTGTCTTAGTAACTCAGCCAATTATTAAAATCAAACACTGGCTGTGGCACTGCACCAGCAAGGAAACCGTGTGACGTAAAACAGTAACCCCACCCACAAAACATTAACCACATCGTATATTAAGTCTAAATATGTAATTTAATACCCTAACAAAAATAAACTATGTAAAAAAATCCCACAACACCTGACCCACCCCCTCCCTAACCCCAACCAATGTTCATGTCCCGCAACGAAAAAGTCCAACAAATGTCCAAAAGTCCAAAACCCAACGCCCGATTCCCACCCACCCAAATAAGAACTAAAAAAGGGGCAATAAATAAACGGGGTCTCAGCGGGCTCGCCTCTCCAGGACACGGATGCGCTCCTCCAGGCGGGCCACGCGGTGCTTCAGCGCGCGGCAGTTGCATCCACAGTGGGGGTGGGCAGCAGTGCTTCTTCCTGTGTGGCGGAGGGTGGCTGACAGGCGGTGACGCCGTAAGACTGGGGGGGTGTCTGGGGCCCGGGGCATTGGAGGAGGCTGCAGCTGCTGCCGCCTCCTCCTCCTCCTCCTCTAGAACAACCAGGCGCCGGTATTCGGCCTGTATGGCCTCCAGCTTACGGCGCCGGGCCTTGGCTGCCAACTCCTTCCTGTTGACTTTAGGAGTAGCTATATCAAGAAGAAAAAACAAGACTATTGTAAAATATACTCTTAGCAAAGCAGTCAGACAAATACATTCTACACATAGTGGCACAGTAGCACTAGCAAGCACAGTACGTAACATTTGTGGTATGTATCTATCCTCCCACTACCTCAGCCTCGAACATTTGGGGGAGTTTCAGGCATTCCGCCACCCATGCATCTGATTCATATCACACACCTATGCATGCATGCCACGTATCCTTCTCTGCCAGTCATAAACATAAAATCTCGCCCGTCCTGCCTCCTTCCACCCTTCTTTCCCTTTTCGTTCAACCCATCCATCAAGGTCATCTGATCAGACTTTTATTCTTCTCCATAAAAATTTCACAGCTGAGTTGAAGTCCGATAGAGGCCATTGGTTACTCTCAGACTCCTGTCGCTAATGCTATTGCTAATGCTGCTAAGTAAAGGGTGTCTTCTTCAAACGGCGTTCACAACTACTTCTTACTTAAGTCTCAACAGTACAGTATACATTACACCCTTGCAGCGAGTGTAATGTCAATAAGTAAGGATTAGGAATATAACTTACCACCGCCCGCCACTGCTGCTGGCTCACCCCCTGCAGCTACTCCAACTGCCGCATCGCCTGCACCCTCAGCGGCCGCGTCACCTTCACCGCTGGCCCCGGTACTGGTGGTCGGTAGTACGCCTAGAAAAAACATTACACATTTTTCAGATGCCATATACACCTCCCCCTATTTTTCACTAGCATGAATGAAAAAAAAGTTAATACATATACAACATACATCACTAGTATAAATCAGGTAGTAGACTAGACACTAGTAGTGTTATATGGTCCCTAGGGTCATTTTAGTCTTTGCTAAGTTACCCCGAGCCATGCAACCATTTTAGCTCTGTCTTTTATTTTTGCGCAAGTTACCTCGCAGCTTGTTGTGAAATACGCCTTTGAGGCCACATGAGCTCATACTGCTACTGTCTGAGCACTGCGTACAAGGTCGAGAAACAAGCGACTTTGTTATGGAGTTATGGTGTTAGTCCATATTGCTTATCCATAAAAAAAAAAAACAGTTTTTGGCACGACTGAGAAATGCTTGCACTATACTAACGCGCACCATTTTTCTCATTACAGACGGAAGATTCACTTATAAGAAGAACCAGAGCTTTGCAGAGCTTATGATGTCACCACTACTAGGTTCTTCTAAGGTGAGGGCTCCCCAGAATTCTCACATCTCCATTTAGAATTTTATATAAACTAGATTCCTACCAAGGGAGGGTGGTTCGCCCACCACTGTTCAGTTATCATGATCTCGCCTTTTGGCTTCTATGGACTTTTAGTTGTAAGTAACTTGTAAGTCTAACTGTAACAATGTTTATTGTTTTAATCTTATACATTTTGCTGTTGCTGCTGCATTATACAACATACAGAGCTTGTCAGTTGGAAATAAAAAGAAACCTTTTGAACTTACATAGACTCGGTGGTATTTGGTGTGGACTTACACAAGAGTGAGCAAAAGGGTGTGCATTGCTTCCGCGACACAGGTTGGGAGTGTTATGTTGTCTGGGTTGTCTACTCATTGGGTATTTTGGGGGTGGGGGGCCTTTCGGAGTAATGAGACACTATAACAAGTCGGTCAGGGGATTGTGGTGGCTTCCGATTGAGGTGTGAGGAAGGTCCAACCTCCCATCACCAACGACCTATTTTCTTGTGCAAAGTTCTGTATGTGCAGAATCCCTACAACAGTAGTAGTATGTCCTATCCTATCTAAACTTCTAAAATTTGGTTGGGCATTTTCTTGGTGGGAATTGTCAAAAAGCCTCAAGAATAAGAAGACTAGAAGTAGTAGAAGAGGACAACCAAAACTCAATGGCTATAGCTATTGGTGAATGAGTTTAATTTAAAATATTTGAAATAAAGAGTGGGCAACTGGGCAAGCTTGGCTACAGACAGACTAATAGTAGTAGTACAGAGAGTCATAGCAGACGCAGTTAGAGGCAGGGATAACAAGAATTTAGAAACAGATAGTATAGAGCAAAGAAGATTTTGTAAAAATGCGAATCAGGATACCGAAATAATAGTTCGGAAAAAATAAGGTGCAGGAAAAGTTTAGGAAATATAATTATTAATATTAACCACTGGTGGACTTACTGGGGCCAGCAGCAGAGCCCTCGATAGAGGAGCGGTCCTGTCCCTGGGAGGCATCGTCCAGATCTTGTGGGCCCACCGCCTGCGACCCCGTCTTCTTGCCCCTGGGTGCTGCTGATCATGTAAGATTTCATAAAGAAAGAGACAAAAATTAAAGTTTGGTGTGAAATAAATAAAATATTTTAAAATAGGCACCAAAAACATTTTTGGTTACAAAAATTGCAATAAAATTGACCTATCTGATCGACTGGTAGTATTGCGAGATTCACGGACCGTCTAGCAAGCCTAACTACCACCTGACCTAGCCCACCGATTCCAATCCAGACGGGCCAATTGTTCAGTAAGTCTGCATTTCCATTTATTTTAGTCCTCAAAAATGCATAGATGGAGGACACATGCATACATTTTTGCATACACCAAATTGTTGGCTGGTTGCTGCTAATGTTCTGCTAGTGATGATATAAGCCTATTAACACTCAGTAAACAAACTACAAAAGGTTCTGCTAAGGACTGGGGTAAGCATCACTCAGCAGCCCGTGACGTGACAGAGGATGCGTCACGCACACAACTTAGAAATTACCAACTAATAAGTAACTAAACCTATCAATCCACCACTATCCCTTCTTAGTGGCACGAGGACAAAGGAAGGACTACTCTCTCTAGCATTACATCACTTAAGTTCTCTAAAGTAAACTCTTACATAATCATCAGGCCAAGCGAGCGCAAAGTTGCAAACAAGTAAGATTAGTAGCGTCGAGCGCCTGTGTCATAACAATCACAGATTTTTAAACGTCATTTACCTGCAATGTAAGCAGCAGCATTCTTGCTGGTCGGAGAAAAAAAATATTCGCAATATATAACACAGAGCAGAAGAACACAAAGTAGTAATATTAAATAGCTACTCACCAAGCCCCGGGACCTCCACTCCTAGCAGGTCCAGCAGGTCCTGCTCCCGGTCCAGAATATCGGACCACCGGTGCGTCAACTGATTCTGGGTGCGCCGGACACCAGAGCAGCGAAACACTGCCCGCCGCACCTTGCCCCACCGCTGCCGACGCTCCCGGAGCCCGTACCCGGACCCAGGCCTGCCGCCTGCTGCCAGGGTTAAGGGGAGGTGGCGCTGAACGAAAAAAACCAGTGCGGCCACCTCCGCCTCATTAAATAAGGCCCGTGCCTGCACCCCTCTTTGGCGCCGTCTTCCGCAAGGAAGGCGGTCACGGCTCTGGCTCCGACTTCGAGCCCTGTGTCCCTTTGCCATGGTTCTGGGTAGGCGGGGGACGGAAAAGAAAAGGTAGGAATTAAATAAAGTAAGTAAAAGAAATGAAAAAGCAGGTAATAGAAACAGTGTGAAAAAGTGGTTAAAAACACACAAAAAGTAGAGAAAAACTCAAAATATAGAATCAGGAAAATAGAGAGATAGATAATAAACAAAAAAGACCCAAAATAAGTTTACAGAAACAAAGGATTGAAAAGATAGAGGGAGGATTGAAAAGCAGGCCCAGAACCATAGAAATAGAGTGAAAAACAAGATGGCCGCGCCCATTGCGACCGCATGGGCAAGTTTGCGCGATATTTCCCCCGAGCACGCAAAAAGCGTCGCGAACACGTAATACGCGTTCCCGAACAGGAAACCCTTATCGCGAACGGGCGGGAGCATGCAATACGCGACCCGGAACAGGAAATACCATCGCGAGCGGGCGGGACAAGTGAAAACAAGATGGCCGCGCCCATTAGCGACCGCATGGGCAAGTTAGCGATATATTTCCCCGCGAGCACGCAAAAACACATCGCGAACGGACGGCACAAGCAATTCCGCGATTTCGCGGAAGTTCCGCGAGCTCGCGGAATTTGTTAGCAATTTCGCGAGGATTTGCGTAACGCGACTACGCAAATTCCGCCCACCCCTGTAAATGTGACCAGCTTAACAATAGTTTACAAACGTCCTTGCTAATCCTTTGGAGGTTTACTTCGGATATTTTTTTGATGCTTTGTGTGATTCTAATACCTAAATATCTCGTCTCCCTTTTGATGTTTTCTTGGTCTATTTCTAAGTTCCAGGCCATCATCTCTGTTTTATGCTCATTCACCTCATAGCCTGAAATACACCCAAATTGGGTGGTCAAATATTATATCAATGGAACCGAGACAGACAAATCAGAGGTGTACAACATTAAATCGTCCGGGTACAGGGCCTCTTTTTTCTCCCAGCCCGAATACCTGAAAGGTGGTTTTCCAGGTTCTTTTCTAATTTTCACTGCTAAGGGTTCGATGTATAGGTTGAAGAGGAGAGGGGACAGAGGACATCCTTGTCTAGTTCCCCTTGAACTTCTGAAAGGCCTAGAAAGGTATCCATTCACCAGAGCCCTATCTGTAGGTGTTTGGTATATCATTTCTATGGCCCTGCAGAAATTTTTGCCCAAATTACACAACCTTAGAATTTTCTGGAGATAGGACCAACTCACCCTATCAAAGGCCTTCGTAGCATCTAAAGTAACAATTGCAAGAGGAGCTTTGTAGACAGTGGCTATATCTATTGCTCCAATTAAGTTATACGCTAATTCGTGGATCCCCCTCCCCCTGATAAAGCCTTTCTGATCTTCATGCAAGAGATCACCCACCACCCCATTTAACCTTTCTGCTAATATTTTTGCAAGGATTTTATAATTGCAATTTAATAACGAGATAGGCCTGTAGGAGTCGCAGGCATCTGGCGGTTTGTCTGGTTTGGGAATCAAGGTCACTGTGGCCTCATTCCAAGATGTTGACATCTCAACCCCTTTCTCAAAAATGCCCGAAAACAGCTTCACCATGACTGGCAGGAGATCCTCTCCCAGGCTTTTATATATCTCTGCAGGCAACCCGTCTGGACCTGCCGCTTTACCTGTTTTCCCAGCCATGATTGCCTTTCTAGTTTCAATCGCTGTAATGGTGCTGTTGATGTTATCACAGTTACTTTTGATGGCTCTACGGGGAACATCTTGACCTAGCCATTCATTCACGTCTTCCTCCGTGACTGCCAAACCCTCCTGGTGTACCCTGCCAAAGTGGTTGTGAAATGCCTCCTCTATTTCTTTGCTGGACGTAGGCAGATTATCTGATGCCTCAAGCCTGACTCCGTTTATAAAACCTCTTGCCAGGTCGCTCTTAATTTTCCAAGCTAAGAGTTTTCCACAGCCCTCTAAACATATTCAAAGTGGGCGAGTTTACTCGTTTGCCATCTTCTCTGTAATCTCCCTTCTACCACTCCTGCCAGCTCCATCTTATAATTTTGGAGAGAGGTTTGTAATGCCACTGACTCCTGCTCATCCCCAGTCAATAACACCTGTTGTTCCAACCGCTGAATATTATTTTCTAACTTCTCCACTTTAGATCTAAACTGCATCCTTTTAAAAGCTTGAATAGATGTTAATTTCCCCCTCAGAAAGGCCTTATACACATCCCATACAACCCCCAATGGGGCACTGTCCATAATTATAGAGAACTCCTGAGTTTCTGCACTTAGCATCTCAATTACTGACTCATCTAATAATAGAGCACGATCCATAGTCCATCTCTTCTGGACTGACCTAGTGGGTAAAGCTAAAACTAGAGTCACTGCAGAGTGATCTGACAGGTGGGCTCCCACATGCTTAATATATTGCACCCATTCTTTAAACCCTTGATCTATTAAAAAGAAATCAATTCTTGATTGGTGTCCGTATTTTTGGTTGTTAATCGTAAAACCCTTCTTGGCTCCCATTTTTTCCCTCCATATATCACACCAGCCTAGCTGTTTAATAGTGTCTTTTATAAACGACCGCATTTTGCTGTTTGTTACTGCTCTACTCTTAACCGAGCGATCTAAAACGCAATCTAAGACCACAGTGAAATCACCTGCTAAGATGACAGGCTCCCAGAAATTTAGCAGCTCCATCAGTAGTTCTCTAAATGGACTGGGATCATCTAAATTTGGACCATAATACTCAACCAGGGTGAATTTCTGATGATAACACCTTATTTTTGCAATAACCCATCTGTCTGCTCTGTCTACTTTCCTATATGATGATATACGGGTTTTTTTTAACCAAAATTGCTACCCCCTTTATTGTTAACTGCTGTCTGGTATCTTTGACTTTTTGGACCCAGCCTTTGGACATACAAAGCTCTCTTATTTCCATGTCCGTCAGGTGTGTTTCCTGTAATATTATAATCTGAGCAGGTGCATCTTTCAAGAATTGTAAGATCTTCTCCCTCGTAAATTTAACTCTTAGCCCATTCATGTTCCATGATAAGATCTCAACCTGAGCACTCTGGCCATCTCTCATCCATTGCACTATAAACTAGCTGCACTGGGGGGTGTCACAGGCATTTCTTGGTCGAAGAGGACGTATTTTTTTTAAATTTTCTCCCACTGCTCCCCACCCAGTGACCTCTATACCGCCCCAGCCCCTTGACTTACCCACCTCGGAGAACACTCCTTTTTCCTCTTCCATGGCCTACAGGCCCCATAGTGTGAGGGCCCTCGGAGTCGGGAAAAAAAAAAAAGAAAAGTGACATTTTGCTTTACTGTGCCACCAACGCTACTCTATTTTCAAAAGCTCCCAAACTATCGTAAAATAGACACACAAACATCCTAAGATGAAGGAAATAGGAAAGATTACTGTGAAAGAGGTAAAAATTGAAAAGGAAAAGCAAGGAAATATCTAGGAGAGGGAAGAGAGCTTGAGGGGGGGAGCCCAATATTCGACCCTATCTTAATCCCTCTCTATTTTGTCCCTGTGCCTGTTATGGTCTTCATGAATTCTTCCACATCGCAAAATTTCTGCATTTTATTGTTGTGCATTACACGCAGTGTAGCAGGGAATTTCAACTGCGCCGTGGCGCCTAGCTTCTTAAGAGGATCTAGCAGTTTCCCTAACTCCCATTGTTTGTTTGCCATAATCTGCGACACATCTGATCTTATTGCAAAGCTAGTGATGTCCACTTCAAGCGACTTCATTCTTAATGCTTTAGTAAGGATTTCTTCCTTCATTTTGTACGTATGGAAGTGGACTAAAATCTTCCTAGGCTTTGTTTTGTTAGGTATTAACCTAAATGGGTCTCTATGTATCCTCTGAATGTCTTTGATAAGTTCTTTTTCTGAGCATTGAACTTGAGTCCCAGCTTTAATTAGCCTTGCCAACAAAAGTTTTTATGTCTTCCCCTCAGCCCCTCCGGTACTCTTTAAAAGGTGCAAGTTGTTCCTTCTTTGATTATTTTCCAGGGATTTCAGTTTCTCTTGAAAGCCCACTCGGCTTTCCTTTAAACGACAAATCTCCTCCTTATTAGCCCCAGTTTGGAGAGTTAACTTCTTCACTGTTGTTTCTAGGGCCTGAGTCCTGGCAATGAGATCGTCAAGTTTTCTTTCCAGTTGATCACAAGCAGATCTGATCTCCATTTGATTTACTTCTGAGATCTCAAATCTACTCACAATTTCTGTTGTTAGCAACTGGATCAGATCGGAGACTGATTTAGATGATGGTTGAAATGGGGGTTCCACAGCTTGCTCAAGCTGTTTACTCATGTCACTCTGGGCAATTTGTTCAGGCTGTGTACCGCCCTGTGCTATGGCCTGGGGGGGAGGGGGTGGGAGGTTCTTGGATGTGTCTGAAACTAGACCTTCTTGTTCCATCCTCGGAGTGCAGAGTACAGCTACCTCTTGGGACTGTGGGACTTCCGCTAAAGCTTGAAACCTATTAATGAATACAAGCTTAGACAGTTGAACCCTACACAGAACTAGCACCTGACCTGCTATCCCTATTTATTATGCATATATTGGGAAGTACCCAAGGTAGTGTGTGCACACAGTTAGTGCACCCACTGTCACGGTGCAATCCAATACTGGAATTAACAATTTCTAATAAGGACAAAAGGTGCACCACTAAAAGGAAAGTAAACACACATCAAATTATCAGATCCGTGTTCAGAGTTGTTTCTTCAAATTCTTCGTTTATTCAAAAAGTTTAAAAACGATCAAGTTGACATGAACAGCCGACGCGTTTCGTCCAAACAAAAGGACTTCTTCAGGGCTGTAGATTTAACAAATATATATATAAACATCAATATAATACAATGCAAAAGGACATTTACAAACAGAAGACAAAAGAAAAGCAGAAAATATTTACAATATGACTCAAACAATGAAAACGTTACAACAGGACTGCCATATACATTGGTTATGACAAAATAATAACCACATATACAGTAACTCACCAAACATTATATAAAACATACATATGTTTACCGCAAATATGCATACACTTACATATATAGCTATTATATCCCCTAAGATAAGGGGGGAATTATAAAAAGGAAAGAGTATGAAACAAGTCTGAGAAAAGGGTCAAGCGAGCTATGAGAGATATCCCTGTGCAAAAAACATCACTACAGTGATATAAATAAAAGGACAATCATGGCATTTGAAAGCAAGAAAAAGAGAGATAAGCAACCAAAATAACCCACCGAAAAGTTAGCCATGGTAGATCGATGCTAACATGGAATCTGCAGTGTCAAAAGTGAAGGAACGAGAGGAGAGGAGCATAAATATGTAGTTCATGTACCCACCATCGATGAAGCACTCCTAACATATAATGTCAGAGTGTCCGTGATGGATAAGATCAACAGTGGTGGTGGCAGAATTCCCGTCCACTCTAACTATGCAAAAAAAGAGAATTACAATGACTCAATATCCCCCTAAGATATGTAGACTAAATAATATGGAAGGGTGGTGTTTTTGAAATAGCATCTTAGATACTCACTTAATATGTGAGCGAAGTGCGCTTCACGTAAGTGAGAAAAGCCAGAACCCAAGTAAGTCCAGATAAGAATATTCAACCAGTCACACAATTGTAAGGTGGACCATATATTAAGGGCAATCACAGGTCCCGACCTATAGCGAAACAATTTGATAATATTAAGTAAATCGCTCTTAGCAGATAGTGGTAAGTCCAATATTCTTGCCAAAGGTCAGCAATGGTAAACAGCCATAACCATGAGTAAAAGCACAAAGTCCAGTCTTATGTATAGGAAAATCTGAAAACCATGGCTAAGCATATATGTGTGAATGATTCCGGGAACAATAATGACGGTCAAATCAACATCGGTCGCCATGTAATGTTCGAAATCGCAGGATCAATACCGAAAAAATGAGCGTTAGAAAGGGGAAGTGAAGCATCTCCATTTGATATCCCACAAATAACTGTTTTTATAATGCAATAAGGGGAAAGAAACTCTAAACCCCGCTGAACGGCCAGATTTTTAAAAAAACAAAGAAAAAACACATAACAGGAACACGAACAGGAGCTATCACTGATAGCGGAAATTGGGAAACATATCACCCATCTCCTGTAGATTATCCATTTATACATATGATGCAACCGGAGGGGGAAATTTAAAACTCGAATAAACAATTTAAATATACACACAAATACAAAGGCACAAGCAGGGTCTACCATCAATAACGAAAAGTGAAAAAGCATATCCCCATTTTTACGTGTGAGCATTATTTCAATACAACGAGGGATAAAAGGCAATCCTGCCAGCTGGACATGCGTAGTACGGGAAACCTATATCCCACCCTGTGTTCATAACTAAACACCACCAGGGACACCAAGTCTGTTGTCTTACCATGATAAGCCCAAAACCGCGGCCCAGAACTGCCTCCTTGTGCGATGTCGTTGGGAAAGACTTGCTTGTCCAAATTTAAAGCCCGCGAAGTTAGCACAACTCGGGACAGCTGTAGGGGTGTGTACCAAAGCCACCGACATGACGTAGGGTCGTGGCAGTATTGTAGTGTAGCCGCCATCTTAGAATGGCAAACGAAAACTATTTCCGACTTGTGTTACCTAGTTCTAAAAGTATAATACGAGGTGTGGTTGATGACTATGTAAGGCGAAACAACCATTGAATAATAATAATAATCTTGGAGGTATAGCAAACCACCAGGGGTAAAGACAATAATCTAAAAGTAAATAATGAGTAAGGTACGAAGTCACAGACAAGTCATAATGCCAAAGCGGTGTGCAAACAGCCGCCAGGAAAACGCGAAAAAAGAAAAAGAAGGACTTCGAAAGCAAAAAAATAAAAAAATCGACCACGTGAGGTTGTACTGCGGTGGATTTGTAGTGGTTGAGGACTAGGGTCCTACAATAATAAGTACAGAATAGTCAAGAGCAAACATTAAATACCCTCTTGTGATGGGTACAACAATTGTCACTTAATATGAGAAGACATTTCATAGTACCAAAGACGAAAAAAACAAAGGACACAGGCGGTAGGGGATGAGCAGAGAGGAAGTAGAAATAACACAAGCATTGATAAGTACCGCACAAAACAGAGCAAGTGGAGGTGAGAGTAAGCATAAAGAAATAAAAATAAAATAAAAAACATAGCGCAATACGAGAGCGCAAGTTTATGTTTTAAGGCGCACGCCACCAACCCAGATCTAAGTGGTGCTGCACCAATGTAAGAGATGTCAAAAGAGTGCATTACTCAACATTTTCAGTAAAAAACTAGATGATATTCAAAGACCGATGCCAGCTGTAATAAGATAATGACATAATTTTCGGGACCATATTAGCCAAAAGTATGAATACACAGAGTGATAGTAGTGTACGGGGTATTCAATAGGATAACATGGCAATCCATATAAATCCAGTTGGTGTCCTCCAGTGTAATTTACAACAGTGTTAGATAAAATAATTCAAATCGTACACTCTACAGTTGACATCAGAATCTTAACGTGCTTGTACAAACTTTAGTGGAGCCATAGATGACATTGGGAGGTTGATTGTGACTGAAATGTAAATAGGTGCATAGTTACTGGAGACATGTTATGTTATGTTATATAGGTTTGTAAAGCGCACTGTTACCCAAGGGTGTCCTGGCACTGAGCATTGCATGCCTAAGGTAATAGGTACATGAAAAACCTCCTCCCAGAGCCAGGCTAAGACTAAGCTGAAAACAACCAGGTTTTCAAACCCTTCCTAAATGAAAGGAAATCAGTGCCAGTCCTTAGATATAGCGGCAGACCGTTCCAGGCATTGGTGGCTCTAAGGACAAAGCTCTTCCCACCCCAGTTAGCCTTTCTCATTCTAGGAACGATTGCCAGCTTTGCTTCCATTGAGCGCAATGTTCTCCCTGGAACATACCATTGGATGCGCTTTTGTAAGTCTTCCGGGCCCGACCCCGTCAGGGACTTAAAGACTGTGCAGAGAGCCTTGAATTGGACTCGCTGTAAAATCGGGAGCCAGTGAAGGTGGCGTAGGTCATTTCTGACCGACATAAACCTAGGAGTCCCTGTCAGCAACCTAGCTGCCGCGTTCTGCACCATCTGCAATCTATTAAGATGTTTTTATTAATGGTCAGGTATAGGCCATTACAGTAGTCTAGTCGGGACAGAATGAGGGCAGAGACGACTGTTCTAAAACTATCTTCTGTGAGGAAAGGTTTTATTTTCCTTAAGGTCCTCAGGATAAAAAGCTTGTCGATACCACCCCGCTAACCTGGTCCCCAAATGTGAGGGTGTTGTCCATAGTCACCCCCAAGTTCTTGACTTTCCGAGAGGGGGTTGGGGGGGCCCATAGTGCTAGGCCACCATGCTGGAGTCCAGGGGTTCGGGTTGTTCCCAAAGATAATCACCTCTGTTTTGCCTGCATTCAACTTCAGGCAATTAGCAGACATCCAGCCAGTTATTGCTAGCATACAGTCATGGCAGCTAGGGGCCTTTTCTGCTTCCTTCCCTCTCTGCAGAGACACTACGATTTGGGTGTCATCTGCGTACGAGGTTAGGAGTAGCCCGAAAGATCTTATAAGGGCAGCCAGCGGTCTCACATAAATGTTAAAAAGCGTCGGACTAAGGGACGATCCCTGTGGAACTCCACAGGGTATGGAGAAAAGGTTTCGATCTATCCCCACCTAGTTCTACCGTTTGTGTTCTGTCGGCCAAAAATGATTTTAGTAGGTTCCAGGCCGTACCCTGGACCCCAGCCTCCGATAGACGGCCCATCAGTAATTCATGATGGACCGTATCGAAGGCTGCCGACAGATCCAACATGATCAAAATGGCGGAGCCTCCTTGGTCCACAACCTCACGCACCTCCTCCGTGGCCTTGATCAGCGCTGATTCCGTGCTGTGTCTACTACTTACACATAATATTAGTAGAATACAGGGTGTTCAAAAAATAAACATGGTAATCCATGTGACTCCTGGACATATCTTCCAGCGTGAAGAACTGCGGTGAGCAAATAGAGTTTAGGAAGATGATCATAGTTTCACAAAAAAGAATGCAATTCTTCATCACTGTTATGGCCAAGTTCTACACTGCGAAGTTTTCAAATCCAGCCCGCTTCAATCTTTCTAAGGGATAGTTCCCTATCCCCCCCTCTAGGGTTGGCCGGTGTATGGTCTATACCCGTAAACCAAACCTCATTACAGGTGGCATGATTTTCTTGCATGCGAAAGGTAAGGGGATATTTAAGATCACCCTTGCGTATTGCACGTAAGTGTTCCTGAATTCTCATTTTCAAAGGTCTTATGGTGCTGCCCACGTAGATCTTATTGCGTGGGCAGCCCAAAATGTAAGTGACGTATTTCGTCTTACAGTTGATCAGATGATTAATATCATGCGCACGACCAGTGTTAAAGCTAAATGTTTTAGTTTTGTCTTTCCCCAGTCTGCAAACGTTACAGTCTTTGCAGGTGTAAAAGCCCTTAGTTGTGTGCGGCAACCAGGTTTCCATCTTAGGTGTGGTGATATAACTGGGGCATAACAGGTTTCTCAAATTCTTCCCCCTTCTGTACGTCACTCTGGGTCTAAGGGCTATGGTCCCTTTTAAGCTCGGTATGTCGATGAGAAGGTGCCAGTGTTTCCTCAGTAGATTATACACCCTATTGCTCTGGTTGTTATATTGTGTGTTAAAGGAAATCGGAGCCATCTTTGTTTCAGTAGGGGCCTTGGATTTCAAAGTGGTTTCTCTGGGCATTTTGGAAATCCTCCTTTCTGCTTTTTCCAGATTACCTGGGAGGTATCCCCTCGCTAAGAAGCGTTGTTTAGTCTCATTGATATTTTTAGTAAAATTCTCATCTGTACTAAAATTCCTCCTCATGCGTACCATTTCTCCATATGGGATGTTATTAATTACATGACGAGGATGTGCACTACGGAAGTGTAGGTGCTGTTACAAGCAGTACTCTTACGATGAGTGGAACTCTGTATGCAGTTGTTTTGAACAAAAAAATTGATGTCCAAAAAGTCAATCTGTTCCCCACTGAAGTTGATGGTGAACCGTACGTTAAAGGGATTCTCATTTAAAAACGCATGATATTCCAGCAAATCTGAGGCAGGTCCTTCCCAGAGCATAATGACATCATCCATGTACCTGCCCCAGAAAATGATGTGTTCTGTCCAGTTGGCCGCCCAACGGCCCCAGGCATGCTCCCGCTCGTACCAGCCCATGAAGAGCCCGGCATAAGCGGGAGCAAACCTGGAGCCCATCGCGGTGCCCTGTATTTGGCGGTACCATTGGGCATCATGCAAAAAGAAGTTTTTAGACAGAATAATATCTGTCATTTCCATTAGTACCTCATTATGCATGTAATGGTCTGCAGTTCTCTGTCCCAGAGAGAATTCCAAGGCTTTAACCCCAAATTCCTTCTTGATACAGGTGTATAAACTGGCCAGGAGGTTCTCAGACCATGCCAGGCCCTCAAATTTATTGAGGATGTCCTTACTATCTTTGATGTAAGCTAGCAGATTATGGACCAAAGGTTGTAAAAATTGGTCCACATATTCAGACAGTTTTTCTGTAGGGGAGTTAACCCCTGAGATGATTGGTCATCCCGGTGGAAATGGGCCCCCCTTATGTATTTTGGGGAGTACGTATATGCAGGGAAAAGAGGGTTCTCTAACCATCAGATAATTACACTCTGCATCACTTATCAAACCACTCTCCCGCCATTCCACTAGTCTCATATTGATGTGAGTACTAAGTGCTTTGGTTGGATTCCCTGGAACCTTTGTGTAGCAAGCTGTATCTGCTAACTGGTGGTTGATTTCCTGCATGTAACTCACCCTGTCCATCACCACCACATTCCCCCACTTATCAGCTTCCCTGATTACAATAGAGGGGTCAGATCTCAGGCCCTTCAGTGCCTTATTTTCTGCCACAGAGAGGTTAAAATTGATTTTGTGTTGGGGAGTGGGATGTTCCAACAGTTTGTGAAAACCCTGGGTAACCTTCTCTCAGAAAAGGTCAATATTTGGGTGTGTTCCTACCGGGGTGAATTTTGAACAAGTTTTCAGCCCACTGTCAATTTCCATATTTTCTGAAATATTCAATTCTGCTCTTAACATATTAACATCAACCGGTGTTTCATCCTGAAGTGACATCATCAATTGTAATACATGTAGATCAGAGACAGTGTGAGTAGGTGGTATATGTTCCCCAGCGTTCTTAGTAGACACAGAAGGATTACGAGTAAAGTGATCTTTTAACTTTAATAGCCATGTAAATTTATACAGATGCCGATCAGCAGGCCGCAGTAGGTACGGGAAGTGGGCAGACAAATTTGACGAAAGTGTGACTATAGGTACTGCCCTCCCTGTGGGATTCATGTTGCCCTCGATGGAAATATCATCGTTTTAAGCAACAACGGGAGGGAATCTCCTTCCTTTCTACGCACCTTAGCGAGTGCGCTATCACTTATGGTCACCACAATCACTTCTGACCATCACGCCCATCACTTATATACCAACACATAGGTCCTGACGAAAGCCAGCAAATGGCGCAGTCTGGCTGAAACATGTAGACGTGATTTCATGCTACTAGATATTAGAGACATAACTTCCCTCTACACATATCCACTTCCTTCTTTATGCACTGCCAGAGGGCCCACCATGAAATACTAACTTTGACTTAAAGGGACCCTGTGGACAGTTTTTAACTCACTTCAGTAACCTCACTGCACACCCACCACACTTAAAACCAGCTCCGCTGTAAATCAGGCATCATAGCACACCCGATGTGCACTCGGCACCTTGGGTGGGACCCGATGATGAAGCATGCCACCAACTAGGTTGGTGGGTGAGGGTTTTCATATGAAACAAATAGTTTTTCCAGACATGAACATTTAGCTTCCTGAACTTGAGCTAGTTCTTCTTGATATTTTTTGTACTCATCAGGGAAAGTGAACTAGCCCCCATAGACATCTAGTCCTCTCTCTCCCATTTGATATACAAAATAAACCTTTTGCCAGGCCTAACCTTTCTTTTTAATATTTATATGTCACCCCTGAGGTAGGCCCTGTATTGCCCCTAGGACAACATGCATAGTGTTTGAAAAGTAGACCATCTATAATTCTGGCAGTGATAAATGTACAGTCTTTCTTTTTTCACTGTGGCAAGGCTGGCTCTCCCACAGGATAACACTGGTTTACACCATTACCTTTAATAGGTGCTAAATGCAATTTTGGAGTAGCTAGAAAATGGTTCAAGGACTCATTCTAACAGCAATTTTAAATCCAACTTAAAGATTAAGTCAGATTTTACATTACTATTTTGGAAACAACACTTTTAGAAAGTATATTTTAGAAATTAATCTTTTAGAAAAGTGTTGTTTTCTTGTCTAAAACCAGAAGGCTTTCCTGCCAGTGTCCAGCTGTCTCCTGACCCCTGATGACTCCCTTATGGTGAGAAGTGTATTGCTACCAGACAGTGGACAAAGGGCTCAGGGAGTGGGTACGGGGGCTCCTCCCTTGGCATGATGGCCTGAGGGGCTGTGCTCAGCCCCTTCCTGAGCTTCAAAGGTTGGTAGAAGAAGCTCACACCAATGCCTGCCTTGCCTCCCATTCGTTTCTCTAGTCAGGATAGCATCAGCCACAATGGGGAAAGAGAAACTGACCAGAATTGGTTTAGAGGGCAGTCAGAGGGTGGTTTAGAGGGTGGACAAAGGCTTGCCGTCCATCCATAGGCTAGTACTGAATATAAATGTGGACCCCACAGACTTTTCATCAGAACATCTTGGGCCTGTGAGGACTCAGAAGAAGTACTGCCCAGCAGTCTGGAGAACCTGAAAAAGACTGGAGATGCTTGTCTTGAATTTAAGACTGTAGAAGTGGCTCCAAGAGTAACTGGGCTGATCTCATGTTTGAGCTAGAAGGGACACAATAAGCTTCTTGAGGCCTTTCCCTACAACTGCCCACCTGACTAGTACCAACGGGACCTGACCTAAACCATGCGGCTGGCTCTAATTGAGTGAGTTCTAACCCCAAAGTAGTGCCCCCCTGTTGCTTGACCCCTATCTGGTGTTAGGGTGCATTCCTCCTGTCCCCAAAATGCAAGAATTGGGACTTGGAAACTTTTGCCAACTTTCTGCCAGGAGAATCACCAGAGACCAGGACCACCATCAAAGCCGTAGCCATGAACGTTGACTGGCTAGTAGGACTCAGATTGCTGGTTTGCTCCGCTGAAGGAGATCTGACGTTAAGAAATGTTTCTAAGTCCGAACGTGAAAGTCTTCAACCAGTCAGAAGGTGAAATCTCTACTGAGAAAAACCTGGTCCCTGTATCCGACCCATGGTTAAGGTCGGTCTTAACTTTTGACTTTAACCAGTTCTAGTACAAACAGAAAACCATGGTTGGTGCTTTGTGCTTTTGGCCTATTTTAAATTCAAACTTTAAAAAGCATATCTCTAGTCCTACTAATTTAATTGTTGCTGCAGTGTAATTTTATTTATTAAAATGTACTCTATTTTCAAATTTATTTGGAATTTTTCTTGAGTTACTTTTTTACTCTGTTACTGTTTGAGTGCTGAACTTCAGACATCACATCTAAGTTAAGCCTGACTATTTTGTGCCAAGCTACCATAGAATTAAGTCCAGGTTGGATTAGTGACTTTAGTGCTTCACCCTGACAAGGATTGCAACTATTATATGAAGTGGATTCTCGCCACCTTCAACTAATACTCCAATTTCTTACAAACACCTTGCATTAGTGGTACTATCCTGTTGGTCATCTTGCTAGGCCACCACCATTAGACTCAAAAAATGTTGTCAATTTTCAGCCTATTTTTTGGGTGCCTAGTTTATTCAATCTATGAAAAATCAGGTTACGGTCAAAGGTTTCTTGAGAGCAATTCAAAACAGTAGTGGCTTTATCTTTTTTATTTTTTTATTTTTTATGAGTAACTTTGGACTTCAGACTAAGGGTCCTCTCCAGCACTTATATTGTTGCATCCCTCTGGTGCTTTTGACACCATGTCCTTGTAGTGTATCCTAGGATTTCAGTGATCAGGATACAGCACTGGCCTACTTCCCAGATTTCCCAACTCTTTATTTACCGAAAACAGTTTTTTCTTCTTTTCAATCAACTCCATTGCAGATTCCATATGCAGTATGACAGGGCTCTATTCTACACCTTTACTGTTCAATCCATACACACTCCCTCTGGCTTTTATAACTGAATAGTTTGGCTTTATGTTTTTCATGTATGCAGATGATACATAAATTGTAATTAAGAAATCGAATAATCAGGATGAAATTAATGAGATTCAACAATCTGAAGTTCAATGAGGCAAAGAATGAATTTCTAGCTCATGTTGTTACCAATACTTTCTAGCAACGTTTGATTTGACCTGCTAAGTTAGGGGCATATCCTAAACTCCTGCCCTTATGGCCCCAGCTGTAACAATGTCTTGAAACCGGGTGCTGATTTTTTTGTCATGGGTAACAACGGATCATGCGTGTGCGCCATGGCATAGGCCTGTCTCACGAAATACGGGTTTGTTGGGCCAAGAGGGGCTCCCAGAGCATTGCCTTCATAGCGGTGAAAGTCTACTGCCTTTGTCAGGAGCTAAGCAGCAAAAGTTAGGTGGTGGCAGCATACCATGTAGTGATTAGTAGAAGTGAACCATCCATTTTACCATACAGGCTTACTCATGTGAAGATAAACTGCTGTGTGCTTAACTCACCCATTGCCTACATAAACTTAGCATGTTGTGATGAGCTGCATGCTTGTTGTTGTATCCATGCATTGGGTGCTTGTGAATGGTACAATACATAGAAGACTCTGGGTACCATTATGGGAGACCCAGGGCTGACTGGAAGAACATGAGGAGGTAGAGGAATCCCCCCCAGACAGCTTTGGGAATTGCTGCATTCCTGTGAGCTGGGCTGGACACATTGTGGAGGAGGAAAAGTCAGCCTTTTCAGTACTCTTCCAAGGGTGCCCTCTGATTCAGGGAGAGGTCACTGGAAAGGGGCATGGGCACAACTCAGGAAGAAGATGGTCTGATAAAAGAATCATAAAGGAACCACTAGTCACTCCAATGACCTGTGCTGTGGGTCTATCAGATTTGTAGTCCCTACTGCTGTGATGGACTGCTTTCTGGAGGAAGGGCAAGACAGATGAATGGGCCCTTCAAAAGGAAGCAGACTCCCAAGACAATTTTAAAAGACTCAGAACATAAATCACATTTGGTGTCCGGAAATGGACTATAAGAAGTGAGCTCAAGTCCCCCAAAATTGCCAAGCAGCCAGCTGGGCTGGGCAATGGGCAAGGAGGAGAAATCCTGCAAAACTTCTGCCTGTGACCAGGACTTGATGCTGAGGCCTGCTCCTCCTTCTGGGTCACCCAGGGAAATCCAAGACCTCCTGCCCCAGGAGCCTGAAGCACCAGTGCCTGCTTGCTTGCCAAGACCAGTGAGCTTTGTGAGGAAGAGGAGAGCACCTTGAGGGAGCGAGGTCAAGTGGAGAATCCTGTTGAGATGATCCTTGTAGCAATGTGCGAAGTGTGAGGAGATGACTGCTGCAGTGATCAGGTCTTGTGCAGGTTCAAGAAGGTGACATCTTATGCCAAAGGGGGTCACTGTGAAGTTAGCCTTGGTTGGCATCACTGCTGTACCGATCAAGCCGTTGCTTGTGTGCAGAGTAAAGTTGGGGACCACGTATACCAGGAAGTTACTGCTGTGCCGATCGGGTCATCTCCTGTGTGTGGAGTTAAGTCGGTGACACTATATGCCACAGAGGGCCACTGGAGAGGACAAGGACCATTTCCTAGTTCGATCCATCATCAAAAAGAGAGGTCACAGTGATGACCTCTGTGGGCCTGAGCCCCCAGCTGAGGATTGGAACTGGAGCAATGAACCCCCGACCCATGGGAACGTCAGAGGAACTTACTGTCTCACAGGAGAAAGTGATGTGAATGCCCAGCCGCTGCCCCTGCACCGAAAGCAGCCACTTTTTGAAGTATGCTAGTGAAATGCTCTCGGAGACTCCAATGAGGCAATCATTGCAGGAGTGGGTAAGACTGATGGTAGGTCCAGCCACATAGAGCTTCGGGCTCTGGAACACTTTTCACTTTAAAAAGAGTCGGAGTGGGACTGCTGAGACTCAAATTGCTGGTCCGGATTACCCTGAATGTTGTCTATAGTGAATGGGGAATAACCACTAAAGGGACATCAAGACTACAGGCCTCAACTCCCATGGTTTGGCCCAGTAGCTCCTGCTTGTTTCATGTCCCCCTGATAGTGGTTCCGACAGCACTAGTAGCCATTAGGCACAAAACTGTGCTTAAGTCCATGTGTTTAGGGGATAAAGCTTCAGAGACTCACCATGAAACACCACTCCCAATCCGTTACAATGGTTCATCCAGTTCGGCTCTCAGATCACTAGGTAACTGCCTAACAAACATTTGTAAAGTGAGTTGAATTAAGATTGGAGTATTTTCTTTGACAGCAGCCACCCACTAGAGTCACCTCTAGATTATTCAGCATGGCTGCAATTTATTGAAATTCAGGAATGCTTTAAAAACGTTGCCTTTAACCTGCACAATGGATATAACTAGTAGAATCTGCTCTGTATAATAAGCTTCAGTGCCATGATACCCTTGGATGAAATAGAGTTTAATTAAACACCCACTTTCAAAGAGTGGTGCAAAAAAATATAGAAACATATGATATCATACAATACTGTAGAGCACCACACAACACAATTAAAAACACCATATCTTTCAGACTGGTACTTTTATGAGGGGTTTCAAAGGCCAGTGCTTGCTTTTGCCAAATCTGGAAACAGTAAGGGGCCTGATTGCTGTGGGTACAAGTCTGAGTTCCAAGCTAGGCCCTGGACTCATGTCTCTACCATCACAACCTAAATAGCATAGATTTCTGGTGTTTCCAACAGTCTGAACGTGCATGGCCTGATCTTTGCCCAATTTCCGAAGTTAGCAGGTGTCAGTCCTGCCCAAAGTGCTCTATGTGTGGACCCTGCACTCAGGCCCTGAGCTCAGTAAACCTTAACTCAAGGCCTGTTGAACATGATCATCAGAAATCACTTACCGACTAATGACCAGATCCATAGGACACAGCATGCAACCATCTTCAGTGTGCTCTGAGTTCAGTGCCAAGCATGTGAGGAAGCCCATTAATAAGTAACTCATCTTCTAGGGCCTGCTGGGCTAATCCTATGCCCTTAGCTCTTGGGGTTTTTGCATTTAGAATTTTACACAAATTTCCTTGTTCTGTTACAAAAAAACAACACACACACACATATATTTTTATATATACATATATATATTACCTACTGGCGGTCGCCAGTAGGTAGTTATAGTTAGGACCACGTTTCCATAGGAAAATCATTTTTTGATGTGCTTATAACTTTGGCGTCGTTTGACGAATCTTTGCGAACATTTCTAAAAAGTTCCTCTTTTCAGGTCAGCTGCTATCCTAAAAGTTTGGGGGGGATTCGTCAAGGGGGGGCTAAGAAAAAAGGGGGGTCCTAAAACGTGTTTTCTCCATGCAATTTCCATAGGAAACTTCAGACAAGGCTACAGGTCAAACTGCTGAACGGAATTACGCCAAATTTGGCACAGAGAAAGGTCTTGGTCCAGAAAGCATGCTTTTGTTTAAATCAGGTAAATCCGTTCAGTAGTTTTAGAGAAATATCAAATTTTCCAGATATCGATATTTAAGAATTCTGACATCTGATTGGCTGAAGCGTTACGAGCATGAGCTTGCGGCTGATTGGCTGCGAACTGTTGAAACTAGGAAGTGTTGGCAGCCATTTTGTGATTCAGTCCGTCAGCTCACAACTCTCCCTCTACAAGGCATCAGGTCCGTAGTTCTACCTCTGCGAGGCAACACTAAAAATATCCCGCAGCTCTGTCTGTGCGAGATACTCCTTTTACGCTCCCTCTCCCCACATCATCAGCTCGCGGCTATGCCTTTAGAAGCCAGTACGTCGGCTCACAGCTCTGTGTCTGCGAGCCGTGGGGCCCGCAGCTGTACCTCTGTGAGCCACCTTGTTAGCTCGTAGCTGTGTCTGTGCTAGCAGGCCCGTCGGCCCGTTACTCTCCCTCTGCGAGTTAGCCCATCGGGTTGCAGCGCGGAGGGCACGCAGCTGTATCTCTGCGAGCCAGCCCGTTAACTCATAGCTGTGTGTCTGCTAGCAGGCCTGTTGGCCTGTTGGTCTCCCTCTGCAAGTCAGGCCACAGCTCTCCCTCTGTGAGCCGGTACGGTGCTGTGCTTTTGCGAGCCAATGGCTCCTAGGTCTCCCTCTGCGAGCTGAGCCCACGGGCCGCAGCTCTTCCTCTGCGAGGCTGCCCGACGGCCCGCAGGTGTCCCTCTGCTAGCCGAATCGCAGCTGATACTCTGCGAGTCAAAATTGGGAATATAAGCCGGCTCTAAAAAAAGCCCTTCTGTTTATTAGTTGGAGCTACATGTAAGTGCGAATGCACAGCTTCAGGTTAATCAGGAAAATTTGGTTTCCCTCATCTGTGAAGTGTACTCCATCACTTCTGTAGATATCAGCGATATCAAAACGTATGTTGTTGTTGTAAATCGACTCCATTCTATGGTCTCTGAGGTATGCAGACACAGCTTTGTTGACATTCTTCCTAGATTTTTCAATCTTATGACAAAATTTGTTTGACCATTTCCACTTCTGTCTTTGGCATATATTGGAATATACAAAGACAGTTTGAGGCAAAAGTAACATCAATTGTCCAAAGGTGTCCTTCATAAGCATTTCCAAACCTACCCAGTCAATGTGCTTAGGTCGTTACCACCACAGTGCACAATCATGAGATCAGGGTGTTGGAGATGCAAACAGGTTTTAACCAAAGGGAGGAATTGGTGCCACTTCAATCCTCTCTGTGCAAACCATTTAATGTATACATTTTGTAAACCTAGGTCTAAGTCAATACGTCTCTGTTCTGCATACCTCTTGCACCAGAAAACATAGCTATGTCCTACAATCCACACTAGCATTTTGAAGGTATGGCTAGAAGATATGGATAAATGTCTGTAGCTCATGCAGTCCGTTCGTAGAATAAGAAATCTGTTTAAACATGGGGAACTACTTTTTTTTTACATACAAAACGTTAACGGATTGGGAGATGAAATGTATTGTGTCCTAAAAAGTAGGGTGTATATTAGTTTTGATGAAAAGCATCTGTGTGATTGGTTAATAAAAAAGCAGTTTATACGTGGAGTACATATTATAGGATGAAATTTGCTCAGCTCAACCACACCTGCTAATTGTATTTGGAAGGTGCAGTTCAAACTTGAAAGAATGGTGAACTTTTGACCTCCACGTGCCGTTAAATGTTGGAGAAAATGTTGCAAAAAAAATTATCGGTAGGTTTAAAAAAATGATGAACTTTTAACCTGCACGTGTCGTAGAATGTTCTAGAAAGTGTTGATACAATAGCTTGAACTTTTCACCTGTATGTGTCCTTAACAAAACAGTTTATATGGAAAGTTCAAAAATAAGCAATACAGGGGCATATTAGCAAGACCCACGTTAAAATTATCGCCGTTTTAGCGGCAGGAAACTGCCGCTAAAACGGCGATAATGGGCTTGCTAATATGCGTTATGGTATTCCAATAGAAGCCCAGGTTAGATGTGCAGGACATCTAACCTGGGCTTCTATTGGAATACCATAACGCATATTAGCAAGCCTATTATCGCCGTTTTAGCGGCAGTTTCCTGCCGCTAAAACGGCGATAATTTTAACGTGGGTCTTGCTAATATGCCCCTCAGAGAGGTTTTGCAATCTAAAAAAAATAAGGAACTATTCTGATTTGTTCTTTACATGGATTTATATGTGGAGCAAGAGGGAAATTGTGCCATTACTGGTTCCATTCTTGATGAAAGCGGTGCATTACATGTACTGTGTGACAAGAAAAGAATTGCATGCATTTGTGACATTTGAAATCTGCATACCAACTAGGAAGGTAAATTAGAAATTAAGAAGGTGTGTTATGTGCAGGGGTGTATCCTTTTGGCAAGCTCCGCCTCTGTGAGCCAGACATTGTTTTTGCATAGGTGCTGGACGACATCTGATGCAGCCCCATCACCTACGCAGTCTGATGTGTCAGGGGAACACAGCCATGCAGCCATCACCCCGCCACACACACCGGGCACAGAACCCGTATGAGGGGAGTTTTGTACCACATTGCCTTCATTGCTGATGTTCTGTGATTGATATGTGTGTGGGCTGCATTGTGGGGGAATTGCCTATGCACAGATGGCGATGCACACACACATGTTGGTATGTGGAGCCAGGTGCCCGTGCAGCCTTGCGCAGCTTGTGCTATCTCACTCCGTCTCTCTCCCTCGCTCTCTCCTGCCCTGTCATAGCAAACTTGTGAAAGCGATGGGTGCACGGCTCTCAGCGCGGCACTCGAGTACTTCTTAAGTCTTTCAAACACCGAGGGGTATATTCTCAAGGACATATCGCCGAGTTAACAGCACTTTATCTCAACCAAAATAGTGATAAATTTAACGCACCATTCACAAGCTGGAGCAAACAGCCCATATCACCAGTTTACCAGCGATAGCAGCCTCAAAAAGCATCGTCACGGATGAGTCCGGCAAATATTGCTAATGAGATGTAGTGTAGGCGTTCTCGTGCAAAAAGCAGCGAACACATCACTTCGCAAGTGTCTCAACCACCAGCAAGATCGTCGAAGAGAGTACAAAACAGGTGATAAGGTGCGTTAGTAGCAGAAAGTTTACACCTGCTCTGAGCTGGTGTAAAGTCGGCCTACAACCTGCAAAATGAAAGGGAGCCCACCCAGAGCCATACGTGAATGACAACAGATGCAATGGACCCAACGATCATGCAGTTCGGACACCCAACACTGCTCCGACACCCCCCACCACCAGCCCCTTGTCTGCCATCCCCCCTCACCTCCCCCCCCACACAAACAAATGTGACAGCAACGTTAGGAAATCTGGAACGTAACAAATTGGCTGATGTCGCACAATTATAGTAAAGAAGATGCATGTGAGGTTGGACAAATAAGAATCTCAGTCATCTATGGATTTACATATAAAACATTTTATTTAAACAAAACAACAAAATAAAAGTAGGTACAGGTTTGGCGTGTCATCCCTCGACAATTTGTGAATCACAGCCTGCAAGACAAAAGGAAAGATAAGATTGTGCGTCATGCGTCCATGAAAGGAGAGAGAGAGAGAAAGAGAGAAAGAGTGTGAGAGAGGAAGAGACAGAGAAAAAAAGAGTGAGACAGAGAGGAAGACAGAGAAAGAGAGAAAGAGTGAGAGAGAGAGGAAGAGATAGAAAAAGAGAGAAAGAGTGAGATACAAGGAAGTGAGAGAGAAAGAGAGAAACAGTGTGAGAGAGAGGTAGAGAGAGAAAGAGTGAGACAGAGAGGAAGAGACAGAAAGAGAGAAAGAGTGTGAGAGAGAGAAAGGAAGAGATACAGAGTGAGAGAGAGAGAAAGAGTGTGAGTGACAGAAAGGAAGAGATGGTGAGGGAGAGTGAGTGTTGACACTGTGGAGAAAATCCTTCCAGCTCACGTTTCTGCCACTGGTGTGTCACCAAACACATGCCGGGACATAGTGGAGTCTTGAAGTTTAGTCATCTGAAACATAGTATAGAATCAGTAATGGCAGAGTACATACAACCGCACACGCCTAATTCTCTGTTCCGCCCCTGCACACCCAGGCTGCTGCACCCCATCGACTCCCGCCGCCCAGAGGTGTCTGCCCGCCTCTGCGCACCTAGGCTGCTGTATCCCATCCACTCTCACTGCCCAGAGGTGTCTGCCCGCTGCTGTGCACCCAGGCTGGTGCACCCCATCCAGTCCCACTGCCTGGAGGTGACTGCCCGTTCCTGCGCACCCAGAGTGCTGCATCCCATCCACTCCCACTGCCTAGAGGTGTCTGCCCGCTCCTGTGCACCCAGGCTGCTGCACCCCATCCACTTCCACTGCTCGGAGGTGTCTGCCCGCTCTTGTGCACCCGGGGTGCTGCACACTATCCACGCCCAGAGGTGACTGCTCGCTGCTGCGGAAACAAGGCTCTCTGCTCACCTTCCGCCACCGGCGTGTGTCAAAGAGGGTCCACCACGTGCTGAAGCAACGTCCTCAGGCGCAAGTTGCGTACACGCGGTCAAGCCGAGCTCACAATTCAGAGCGGGTGTTGATTGCAGGATGACCACGCATCATCCCAGGCTGCACACGCGCTCAGCTCTGGTGGCACTAACTCAGTGGAACTGAAGTCTTCACCTAGTGGCGGGAGGTCCGTGTTGGGGGGGTCGTCAATCTGTGAATCATAGCCTGCTAGACAAAAAGCAAGATAAGATTGTGCGTCATGCGTCCATCAAAGGAGAGAGAGAGAGGAAGAGAGCAAGAAAGAAAGAAAGAGTGAGAGGTAGACAGAGAGAAAGAGTGAGAGAGAGAGGAAGAGAGAGAGAAACAGTGAGAGAGAGGAAGAGAGAGAGAAAGAGAGAAACAGTGTGAGAAAGAGGTAGGGAGAAACAGAGGAAGAGTGAGAGAGAGAGAAAGAGAGAGAGAGAAAGAAAAAAACAGTGTGAGAGAGAGGAAGAGATAAAGTGAGAGAGAGAGGAAGGGAGAGAGAAAGAGTGTGAGGGATAGAAAGGAAGAGATGGAGAGGGACAGTGAGTGCCGACACTGTGGACAAAACCCTCCCAGCTCACCTTTCCATCACCGGTGTGTCTCCAACCACGTGCCGGGACATAGTGGAGCCCTCAAGCTTAGTCATCTGAAACGTAGTATGGAATCAGTAATGGCAGAGTACATACAACTGCACACACCTAATTCTCTGTCCCTCCTTTGTGCATCCAGGCTGCTGCACCCCATTCACTTCCACTGCCCAGAGGTGTCTGCTCGCCGCTGCGCACCCAGGCTGCTGCACCCCATCCACTTCCACTGTCCAGAGGTGTCTGCCCGCTGTTGCGCACCCAGGCTGCTGCACCCCATCCACTCCCACTGCCCGGAGGTGACTGTCCGCCGCTGCGCACCCAGGCTGCTGCACCCCATCCACTCCCAATGCCCGGAGGTGACTGCCCGCCGCTGCACTAACAAGCCTCTCTGTTCACCTTTCACCACTTGCGTGTAGAAAAGAGGGCCTACTTTGTGCCGCTGCAAGCCCCAAGCCCTGGGCCCGCGGACACGCACCCTGCATGTAATGCAGCCCCGCTCCGCAGGCCACCAGGTCTCACATTTGGTGCTGGGTCTTGATTTCGCCATGGCAGAGGACATACCAGTGCACCGGGCTTTTCACCGCAGGCTGCACACCCGCTCAGCCCTTGCGGTGCCACTAACTCTGTGACCAGCGAGGCGACACCACGTGGCGGTAGGCCTGCGCTGTCTGATGGCTCAGGCCTACACTGCGGTCCAGCAGGGCACACAAAACCTGAGCTGTCCAGGCCGCCGGGACGGGCCATCACCGCAGGCTGCACACCCGCTCAGCAGTTACGGTACCCTTACCTCAGTGGACCAAAAGTCACCATCCCGTGCCGGTGTGCCTGTGCCGGCTGCAGTGTATCTGGTGCGAGCAACTCTGAAATGGCGTCGAGCACGTGCGCCCGGTCTTTTTTATTGGCAGGGTCACATGTCTTGTGACGCGTGTGCTGGATGGGTGTGGTGTGGGTGTATACTAGCCGTGAGGGAGTGGCTGTGGCGTACTGACAACTAGGGTGTGACCAGCAGATCAGTGTGATGAAAATCTGGGCCATGAGCGTTGTTGTCCTTCCCTGTAAGCGTAAGCGGAGTGGGCTGGCCTGGCGTATGCCAGTCCTGCGTGAGGCTGTGAAGAATGACTCCGGAGCAATGGGCATGGCTCCGTCCTGGTCTGTATGAGGAATCAACTGATGCAGGTGTCCCTGTTGTAGTGCTGATGTCACCCGGGTCGCAAGCACCAATGTGTCACTCTGTGAGCCAAGTCCCACAACATGGCCAACATGGAAGGTACGGGGAATCACTGATCCATAGTTCCACACATGAAAGATGGTGGACATGACACATCTGTGTGGATATGAATGTTTATTGCACATTCAGTGGAGTGTTGCAGCTGTAGCAATACAGGTTCATGGAAAGTTTAAGTTTCAGTTTTTGGCACATGGAGGGCAGCCAATTAGAGCCAAGCTTGTGTTCGGGGTTAGGCTGCGCCAACATATGTACTTATAGAATTACTCCGCCAATCCCCAAGCACTTATAAATTCACTATACACTCTCCTTGCAGTACTGTAATGATCCAGTCTCTACGTACGTACTTGTACAATGACCGAGAGAAAGTTACATAACCGAAGTTTTCCCCACTGCCAGACTAACATGGTTGCATACGCTGTCCACAGCACAATGTAATGTGGTAGGGCCCAGGGGCGGCATCTTGCACACATAATGAACACACGGACACAGATAGATAGTGGAACTGGGTACGGGCACGTGCGCTCGACTCATTTTTATTACCAGGGTCACATGTCCAGTGACGTCTGTGCTGGATGCGTGTGGGGTGAG
Organism: Calotriton arnoldi; assembly: GCA_963921515.1. Taxonomy (NCBI): domain Eukaryota; kingdom Metazoa; phylum Chordata; class Amphibia; order Caudata; family Salamandridae; genus Calotriton; species Calotriton arnoldi. The sequence continues at coordinate 2,204,397 of CAWUFW010002249.1, forward strand.
TGTAAGCCAGCCCTCCGGGAATGGTTGGTGCTGGCAACAAGTACAACAGTAATCATTGGATCAGACACATAGATTCAATCATAAAGGGTCAATGATTTGTGCTGCACTAAGGTAGGGGCAACAGATGTGAAATAATACACAGAAGATTGTATCGTAAAGGGTCCATGACTGAGGTAGGGGCAGCAGATGTGAAATTATTCACAAAACATTGTATCATAAAGGGTCCATGAGTTGTGCTGCACTGAGATAGGGGCATGAGAAACATTCAGCGTGTGCGCAGCCAGCGATGATGCGTGGTGCGGGCGAGCTGCACTGGGAGAAATGTCTGTTGCCTACTGGACTGAGTCATCTGCAATCGCGACTTGATGTGAATTGTGAGCCCTGCTATCCGCAGTGTAGATCGAAGGCAGTAGTCAGCACAGACATCGAAGAATGCTTTTAGTCACTTCCTGTTTACAAAATTCGAGGACATAGAGTACAATTCTGTCTGCAATAAATAAATCATATCTCAATTTAAATTGTGAGCTCTGCTAACCGCAGTGTAGGTGTATGGAACAAAAGATGAAACATTTATGGAATACACTGTCGAAATATGTAGGTTTCAGGGACGTTATAGTTAGTTGCCTACTGGACTCTGAAATTAATGAATGAAGACTGAATTTGAATTGAGAGCCCTGCTGAGCACAGTGTAGGCCGGAGGCAGCGGTCAGGAAGGGCCTAAAGCCACGTGGCGTTGACTTGAGCTGCATACAGTTAGTGGTAGGTGTGGCGCTCAGCGTGTGCGCAGCCAGCGATGATGCAATGTCTCTTGCCTACTGGACTGCGTCATCTGCAATCGCGACTCGATCTGAATTGTGAGCCCTGCTGACCGCAGTGTAGATCGAAGGCAGTAGTCAGCACAGACATCAAGGAATGCTTTTTGTCACTTCCTCTTGACAAAATTCGAGGACATAAAGTACAATTCTGTCTGCAATTAATAAATCAAGACTGAATTCAAATTGTGAGCTCTGCTGTGCGCAGTGTAGACTGCCATTCAGTGTTCCTTTGGACTTGCAAGATGAATTTGGTCATTGTACTAAAGCTATAACTGATATAAAACAAGTTCTTGAAGCAAGGATACTAAAAGGATATTCTGTAGGTTTTAGGGACGTAATACTTAGTTGCCTACTGGACTCTGCAATTAATGAATCAAGAGTCAATTTTAAATGTGAGCCCTGATGACCGCAGTGTAGGCCGGAGGCAGCGGTCAGCAAGGGCCCACAGCCACGTGGCGTTGAGTTGAGCTGTACAGTTAGTGTCACCTGAAGCAACCAGCGTGTGTGGAGCCTGCGATGATGCGTGGTCCGGGCAGGCTGCACTGGTAGCAATGTCTTTTGCCTAATGAATTCTGTCTTAATAAGTCCACGTGGCATTGACTTGTGGTGCACTGAGTTAGTGGCACCTGAAGCACTCAGCGTGTGCGCAGCCTGCGATGATGCGTGGTCCGTGCGGGCCGCACTGGGAGCAATGTCTCTTGCCTACTGGACTGCGTCATCTGCAATCGGGACTCGATCTGAATTGTGAGCCCTGCTGTCCGCAGTGTAGATCGAAGGCAGTAGTCTGTACAGACATAAGTCTGTGGTGCTCTGCTGCTGGGTTCGCAGGGGGCCTGTGTCGAGGAGGCCGGTGGTCACGGCGGAGGCCTCGTGGCAGGGTGAGGGCTGCCGCCCTGGCAGATGTTTTGGCCTTCCCACAAGTGAACCACGCCCAGAGCCCCAGCCTATTTATTCATACTCCTACGCTGGAGTGGGGTACGTTGGACCAGCCCACTCTGCTTCCGCTTCCAGGGGGGGACAACACAGCTACATGACCGAGATCTTCCCCACTGCCTGAGGTAACATGGTTGCGTCTATTGTCCACAACACTACAAGTACCAGCAGTATATGTCCACATGGAGAGGTTTGTGCTCTGCATAGTGAGGTCTGTCTACCACATCACCGCTTCACTTGGTATTGTGTGCATTTTTATTGATGGGTGACTTGCGTCCTTCACACATACTTGGTTGCCACATCTCCCAACATTCAGCTATTGTGTGGCTGAGGACCATGCCGTTTTTGGAGGGTCCGCTGTCCTGTTCTGCGCTGCCTCGGTGGTAGTAGGGAGGGGGTGGTCTGGGGGGAGGTCCTGAGGGTGATGGCAGTGGGTGTTGTGGCCTTCTTGGGTGTCGGAGCTGCATGGTCAGTAGCTCTATGACATGTGTTGGTCTTTAGATGTGGTTATGGGCTGGGCTCCCTTTCACACTGTAGGTATTCGTCCTGCTTTACACCAGTAAAAGGCAGATGTTAAATTCTTACTGCTAACGCAGCTTATCGCCTGTTTTTGGTTCGCACCCCTGATTTGGCTGCTCGTTGAAAATATCGGGAAGTGATGTTTTCATGTTATTTTTGCACGGAAACGCCAACTCTGCATATTATTAGCGTTAGTTGTCGCTCTCATTTGTGGCGAATTTTTTTGCGGAAGCTATTGTTGGAAAACTGGCGATATCGGCTGTTTTCACTAGGTTGAGAATGGAATGATAATTTAAAATCACTGAAAAAACCATAGGTTTAATGAACATTATAATTATACATTAGCATTTAAAAAACGTTTGAAATTCACTGAAAAAACCATAGGTTTCAGGCACGTTATAGTTAGAAATTAGCATTTAAAAAACCTTAGAAATTCACTGAAAAAACCATAGGTTTCAGGGACGTTATAGTTAGAAATTAACATTTAAAAAACCTTTGAAATTCACTGAAAAAACCATAGGTTTCAGGGACGTTATAGTTAGGTGGACATTTTACTCGCACAAAACCATAGAAATTCCACCGTTATAGTTAGTTCAATTAACTATAACTCGCACCCCCGCAATGCACTGCTCATGACGTCACATATTACATCATTCATGGCATGGTCAGTGACATCACTGATGACATCTCAAGTGACATCACTGATGACATCACTGATGACATCATCCACGTGATAATCTGATGCACCTCATCACACCCTAATATAACCTTTAATACACCCACTGTAAAATACACACTACCATTTTCGAAGCCATCCACACACCAATACCAGTTACTACATACTCACTCACTGATTCCTAGGTCTGCACACACATCCACTCATTCACGTATACAATCACTTTTATATGCAGTCACTTATCAATACAACACTTTCATATGTACTCATACATCTATTCAGACACTCACACACTGCCACTCATCCATGGAGTTACTCACACACCTAGTCAGTCATTCAAAGAATCAATCACACTCCCATTTACTCACCTAAACAGACAGTAACGCATAGTTACTCTCTTATGTAATCACTGAAACAAGTACAGACTCATCCATACATGCCACTCTCACAATCACTCAGTCTCACATATAGTTATTTATATACACCATCACTCACATATACTTCCTTTTACATATGTAGTTACTCACATATGTACTACTGAGACATCCATTCACTCACCAACACACCCATACACACACGTAGCCACCCATACAGCCCTTCACAGATGCACTCTTGAACCCATACACCCAGTGAATCACCTACTCACACATCTATGCACAGAGTCACACACCTCCAACCCACCCACACACACACTCAGTCCCCCATACAAATACTCAAGCAAACAATCAATAACCCATATAGACACTAATGTAGCTACTGACCAACCCATGTAGCAGCTTACACAACAACAGACAGACTGATACAGACATTCACACAGTTTAGTCACTAACCCATGCATTCAGTAAGACACGCTTAATCAGTCACTTATACAATCAGTTACATATCTCCTAAATCCTCCATCCAGACACTTATACACCCACTCATTCTTCAATACAACTTGCCATATATATAAAACATATTTAAACTTTACAGAAACACACAGTCACTGGATGATGTCATCAGTGATGTAATTTGAGATGTCATCAGTGATGTCATCAGTGATGTCACTGACCATGCCATGAATGATGTAATATGTGACGTCATGAGCAGTGCATTGCGGGGCGCAAGTTATAGTTAACTGAACTAACTATAACAGTGGAATTTCTATGGTTTTGTACGAGTGAAATGTCCACCTAACTATAACGTCCCTGAAACCTATGGTTTATATATATGTATGTGTATATATCTATATCTATATATATATATATATATATATATATATATATATATATATATATATATATATAAAGACCCTTATCTGCCTTTAGACAAGGTTTTCAGTGAATTCTATTGATTTTGTAATGATATACCTTTCCTACGGGGCACAAGACGAACACTCTTTTTATGAGTTTGTCTACATACTGTGCTCGCAGGGCGTAGTGTCACTGCCTCAGCCAAATGTTTGCCATAAGGCTTTGTCGAACCAATGTGTATGGCCCTGTGTGTTACTTTAGGCCATGTGTAATGGCATCTGGATGTATGCCGTGTGTCTGCGTACACCCTACAACCAAAGCCAATGTGTCCAGAACCATGTGCATACAGATTTCTAGCATGGTATGCTCTGGGGGCAGAGGAAAGCCTCTGCCCTGGCCTCCGTCCAGCCCAATGACCCTATAACTCACTATGCAGGGCTTCTGGTTCTCACAGTGGGTTCTGGAAGCATAATGGCACAAGAGGCCATGACATGTGCACATCTGTCGATATGATGTGGCATATGACCGCACCCTATAAATAAATCACATCCCCTAGAACCATATATACATCGTATTTGGTCATACACTGTGGACTTTTGCTCCAGAGTGTGGCCTTTGGTCGTGGCATGCGCCCAACCCCAAGGTCTATAGAATCCACGATGGAGGACTTGTAGTGGGATCTGGGCACATGGCACGACCTCCATGACTGAAATTGATGCAAATCAGTGTATACTGCAGCAATAATCAACTTTTGCAAGTAAAAACTATTTTACTCAAAAAATTGACTGGTGCACAGAACAAAATCCACTTTGCTCTACCTATTTGTCATGTTATGCAAGACGGCATCTCTGCGGCAGGAATGAGCAAAAAACATTTGATTTGGGTCAAAGCCAGATCTACTAAAAATAGCGTGATCATGTTTTGCACCTAATTCTAACACCAAATAAAACCAAGGAGAAGCAAACAAGAAGAATATTACATGACACATGACTTGTAACGTTAGGGCTTTACCATGAAGCACACATTTTACATGTCTTACACATATGCCACTGTCTACATGTAGACATTTGTACTGGAGGGTGTACCTCGAGTACAGATTCCAATGCTAGACGCTGCTGGCTCACTTTTGCACCACAGTGTGTGGCTGAGCATTGCGCAGGACCACCTTTTCTAGTGGAAGCCCCAAAGAAGATATTATTAGTGGGTGAATTTTGCTAACTCTACCCTTGGTAGTATTCACTCATGCTCTCCAGTAATGGGATAACTGATTCCCACTTACACCCTGCCAATATTTTGTTTCATGTCTGTTGATTTGCAACAAAAGTTTCTTATTGTGCCCAGTCACTGAGCATTACACGATCTGCAGATACACAGACAATCTGTGAATTTCAAAATTGATGAAGGGAGAAAAAAAATATCATTTTAATTTTATTTGGGGTTGTTGGAACTGGGCTTTTCTGAAGTGTCACCCCCAGACATTTTGCCTTCCTCCTCCCCTTTTTGCTGAATTCATTTTTGGGGCTTTAGGACTTTGGACAGTTTACCACTGCTAACTAGTGCTAAACTGCATGTGCTCTCTGCTTAAAACATGGTAACATTGGCTCATCCACAATTGCCATATTTAATTTACTTATAATTCCCTAGTGAAGGGCACTTCCTGTGCCCAGGGCCTGTGTATTAAATGCTACAAGTGGGCCTGTAGCACTTTTTATGCCACCCACTTCAGTAGCCCTTTAAACATGTCTCAGGCCTACCTTTGCAGAGCCTGTGCATGCAATTTTAAACTGCCATGTCGACCTGGCAAGTTAACCCTCTTGCCAGGACCAAATCTTCCTTTTTAATACATATAGGTCACCACTAAGGTAGGTCCTAGGCAGCCCCAAGGGCAAGGGGAAGTGTATTTAAAAAGTTGGACATGTACTTTTCAGCTTTACATGCCCAGGCATTGAAAAGCTCTTAAATTTGTTCACTACTGCATGGCCTATCTCTCCCATAGATTAACAATGGGATTACCGTATTACATTTTATAAGTGTAATTTCCAATCTTGAACAGATAGATATTTTGAGTTTAGTGTCTTTAGACTCACAGTTTAAAATCACAACTTATGGCAAAATTGGATTTTAAGTTGCAAGTCTGAAAATGCCACTTTTAGAAAGTTGGGATTTTCTTACTTTACCCATTCTGTGTCTTCTGCCTGTCTTTGAATACACATCTGGGGTGGGGGATAGCTGGGCCTCCTCGCTCACTCTGGACAGCCACACACAATGGGAGCTTAGGTTTGACTTGATGGGCCTTACTGGGCCATTACCTAGCTTAATGGGCAGAGCTAAGCACAGGACCACTTGTACCTGTTAGAAATGGGGGTCTCTAGTTGGCAGAGGTAGGTACCTTTGTCCAAAAAGGGGCCCTTGCTTCTAGTCAGGGTAAGGGGGATACACTTCTAAAATAACCCCTGCTCACCCCCTTGGTAGCTTGGCATGAGCAGACAGGCTTAGTTCAGATGCAGTGTGTAAAGCAGTTGTGAACACATACAGTAATATAGTGAAAACACTGCAAATGGACACCACACCAGTTTAGAAAAATAAGTAATCTTTATCTAAACCAAAACAAGACCAAACGATGAAAATCCACAATATAGGATTAAAAATATGATTCTTAAAAGGTAGAAACAGTTCAGTTCCAAGAAAATGTGAGATGTGACACTTTTACACAAAGTACCTTGGATGTGTCGAAAAATGCAAGTAAAACGTGTCGCATGGAAGGTAATGCGTCGGTTCCTTACACTCAGGGAAGGTGATGCGTCGGTTTCTTGCTCCGGGGGAGGTGATGCGTTGGTTCCTTACTGCTGCGCAGGGGAGGTGATGCGTCGGTTCCTTACCTGAAAGGAGGTGATGCACCAGTTTCTTACTGCATGGGGAGGTGATGCATCGGTTTCTTACTGCGTCCCCCAACGATGCGACAGACTTGGCGCATCGATGCAATGCATGACGATCCAGTGCGATGCGTCAGTTCTTCTCCAACCGGGCCTGCATCAGAATCGGTGCGGTGATCTCGGACGTCGGAGATCAGTGCACAGGATTTGTCGCACGGAAGACACTTCAGCTGCGAGCAGGCGCTGCGTCGATTCTTCGGTGGAGGCGATGCATTGAAAATTCGCTCGCTCTGCTGCGATGCGTCGGAAACAGGCGATGCGTCGATTTTCACAGTTCTTGCAGTTTCCAGTCCCAAAACAACCTCCACAGGTCCAGAACACTGGCAGGCACCTTTCAGCAAGTCAGAACTCCAAGCAAAGGAGCTCGGGGGGGGCTAGGGTTGAAGTCTTTGTGTCCCTTACACTTCAGAACATGAGGCAAGCTCAATTCAAGCCCTTGGAGATCTTCCTCAAGCAGGAGACACAGCAACCAGCCAAGTCCTTTCTCCTTTCCTTGGCAGCAAGTAGCAGCAAACAGCACAGTGGCAGTATTCCTCCTCAGCTTCTCCGAATCTTCTCCTTGGCAAAGGTTCCTCTTGATTCCCAGAAGTGATCTAAAAGTCTGGGGTCTGGGCCCCAATATTTATACTACAAGATCCTTTGTTCTCTGCTGGCAGAGAAGCCCTGTGCTAAGTCAAAACCAGTTCTGTCCTCTCTGGTGCAGCTCCCTGGCAAGAGGTGGAGACAGAATTTTCCTTGGCAGGCCAGGCCCATTCAGGTGAAAGGAAATCTCCTCTCCCTACTCTAAATGCAGCCCAGGTCTATTCAGCCCAGCCCTGACTCATCCAGATTCACTGGAGCCACTGCACCTCCCTAGCCCCTGTCACTCCAAAGCCAGACAGTCAATACACATCCTAGCAGAGGCACACTGGATGGCTAAGCAAGAAAATACCTACTTTTTAAAAGTGGTATTTTCAAACACAGAATGTAAAAATCACCCTCACTAAAAGATGCATTTTAACATTCTGAGTTCAGGCATATCAAACTTTATTTTCCCATCTTGTTCCCAGGGGTAGTTATGCTTATAAGATGTTATAAGCAAACTCCCCATTGTATCCTATGGGAACAGATAGCCTTGCAACAGTGAAAAACGAAAATGGCAGTATTTCACTATCAGGACATGCCACACACATCATAGCATGTCCTACCTTTCACATACACTGTACCCTGCCCACAGGGGTACCTTGGGCCCTCCCTAGGGGTGACGAACACGTAAGAAAAGGGAAGGGTAAGGCCTGGCAAGTGGGTGCACTTGCCAAGCTGACATGGCAGTACTAGACTGCACACGGGCACTGCAATGGCAGACCCTGGGCACACACAGTGCACTGTACTAGGGACTGACTAGTAAATCAAATAGCCAATTATGGAAACCCCAATCCATAACAACAATTTACAAAGGGAGCACTTGCACTTTGGCACTGAACAGCAGTGGCAAAGTGCCCAAAGCATCTAGACCAGCAAAACGAAGTCCAACACCAGCAAAAACACAGGAGGCAAAGGAAAAAATACAGGGGAAACCCACACCTATGGTGTCAGGTCTAACAGTCCCTAAATATGCTGTGCTCTGTCTCCACACAATAGGCCTAACAACTGTGTATTGTTACTCCAACCAGCTTGGAGCCAGGGCAGGGAGGAAGGGGATTCCCTGAAATGCAAAGCCACTGTTAAGACGCTTCTCCCACCTTCCAGAAACAGGGCACCAAAGTATAAATACTGGACCTCAGACACCACCATTCAGTACACTTCTGTACCTGTGGATACTCTGTCAGGAAGAAGGATTGCTGTGCTGCTGGAAGGACTTTCACTCTGCTGTGTTGACTTGCTGCCCTCCTTGCCTGGTAGTGAGAAGGACTGGATCAGCATCTCTTCAACCCAGAACCAAAGTGACTCTAAGGGCTTGCTGGCTTGCCTCCTGGTTTCTCAAGTGTCAGGGACACAAGACTTCCAACTCTCCTGCTGCAGTACCTGGACTCTGCCTTCTGTGAGTATACCTTGACAAGTGGTGCTACCCCGGTCCGGGATCCTTGGAAGTGGGCCTAAGGTGCTCTGCCTTCTGTAGTCCTTCTCGGCACTGACGCCATATGATGATAAGCCTTGCAAAGCAATGCCGCGCAGACCACGCAACAGGATTTAAGGTACTATGTTCAGCGGGTGCAGGTGGGTCCCTATAACTAGCCCAAGCTCCATTGCAGTTGGCCTGAACTTGTGACTTTGCCCCGGTCTGACACAACCAGATAACCACAATTGGCGCTTTACGCTTTTATGCACTATTTTTTATCTAATTCTTTTAAAAAAATCATATCTCAAGTTCTACTTATTGAATGTTTGTCATTTTGGCCTTGCTTTGTTCTTTAAATTAAGCGCTATTTTTCTAATCAGGTGTGGTACCATTTTGTGTAGTGTTTTCACTGTTTTACTGTTTTAAGTGTTGCACAAATACTTTACGGATTGCCTCGTAAGTTAAGACTAACTGCTCTGTGCCAAGCTACCAGAGGGTGAGCACAGGTTAGTTTAGGGTGTGTAGCTGACTTACCCTGACAAGAACATCGGTTCCTGCTTGGACAGAATGCATACCTCTGCCAACCGGAAACCCAATTCCTGACAGGGGTCCTCGAAGAGCCATATATTCAGTTACAGGGACTACTTGCTAATTAGCAGTACATATTTAAACACCTTTCTAGGTCAACCAGTTTCTTTTTAATGCAAACATATAGAAACATATTAAAAACTACTAAATTAATTTACACCAAACTGAAAAGGACATATTATGAATTATGGCCGAAAGATTAGTCTCATTTTTTGTTTACTACTTCAGCAATTTCTGCTGTAGAGGACAGCAAATATTTCACTGGGTCTTAAAATAAAAACATATCTATCTATCTATCTATCTATCTTTAGAAATTGGGTTACTGGTTGATTCGGGTGTGAGCTCAGGTCAAGCAGCAACCACAATCCTAGCCAGTGTAGGTCACAAGCAAACCCCAAATTAACCTGTGCTCATCCCTCTACTAAGTTTGCACAGAGCAGTCAGACCTAACTTAGAGGCAATGTGTAAAACATTTGTGAAACCGGAGTTATGAATTTTTAAAGAATAAAGTGTAATATACTTCCTACTGCAGCTATCTGGTTGTGCTAGACCGGGTCAAAGTCAAATGTTTAGGCCCACCATGATAGATTGCTGGTCCTATATAGTCCCAGATTAGTCCCACCAAAATTGTACCTTCTCAAGTCTTGTGGCAAGAATCCCATTCATGGTGGAGAGGGTCTTTGGGAACAAGGAGAGCATTGCAGGCGGTGGTCAGCGTGGCACAAAGATCAGGCTGGGCATCATGGACAGGTGGACTGGAGCATCATGTTGGTTGTCCCCCATGCTGCTGTGTGAAGAGAAGGGCTGGCAGCAGCTTGTGCTGCTTTTTTGGAGCTAGCAGCGCTGTTCCAGTGCAAACTGGCCCTTTCTCAGTCATAAAGAACCCAAAAGCTGGATTTCAAGAGCTCGAGAGCCACATCAATGGTCCAGGACCTGAGAGGCACCACTTGGGGGTCAGGAACTCCCTGAAAACGGTTCCAGGAGCTGTTAGGGAGCCTTTTATGTCCATGAGCCTCAGAACAAGGGGCCAGCAGACTAGCCCTTAGAGTCACTCTGGGGTCCTGGGTTCAAGATGAAGTTGCAGGTCCAGTTCATCTTCCCCAGGCAAGAGGGAATCAGGAAACAGGTCAGCACAGCAGGCCAGCAGTTCCTTTAGAGCAGCAGTCCATCAGAGTGGCAGTCCTTGTAGCAGCCCAGCAGTCCTTCTTCCTGGCAGAGTATCCACAGGTCAGGAAGTGTACTGAGATGTTGGTGTCTGACGTCCTTCCTTTATATACAGTTGTGCCTTTGAAGTGGGGAGATGCTTCTCGAGGCATGCCTTTCAAGTGCACTGATGTCCTTCCTTCCTGGTCCTGGCTCCAGACTAACTACAGGGGATATGCAGTCCTTTGTGTGGAATAAGTACACTGCCTATTCAAGTTTAAGTGGGGCTGTGCCCAGCTCCTCCCTCCCATCCTGCCAGTGATGGCCCATCCAATCACACCTAAGCGCCCATTGTGTGTGGCTATCTGGGAGGAATACACAAAACCCAACTGTCACCCACACCCAGTCGTGTTGCCCAGAGACGGCTACAGGCACCAAATGACTAAGGCAAGAAAATACCATATTTCTAAAAGTGGCATTTTCAGAATTGCAATTTAAAATCCAACTTCATCATAAGTTAGGATTTTGAAAATGTGAAAAACAAATTTAATAGTGTTACACTACCAGGACATGTACATCTTGTCCAATGTTTTTAAATACACTGAACCCTGCCCTTGGGCTGTCCAGGGGCTACCATGTGGGGAGGGGGGGCATATATGTATTAAAAATGGTAAGTTTGGGCCTGGCAAATGGTCAATTTTGCGAGGTCGAAATGGCAGTTTAGAAAGGCTGGCAGCAGCTCACGCTGCTGTTTTGAGCTAGCAGAACCATTCGAGTGCAAACAGGCCTGTTCACAGTCATAAAGAGCCCAAAATCTCCTCCCTCCCATCCTGCCAGTGATGGGTTGAAGTGTTGGCAGCCCATTAGTGATGTCATTTGAGATGTCATCAGTGATGTCATCAGTGATGTCACTGACCATGTCATGAGTGATGTAATATGTGAGATCATAAGCAGTGCATTGCAGAGGCGCAAGTTATAATTAGCTCAACTAACTATAACTGCTGAATTTCTCTGGTTTTATACAAGTGAAATATCAGCCTAACTATAACATCCCTGTAACCTTTGTTTTTTTCAGTGAATTTATAAGTTTTGTTTTTATTCTCTTTCCTAACTATAACATCCCATTAACCTTTAGTTTTTTTCAGTACATTTCTAAGGTTTTTTAAATGCTAAATCCTACCTATAACTTCCCTGTAACCTTTGTTTTTTTAGCGAATTTCTAAGGTTATTTTTCAATTCTATTTCTTAATTGTAACATCCATTTATTTTAAGTAAGCGTCTAAGATATTCATATTTTCTTTCTATAATTTGATATTGTACATTAGAAATATATTATATACCACTCACTTTATTACTTGGTATGTGTTTATCAGAAAAGTAATGAGCTTCTAAGATTTTCATATTTTCTTTCTATAATTGGATATTGTACATTAGTAATATATTATATACCACTCATTTTTTTATTTGGTATGTGTTTATCATAAAGTACATAATAACTGTTTTTAATCTTAAGAATTTTTTGAGCCGGCACAACATTGTCGCATTTACTGTGGAGAATCTGTGATCAGAAAATGTGTTTCACATACTAAAAATACACTTAAAGACATTTTTTAAATAAAGTGTAAGTGTAAATAGTTAGTAAGATATTGTTATAACTTTTCTTTTTGTGATCAATTTGTTGAGAAAACCATCTTTACATAAAAAATGTTGTATTCGCGACTACCAACGTCGTCGCGGTGACGTCGGTTGTCGCGACGAGTGGGAGTTTTGTGCACATAGTGTACAATATATATAGACACATTCTACAGCACATTTAACCGTAGTTCTTTATTATTCTACTTTTCAAGGTCATATTTTTGTAGTGAGTATCCAGAAAAATCTTCTTCAAAGACTTTCTTCCGTGTTTGCATTGATGCCGGGCATCGCAATGACGTTGGTACTCGCGAAGACTGCATGTTTTTTTTTAAAGTAAAAACCGCACAAATGCACATATTATATGGGATATTTGAGCAAAGGTACATATTTAGAAATTGCGATTCTCCTATTACCATGACCAGAGAATCTGGATTTCATTAAAGACACGGAGGCTAACATTATGCATTATTCTTTTAATGCAACTTCAAGCACAGCCATTTTAAAGTTACATCATAAAGCAAAGTTCTAGAATAAACAAGTGTAACGTTGGCAACAGCAACACACAGATGTGCCTCCTTTAAATGCGGCTTCAAGACAGATAAGTTGTGTTCTTCCTATGCTCTGTCACTGTACCGTTGTTTTTTAACTGTTGTACCTATTTGATATTTCTTTTGTGACTGCTACCTTGCCATTTGTGCTCTTACTTGTTATCACGGTCCGGTTCCCTGACCTTGGTGACCTTTAACTCCTTTTACCCTTTTCTCGCCCGCTCTATGCACGATCCCACTCAGGCCCTCCATGAGTGCATGGGTAGTGCCTGAGTGATTGGATGAGTGCAAGGGTACTGCCTGGGTCATTGGATAAGTGCATGGATAGTGCCTGAGTGAATGCATGAATGGATGGGTAGTGCCTGAGTGAAGGGAGTAGTGCATGAGTATAACATCCCTGTAACCTTTGTTTTTTTCAGTGAATTTCTAAGGCTTTTTTATATTCTATTTCCAAAGAGTATCTAAAGAGTATCTTTTAAACTTTGAAAGCGAGGGTGTTAGTGGTTGCTTCAGTTTTGAGTGAATTTATGACTCTCTGAGTGACTGTCTGAATGTTTACATGGGTGTTGTTCTTGAATATGTAAGAAGTGGGTATGCTCCTTAGTGTCTGTAATACTAAATTAGTTGTGTACAGAGGTTAGTAATATTCTTAGAATTTTTTTCCGGATCCGCTGTTCCTCCATAGCACCGCAAACATAGATGGGCGTAACTCTATGGTTTTTCTTATGATCACATGAGCGGAATGAACCTGCAGTTCTGGTCCACGGATTTGTTACATTAAAAAAAATATTTAAAGTATATAGGAGCCACTGATTATAGACACAGGATAAGGCTGGATGTATTAGGAAGCTGGGAAGTCAGACTGAATATTCAGGTTTTGTATAAGTAAGCGTTTTTACGGTTTATGTAAACTCGCAAATCTGAGGCTCTGGACGTGCGGTACCGCATGATGTCAGGAAAAGCGTCTGATATTTCATTAAGTTAATATTGGACTATACCCATTTTGGATTAGGACCACTCCCTAAAACACTTATTATTACTCTAGCTGTTATGGGAGAAACATCTTTTTGGAAATCTTCCAAGAATACTTGTTTTCAGAATGGTTGAAGGGAGTGCTGCACCACCACCTGCAGAACCTGTGGTAATTCAACATGAACACGTAGTAGAAGAGCTGCCTTCATCTTCACAAAAGGAGAGTGAGGTATGGCAGTTCTTTTCCATACCTAGTAATGAAACAAAAGTTTGCACAAGATTCGTGAAATGCAGCCTGTGTGGAAAAGAATTGTCTCGTGGCACTGCAAAAAAAATTGCCACTGGACGTCAAGCATATCTGCAGATAACTAGAGAGAGGGAAGGAAGAAGCTTGGATGCTGCTGCTGGGTTATCATCATCTTCCCACACCACTCCTGCAGAGATCACAATGGCAGCCACCTGCATTGAGTTGGGAGGTGTGGTTACTCACTGTGCCACCTGCCACAAACCTGTGGCTGTGAAGGTGAAGGATGTCAAGATTTTTTGGTGCAGGTGAAGAAGCATCGTTGTTAGTTTTTTTCATTTAAGTAGCTGTTGTAGAGCACCATTGAGCTCTGGAAATGCAAAGTTTCTGCATATACTTTTTCACAACAGTTGATTTGATACTTTTTTGAGCAAATACATTTTTTTTAAAAAAGCTTACAAAAACTTACCAAAATAACTGGTTCTTGTTAGAACACCACTGAATCAAAGTAAAGCTGTGACTGAGTCTTTATTATTGTTGTATATTTTTGTCTATATGGTGATAGGTGTATGAATAACTGTCTATGGATGTGTTAGTGTATGTAACATTGCGTCTCAGGGTGCTAAATTGTATACATGAGCGAGTGTGTGATTGAGTGTGTGATTGAGCATCAGAGTGTCCATGGGTGTCTCGAAGTATGAATTAGTTATCTGATTTAATTAAAATACAGACGGTTTTATTAGGGCACAAGATATGGACGAGCACAGCCACTGGCCTTAACCGGGACGTGATAAATGACTGCCTGAATTTGCAGCGGGTATCCTGCATCCCTTGGCTTAATTACGTAAAAAATGTTGTGGCTAATTTAGGATGCCCTGAATATTTCTCTAACCCTGTTAGCATCACCACCATCATAAGGAAAGAACTAAAGATTGTATGTATGAATTTCCTGGAGACGATCAGATTTTCTTATAATAATAACAAACTGTCTGTTAGAGAGAACCAAATGCTTTTGATATAATTGGGGATACAACCATACCTACTAAATGTAAAGGGGAGTTACGACAGGATGTTGTTGACATGCCTACGTCTGGGCAACTTTCATAACATGGTTACATTCCCAAAGATGAATGACTGGTCACGCCTTTTATGCCCTTGTCCATGCGATTATATATCTATCCAGACTAACTATTCATAATGTGTTTTTCTGTAAGTTTTATACCCTATTAAGGAAAAGATGGATCCTGCCTATCTTAAAAGAGTTAGGTTTGAGACAATGTCGTCCTGCATTCATTAAACTACAATTTCTAGATGAGGAAATATTTATTGATTAATTGGCTAAATACTTGAAGGGGGTGGTTAGATGCAGGAAAACAATGTAATGCCTCCTCCTTTTTACTGCGAATTGATTCTATTTATACATTCTTATATGTTAATGGTTGCGTATGAAATGATTCTGAAGCTTTTTTATCTTAAATTATGTTATTTTAAATGGTTTGTTAAAAACATATATATGACATGATGCATATATTTATTGTAATGTGCTTTTATGATTTAATATTTTAAATCGAATAAAGCGTATTTTGATTTGATTTGATTTGAATTAGTGTGTCCCAGGGAGTCTGAGTGTGTGTATAAGTGAGTGACTGAGTGTATCAGTGAATGCATTGGTGTGCATTGGTGTGTCAGTGTATGTATCAGTGTGTCCCAGGGTGTGTCAGTGTTTGTATGAGTACGTGTGTGAGCATGTCATTGAATGTATTGATATGTGCATGGGTGTGTCAGTGTATGTATCAGTGTGTGCTTGGGTGTCTTAATATATGCATCAGTGTGTGACTGGGTGCGTTAGTTTGTGCATCAGTGTCTGCCTGACTATGTCAGTGTATGTGTAAGTGTGTGCATGGGTGTATCAGTGTATGCATAAGTGTGTCATTGGGTGTGTTAATGTGTGCATGAGTGTGTCCCTAGGTGTGTCAGTGTATTGATCAGTGTCTGCTGGAGTGCATTAGGATATATATCAGTGTGTGTCTATGGGTGTTACTGTGTTCCTCGGAGTGTATGTAGGTGTGTCAGCATAGGGGTGACTTATATCTAGAAGAAGGGGAGTTTAAGGCTTGGCAACGAGTTTTACATGCTACATTGGCCTGGTTGTAAGACTGCATACACAGGCTCTTCAGTAGGAGGTCCCAGACATGTTTAAAGGACTACTGGTCTGGATAAACATCTGTTATTCAGCATCAAGATGCCCCATTGGGGGTGAACGTGTGCTTTACAAATGCACATTATGTTCTGTTCTGTTATTTCATGTTATGTTATGTTATGTTATGAGCATATGAGTGAGTGAATGAGTTTGTCAGTGGCTGTATGGGTGAGTGTGAGGGTTAATGAGTTGCTGTATGGGTGAATAAGTGGCTGTCTGAGTGCACGTACCATTGTCTGAGTGGGTGTGTAAATGGCCGTATTGGTGTATGTGCATGTGTCAGTGGCTGTATCACTCTCTGCCTCAGTGTGTACCTTGATGATGTAAGTTCCTTGTACAACACAGAAAGAACTAATTTGGAGACTACTTTACTCCAATATATGTTGGCATTTATCTGTTTAAAAAGAAAAGAAACATAAATATACGTTAATATTACATTTCACAGTATAACACAATAAATGTTTAATTTCTACAATGAAAACCTTGATATTATATACTAAGTAGTACACATTTTGTATGCTGTAATAGTATCTCACATTACATTAAAACATTTTAATTTCTATTTTTTACTGTTCTCAGCTTTCATACTTCTTCATCATAAACGGTGGTCTAGATGAAGCATCATCCTCAAAGAGTGGGAAACAAACAGTCAATTTATTGGAAAATCAAACCTCAAAACTGCACAGTAATTCACTATAAATAAGTGACGCTATGCTTTGTACTCACTACAATTCATGAATTAGTTGTTTTATTGGTACTTACTATACTAATCTAAACAAACCTATGCAAGAAATATTGTCTAAATTATTATATCTGTTACAATAGTGCAATTAAATTTAAACCGCTGTTTAATTTTGGAGATCATCTTCAAGCCATTGGTTGGCCTCTAGTAGGCCAACCAATGTCTATACTGCTGATGCAAATTGCCACAGAGTAGTATTTAACCACAAGTATTACGTAGAAGTTTGGTTGAAGAAACAAAAGGGGTCAATTTTGTAGTTTTGAAAGCAGTATTTGCTTTCAACCTAATGCTGCTGTAATTGCATTATGCCCATCTAGTATCAGACTTTAATTACAATGTGGAGTATTTAGATGTT
This sequence comes from Calotriton arnoldi, assembly GCA_963921515.1. Taxonomy (NCBI): domain Eukaryota; kingdom Metazoa; phylum Chordata; class Amphibia; order Caudata; family Salamandridae; genus Calotriton; species Calotriton arnoldi. The sequence continues at coordinate 2,221,970 of CAWUFW010002249.1, forward strand.
ATAGTAACTCCTTTCTGGAAGACAAAAGGATTCTTGAACTGTGTAGAACTTTTTGAAGACATTAGCCCCAATAGGCCAGTTAATGTCTAAACCACAGATGAACCACGTAGAAGAAACACTGTACAACACTTTTCGAGTTTTGAATTTGGTAGTTTGAAAGCTTTAAATTTAAGATTGATGTCATTGCATTCCGTCCATTTAGTTTTGCTCTTTAAATACACAGTATAGTGTCTGTCCAGCTTTATGATTTGTAAATTAAGTTTCCAATTTGGAACCATCTGCTTTGTATTGTTGTAGCATTGCTATAAGTATTTTCCAGTTGTTGCTAGGATTATCGTAGACATAACATTAGATCTGCAGATTGGGCAGGTCATATTTTGGCTAGCCTTCTTCAACAATTTGTCAAAAGGCACAGTTTTGAAATCTGGTAATGTTAAATAGAGAAAACGCTCAGAATTTATTTCAGTACTAGATGAATAATGACAATCTTCACAGTCATGGCTCCATGTGTTACTCTGTCTGAATAAATCATCATTATTTACATCTTCTTCTTCTGAAAATCCAAACATAACCATAATAAATTATTGTGCATTTTGTTGACTGTTGAGAGTAAACATTACTGATCCACTACATATATCGAAAATGTATACCTGATGTATATCGATTCATGAATACCTGAAGCAGAATGTGTCACAGTTCTGTCAGTCAGTAAACGTTGCAGCAAGTGATACAGTGCAGAACACAATCTCTTATCTGGTTTATGTTGAATTTGGTTTACTAAATGTGGTAAGTGGAACAGCACATTTAGAAAACAATCGCATAGCAGTTGACAACTAACTCATTTTCTAACTGGTATCTTACGTCACCGTCATTTTTTAGTTTTCTCTTCTTAAAACCTTCTGGTGTGTCCTTGTTTCCTTTTGTTTCCTGAGCATCCACAGACTGTTTTGTAATATTCCGCTTCAGATAGATTTTCCATTTCTCATAAACAGGGTGCTGGCCTAAATGATGAGCATATAGACTTCTTAACTGATTGTACTCTCTTACACAACTTGCACCAGCACTAATTTTTCTCATCAAAGTCAATCAAAAACAAACCACACAATGTTCTATTTCATGATAATGCTACATATGACATTCCTTCTTTAAAAACAGAACTTCCAACATTAACAATACCTGCATCTACGCTTGAACCTTGCGATTTATGGATAGTTGCGCATCAACCAATCTGTTTGACACATCTATCTCATCAAATTAAAAGCATGTATTCAACCGCATTTCTATTTGGAAAATTAATTAAATTAATAATTTTACCCATTGCATCATTTACTAACCCATCCTCAACATTTAAATTTCAACGTAAAATTACTCAACAGTTTTAGTCCATGCGTAAACACTTTTCTGATCCTGCAGTTTTGTATAGAGAGTTCTCCAAAGAATCAAATTGTGTTTGTAGATTATCTGTCAGTAGCATTGTATCTCCCTGATGTTCCATTTTATCAATAGCTGTAATTTCCAAAATATCTTCTTTCTTAAGTTGTAGTAATTGTTTATTAAAATTGGTGCATTCTTAATGTGTTGACATTAAACAAACTTTAGAATTCTATGCTTTAATGAAATTGTACATTAGTTCTGCTGGTGAAATATTACATGGGAATAGACTGTTGATAAGGTGACTATCCTAAGCACATCTGCCCTCTTTTGTCAGCACTCCCACTCTAAAGTCCTTCAGTATATATTTTGTACTAATTCTTTGTGTTCAAAGTGTAACCAAATATTTGCATTCCCAATATGTCCCAGATAATTCCTTGTTTCATTATGCAGAAGTATTTTGAAAACAGGTTGTCCTTTTACAGGGGTAAATTGCAGTAGGTCACCAAACACAAATGCTTTCCTCCGAAGAGTACATCATAATCTGTTCTTAAAATCTGCTGCATTCTTAAGTGTATGAATGAAAGCATTATGTTTGATACCATGCTCACTTAATCAATGATTAGAAGCTTCGGGGCGTGGCCGAGCCGAGCTGCAAAATGGCCGCTTGATAGTGTGGCTCTGCCGGCCGAGCATAATATCCGCCAACTATCCGGGGCTCAACCATCCATCCGCAGCCCAAAAGCAGACATGAAGATGCAGCAATAGACGCGGAGCAGAGAGCATAAATTTAAGCTGCGGGGCACCCAGAAATACAGAGGAATATTGAGGCGGAGCTGGCGAGCGGGCCCCCGGCCGGTGAAGTCAAGATGGCGCAATATGAGTAAAGGCTGTACAGACCTGTACACACCGCGACTGGTGAGGCGGACATCCACCACTGACCACTGGGCAGAATAAGCACACCGGCGGCAGCTCACAAAGACGACCGGTGGATCGGCCGGAAACCGGAGCTGTGCACCGATCCTGCAGACGGAGATCAGGTGAGTGCGTGGCTACTGCGAGGCCTGCCCGTGCTCCCTGGCATTCCTCGGGGATGCTGTGGCGGCCTGCAGTGGCACGCGGAAACAAGCGCCCGCTGCGGGGGTGGGGGTGGCCCTCCTACCACCCCATAAACAAGCCTGCGAGCCAGTGAGATCGTAGGCGGCACTGAACAACGGCCTGCAGGCCCCACGAGGCAGCTGTGAGGGGGAGGAGTGCTTGCAAGCACCTACGCCTGCAACAACAAACGCACAGCAGGCGCCCGTGGAGCGGACCCCCCGCGGAAGTGAAATAAGCAGGCGTGGGTGGAATGTTAAAAGGACCACACCATAGACAAGAGGAACAGTGTGGAGACAGGTAATGCCCACGCGCGAACACAGCAGCAGGCAAAGCTAGCGAGTATTGCCCACGAGACAGCACAACAGCCAACAACGTATGCAATAAACTGTGCACGCCATAGCTCAAACGAAAACACAGAGGAAGATCTGCATTAACAATGGACTGGCAGCAATGGAGCTCCGCCGGGACAGAGGTTGTACCTGACACCGCGTTGGGCATTGGCAGCAGGACTACCAGGCGGGAGAATCTAACTGACTGAATGATCTGGACATAGTTAGGAGCAAGGCGCTGTGAAGTGAAGGCCTCCTAATATCGCAGAAACAGTACCCCCCAGGCACGACAGCCGCGCACAGCGTGTGAGCCGTATCACATAAATCGCACACCCCCCCACAGTAAGGGGACTGGGAGCTGAATCCACGCTGCTGCCGCGACCTTGAGACTGCGGCCCCATGACACGGGCCTGACAACCCCACCTGCATTGAGAAGACCTGAGACGACGGAGCGCACTAAAGCAGACTTAGCCGAACTCGAGCGCATATCGACGTTGCGCAGCAGGAAGACCTGAGTCTAATCTATCGGGTGGCGAGGCACTCCATAGTGCCTGATAAGAACATAAATCGATCACAAACAGCTGAACCGCAGGTCCAGAGCCTCTTCCTTGGGACGCGGAACAACTTCCCTGAAGGTCTTCGGTGGGCGACGCCCTGGCAGGGCTAGGTTTCGTGTCTCTCCATACTGTAGATAGGCACTACAGGAGAATAGCAGCAATGGGGAAAACGGATAACAAACAGGCTAAAATAACCTTCGAGGAACTCTCCTCTAGAATGCAAGACATCGACTCGACACAGATAACGGTAGTGCCTGAAACGCAGCTGGAACCGGAGCAAGAGGACGATATAAAAACTATGCTCCGTGAGGTAAAGATTAGCCTTAGAGCAATAGACGCCAAACTGGACTCCCTGGCGCTAAGAATGGACCAGGTCTCGCAAAAAGTGGATAAACACGAGGCCAGAATAGACACCTTGGAAATCAGAGTTTCGGACTCGGACGATCGCCAAGCGGAGACGCAGGAGCAACTACTCCGCATGGATAAAGTGCTGGATGTCATTAAGGCACGCAACGAAGACCTCGAAGCTAGGTCGAGAAGGAACAACGTCCGAATCACAGGAATACCGGGATCCACAAATATACCAAACATGGAAAAATTTGTTGAGGGCCTTCTGCGAGATCTGTTCGACCGGACCTATCGCCGATGTTTCTTGTGGAGCGAGCACACCGAACACTGGGGCCCAGACCCCCACCGGGCGCTCAACCCAGGACAATTATGGCTCGCCTACTCAACTATAGGGACAGGGACGCCATATTAAGGGTAGCTAGAGAGAAGGGTGAACTAAAACACCAAGGAAATACCATCGCATTCTATCCAGACTTTACCCAAGCAGTGCAAGCAGCACAACAAGAATTCATACCAGCGAAGAAATTACTTCAAAAAACTGGCACGAAATATGCATTGCTATACCCGGTGAAGCTGAGAGTGCAAACTGGGGGCAAACCTATGCTGTTCACCGAAGCCAGCGCAGCACTGAAGTTCGCCAAGCAGACGGCGAGAAAGCACCACAGCAAGGACGCAGTGACTGCAGGATCCCCAAGCAGCCAACTAAGTGACAATGACTGATAGCTGATTAGAAGAGTCTGGCCTTTGGGCGGGTGGCATACAACCCGAGGCTCTGCGCCCAGGGGCGCAATAAGAGTGTCACATTCCAGTTGGAACTCCAGGTTTGCTTTGAAATGTTCATTAAGTAGCTACAATGCTCGGCCACCCCGTAGCAGTAGCGACGGGGCAGTAGCGAGGGGGCTCCTCCATGCCCCCTCGGGATGATTCCCATTAACCTTATGTTACACTGGTCAACGTTTGAAGTGGGAGGGTTACTAAAGGATACACAACCTGATTGGGGGTTGGTGTGGGTGGGGGTGGGTAGGGTTTGTTCCTGTTTTAAGATGGCAAATACAGTACATTTCAGATCTATCGGTAAGAATCTCCAAACTGTGCAACACAACACACTTACAGACCACAAACGAGACATCTCGCAGAAATACATTGACTGACATGCAGGGAGCGGAAACTAGCGTTCGGACGCTCCGAGCCTGGGATCCCCCGGTGCATATAGAACTGACGCACTATACTTCCAAATGTCCAAGTTAACATGCACCACCTGGAACGTCCGAGGTCTCAATGACCACCGGAAGGTGAGACTGGTACAGGCATATCTCGTCAGGCATGCAACAGACATATGTCTCCTACAGGAGACCCACCTGAAAGACACTGACGGGGCAAGGCTGACCAATAACAGATGGGGAGAGGTGCATACATCATGCTACTCAAGCTATTCACGCGGGGTGGCTATTCTGATCAGGAAAGGTGTACCATGGCAGACGCACAAAACAATCAATGACCCTGAGGGCCGATATCTTATACTAAGGGGGTTATTATACAACCAACCGGTCATAATAGCTAACACATATGGGCCTAATACTGATGACCCATCTTTCTTTAAACAAGTGTGGTACAAGATACAGTCATTGGGAAACTCTGCACTACTGTGGGGGGGAGATTTCAATGTTGTTCTGTCGCTCTCAGGAGACAGGGAGGGAGCGTCTCGTGCACACCACCCTCGGGCTACTGCGGTTTTACAGGGAATATTACAAGATCACCACTTAGTTGACTCGTGGTGCACGCTCCACCCCACGGCGCGTGAAGGCACATGCGTAACACAGCAATATTAAGCGTGGTCCAGATTAGACTTCTGGCTAGTGACTAAAGACCTACATGCATGGGTTACCGATGCAACACATAAAGCTCGCACACTATCAGATCACGCCCCAGGTGCAGCTGACTCTTTCGGTGCCAAAACACTATATACAGCCATTCGCGTGGCGGCTCCCTCCCAACGCACTTTCAGACACAGCATTTAGAGAGAACCTTAGAACACAAATCACAGAATATTTCGAGCACAACACAGGCTCGGTGGACACAATGGGAACACTGTGGGAGGCGTTTAATATAGTGATATGAGGGTTTTGCATAGTTGAACAGTCTGGAGTGCTCCGCAACATTCGGAGACGCTTGAGCATATTGGAAGCAGAGATACGTACACTAGAGGCACAGTACTTCCATTTACCCATTCCCACGACCCTCGCTGACATCCACGCAAAACTGACGGAGTATCAAGAGGAGGCAGACCGAGAGACCAAATTCCTACACAAACACACACAGGCGCGTCGATATGGGGAGGGGGACAGACTGGGAAAGACCCTCGCAAACATGCTCCGGAACCCTTGAGGGTCCACATTTATTACTGAACTGAACACCCCAGCAGACACCACGGTGCACTCCCCACCCGACATTCTGGCCACGATGAAAGACTTTTATGAACGGTTGTATACTTCCTGATCCAATCCACCGAATGAGGTCCTGCAGGACTATTTCAACTCGGTGGAACTACTTTGGTTTAGTGGATTTCATCGGGAATATATGGACGTCCCCTTTACTGTAGAAGACGTGCGCCGTGTTATAGGTAGCTTGCCAGCCGACAAGGCACCAGGGGCGGACGGCCTAACGGCAAATTCTACAAAGAGTACTCCGAACTCCTGGCACCACGGCTCTTGGCTGTTTACCAGGAGGCTGCGGAATCGGACATTCTGCCTGGCTCCATGCGGGAGGCTATAATCATCACCATATTAAAACCCGATAAAAACCCCACACAGTGCGACTCCTATAGGCCACATTCATTAATCAATCTGGATGCAAAGATTTTTGCTAAATTGCTGGCAGCCCGTCTCCAGCCGCTACTGCCCCTGATAGTCATACCGGACCAGTCCGGATTCATACCAGGGAGGTCCACCTCTCACAACCTGAGAACACTGTTTGCGCTTCTCCACTACCTCGCCCCCCATGTGCCTGCGATCGCAGCACTCTTGGACGCCACTAAGGCGTTCGATTCCTTGGAGTAGGGGTTTCTCTTCCCGCTTCTACACAGACTGGGCATGACCCGTTGTTTATTAAACAAATACAACTGCTCTACACCATGCCCACGGCGCGATTGCGGGTAAATGGCCTGGTCTCAAGTCCGATATCTATTACAAGGGGCACCAGGCAAGGATCCCCCCTGTCGCCATTACTATTCGCAATAGCCACTGAGCCACTGGCAGCCAGAATTAGGCAACACCACACAGACAAAGGAATCGGGTTCACTACACGTGCACTCACTGTGTCAATGTACGCAGATGATATCACCCTATATATGGTAAATCCAAAAGACAACTTCTCGACCATGACACGTGAGGTAGTGCACTACGAGGGATTGTCGGGACTGGAGGTGAACTGGAGCAAATCTGTCATAATCCCTCTGACATCTGAGACACAGCCCTTTGACACGGATTACCCTATAGTCTGGGCGACTGGGCCAACACGATATCTGGGCGTCTGGATAAGCAATGACGTGCAAGAGCTTTGGACGACAAATTATGGAAGGGTGATGGACTGGATTGAGGACAGAGTGCGGAGGTGGAAGGCTCTCCCTCTTTTCCTGATAGGTCGTATAGTGGTGGCCAAAATGATCATCCTTCCAAAACTGCTATATTTGTTTGTAAATGTCCCAATCCCTCTCACAATGCAATTTTTCAAAAAACTCTCTTCTTTAATGATTAAATTGGTCTGGGCGTGGAGACAACCAAGGATCTCATGGGAGGTACTCACGCTGCCCCAGGCACAGGGCGGGCTGGCGGCCCCAGACTTTGCCCTTTACGCATACTGCACGCAGGCTCAATTCTTGCACTATTGGGTACACCCCACCCCATTTCAACCCCATGTCGCTATAGAGCTGGACAGAGCTGCCCCCCTCCCGCTTAACACCACCATTTATAAACCATTCAAGCGCCCACGCAACAAAGTGGACACTGTCGAGGCGCTGCGTTGGGTAGGGGAGGCCTCTGTAAATGCGCCAACATAGACATGCCCTACGCTCCCTCCATGCCCTTGGCGGATAACCCGCTAATTCCACCATTAACGGACACTAAGGCGCAGGAGCGAGCTCGGATACACCACATACTGACTGGACAGGACTTATACCCCGGGGATAACTTTATCACACTGCAACAGATGTGCGGGCCTAAGCCCCCATCAGCACTAGACATGCTGATCTATTATCAGTTGAGGGCGGCTTGTAAAGGCAAATATGGAACATTTCCGAACCCCCCGCAGCTGTCTGCACTTGAAAATACACTCACCGTAGAATCTGGATGCAAATTAATCACACGACTTTACACCACCACACAAAAAGATCACCCAATCACCTTGCCGACAGCTTGCGCGGCTTGGGAGGTGGACCTGGGTGAGAGTATGACCGATGAACAATGGGACTTTAGCTGTAGACAGTTGGAACAGATAACCCCAAACTATCGTCTTAGACTAATACACTTTAAGTACATCCACCGACTATATAGAACTCCCATGCAACTTTGGCGGATGGGACTGCGCTTGGACGCTAACTGTTGGAGGTGTGGGGCATCCCAAGCATCATTCATGCACTTGGCATGGCAGTGCAGGCCAATAGCCAATTTCTGGTCCAAAATATTACATTATGTTGAAAATATAGCGGGACAAACCTTGCCCTGCACGCCAATGGTGGTGCTACTGGGAATCATCTCTGACATACCACCGAAGTTGCGGAAACTGCTGGCCATACTATTACTGATGGCCAAGAGACAGGTGGCCCTTCATTGGGGTGCTGTTCAGCCCCCGAAGGTGAAGGAATGGGTTCGGGATGTGGCCTATTGTAGGACCCAGTTGGCGGAATACTGGGAGCTAATGCCGGCGCGATTGCGCCCTAGAGACATATGGGACCCGTTTGTGAACTGGCTGAGCTCTGCAGACATAGAAGAAACCTAGCACAAGGACATAACAGCGCTGAATGCTCTGAACTGTACTGGACCACGAGGGGCGACCTTCGACCACGATGTGCATGAGACAGCCATGCCTGCAGACTGTTCTCTGCTTTTTACGACTGGATGTATAATTGTGCAGATAATGAAATACATTTTAGAACTGTACCATGCCCAACAACGCTGGAAGAGGTGTAACATTGACATGTCACATAAATTGCAAATTCCCAAATGCTATCTGATAGATTTGTATGTAACGCAACATTGCTTAAGAAATGCCACTGTTTGTAATTTTGTTCAAAATACTAATAAAAATAAATAAAAATGATTAGAAGCTTCAATTTCTTCAAAACTCTTGGTACCACATGGCAAGCTTCAACAGATAATTTCTGATATTCCATTTTTTTGTCTTGTTCAACAGGTAGCATTAGTTTGCGATGTAAATTAATCCGTTTAATGTTATGTGCAGCTAAACCTGTTGGTGATGTTACCACACATGACAAATTTGATGAACTCGCTAAACCGGATAGAGTCATGGCGAAACCTGTTCCTTCGCTATCTTTATGTGACTCTCTCAATTCCTACTTCATTGAGAAAATTGCCACTATCAAGGCTAGCATCCCTTCCCCCATCTCTCCTACAGTTTCTCCAATTATATGTAAAAACCCACTTCTACTTGATCAAATTCCCCCAATTTCAAGGGAAGACTTCTTTGTTCTACTTAAAAAAGTTGGTTCCGGTTCCCCCACTGATTTCTGTCCACCTCATATTTTATGTGAAACCTTCCTCACCTGTCCGTACCCCCCCCTTTCATTCCTCAACAATTCCCTTAAACTTGGCATTGTCCCCAACACCTTTAAAAGCGCTGAAATTGCCCCAATCCTGAAGAAGCCCAACTCTGACCCCCTGGTTCTCAGCAATTACCGCCCCATTTCTCTGCTGCCTTACTTAGGAAAAATTTTAGAAGCTCATGTAGCAAATTGCCTCAGCTCCTTCATTGAACACTCCCACTTCCTTGACTCTCATCAGGCAGGATTTAGACCTGCACACTCAACAGAGTCAGTTATCCTTGCAGTCATGGATGAGCTCAGAAAGGGGGCCGACAAGGGCCTCACCCAGGCCCTGGTACTCCTGGATTTGTCAGCTGCTTTTGACACGGTCGATCATGGTCTCCTGATCGACTGTGTCAGCAATGCCGGGATCCAGGGTCTGGCGTTGAGGTGGATCTCCTCCTTTCTTAGCAACCGATTTCAAGCAGTTCGCCGTGCCAATTTCTCTTCCAAAAAAATGAAATTGACCTGTGGGGTACCCCAGTGGTCTTCCCTTTTGCCCCTTCTTTTTAACTTGTACCTACTACTGGTCTCTGCGCGAAAGAATGGTCGAAACCATTAACTCCGCTGGCGGCCTACAGCTGGTGTTTGATATTAATTCTTCTATTTCTTCAGTGTCTAATTTCCAGTCTACCTTGAGCTTTATCAGCGATTGGATAAATGACAATCAATTGAAACTAAATCCTGATAAAACTGAGCTCATTCTCACAGGAGGACCAGCAAACCCGTGGAACTCTAATTTTTGGCCTCCATTGCTGGGTAGCCCCCACTTCCAGCAGGCTCTGTTAAGAGCTTGGGGATTTTGATTAGTAATGATCTGTCCATGAAGGACCAGATTGGCTCAGTGGTCTCTGCCTGCTTTTTCCATCTGCGAAGAATCCGGAAGATCAGTAGATTCTTGACCACTGAGGCCTTGACTTTGGTCATTCTAGCTTTGGTAGTCTCCCGTATTGATTACACCAACTCATTATATGTTGGTATCCCAGCATATCAATTACATCGTTTGCTGTTGGTGCAAAATCAAGCGGCCAGGTTAATCTTCCATCAGCCTAGACGACATCATGTTAAACCTCTGATGAAGAATCTACATTGGCTTCCGGTGGCTAAACGCTGTGCCTTTAAGCTGGGATGTACCATCTTTAAAGCCCTCACCGGGAATGGCCCGGCATTCATTTCCTCAAGGATCCAGCGCTATATCCCCTCCCGGGAACTGCGTTCTTCCAATCTGAACTTGTTGACCACTCCCTCATTCAAACGCAAAAAGCATGGGGGACTCAGATTTGCGGTCTTGGCCCCGCAATTTTGGAACTCGCTTCCTGCGGAATTGAGGTCTGTGACCCCTTATGCACAGTTCAGGAAACAGCTCAAGACCTGGCTGTTTTCCCAGGCATATGAGTAAGCTAACTGTCTTAGCGCCATGAAACCGCTTGGTGTATGTGCGCTTAATAAATACTTTTAACATAACATAACATTTGAATCTGTAGTCTTCTGTTGGGAAATTTAATTAGAAAGCTTTTCTCAGTGCCAGCTTGTTCACTTATATATAGTAATATTGGTTTATATGAAGAAGATTTCCATTGGTTCTTGTCATGAATAAATCCATGCTCTATTTTGTCTTTAACTTCATTGTAAATTTCTCTCTGTTCATTGTTAAGTTCTTCCACTAACTATTAAAAATCCACAGTTTCCTCTCTTGCTTACTGCACTGCATTCTTCACCTCATTCATAGCTATAGCTGCTTCATTTTTAGTTATTGGTTCTGCCAGAGGATCTTGACTTGCTGGCGCAGAACTTTGACTGTTCTGAGAACTTTACCTGGCTATCACAGCAGCGATGGTTTCTTCCTGCCAAATCTCATTTTTCAACATTTGCAAGTAGGTAGGAAAGACTGAAAACTCAACTCTGTCATAGCATTGAAAGGATCTTTTTAGCAGTCAAACAGGCATATTTGAAAGGGAATGGTGGAGTGTGGCATTAAGCAAAAAATGTTAATGCCACGTTTCGCCATTTCGAAAACACAGGGATGAGCCGTTTTACAAAGATACAGCACATCTTTGCATGTTCCCTAGCTCTGGCGCTAATTTAAGCCACCTAGTGACAACGCAGACACCCTTGCACCATAGTGCAAGGGTGCCTGTTTTGAGGTAATCATTGTTTATGTGCAGGAAGGCGTCCAAGCTAAAATCACACACTCAATGCAAAACAACACATCTAAAATGTTGTAAAAGAGGGTTCTGAATGGATCATTGACTGCATCTGTTAATCTGTTACTGAAAGTGTGAATGCCTGAGTGGGTCTGTTACTGGGTTTGTAAATATTAGTATGAATATATTAGTGGGTGTGATAGTGTGTGCAAGAGTAGATGAGTGGTTGTGAAAGAGTGTATATGAGTGTAACTGTAAAGGGGTCTCTGAGTGGGTCTGTGAGTGGGTGCATAAGTCTTTGAGTAGGTGTATGAGTGTGTGGATCAGTCTGTGAGTGGGTCTGGGAGTGAGTGCATGAGGTTTTGAGTGGGTCTGTGAGTGGGTACAAGAGTGTCTGAGTAGGTCTGTCAGTGTGATGTATGAGTCTGTTAGTGGGCCTCTTAATGGGGATGCATACAAGCCTGAGGGTGTCTGTGAGTGGAATCGTACATCTCTGAGTGGGTGTATGAAAAGTTGTGTGAGTGTCTGAGTGAGTCTATGAGTGGGTGTGTCAGTGTCTGAATTGGTCTGTGAGTGAGTATGTGAATGTCTGAGTAGGTCTGTGAGGGGGTATGAGTTGTAAGTAAGTGCATGAAAGGGTCTGTGAGTGGATATGTGAGTCTATGAGTGGGTTTGTGAGTGGTTGCATGAGTCTCTGAGTGGGTCTATGAGTGGGTGTGAGTATCTCTGAGTGGGTCTGTGAGTGGGTGCATGAGAGTGTCAGTGGGGCAGTGAGTGGATATGTAAGTGTCTGTGTGGGTCTGTAAGTGGGATCATAAGTCTCTGAGTGGGTGTGTGAGTGTCTGAGTGGGTTTGTGAATAAGTGCATGAGTCTCTTAGTGGGTCTGTGAGTGTTTATGTAAATGTCTTTGTGGGTCTGTGAATGGCTGCAGCAGTTTCTGAGTGAGTCTGTGAGTGGGTATGAGGTTGTGTCTGTGAGTGGGTGTGTGAGTGTCTGAGTGGATCTGTGAGTGGGTACATGAGACTCTGAATGGTCTCTGAGTGGGTGCGTGAGTGTCTAACTGGGTCTGTGAGCAGGTGTGAGAGTGTCTGAGTGGGTCTCTGAGTGAGTGCATTAGTGTGTGAGTAGGTCTGTGAGTGGGTACATGAGTGTATGAGTGAGTCTTTGAGGGGGGCATTAGTGTTTGGGTGGGTCTGTGAGTGGGTGCATGGGTCTTTAAGTGGGTATGTTAGTGGGTATATATGAGTACTTCAATAGCTCCGTCAGTGGGTGCATGAGTCTCTTAGTGGGTCTCTGAGTAGGTGTTTGAGTATCTAACTGGATCTGTGAGAGGGTACATTAGGGTCTGAGTAGGTCTGTGAGTGGGTACATGAGTGTGTGAGTGAGTCTTCAAGGGGTGCATTAGTGTTTGAGTAGGTCTGAGAGTGGGTGCATGAATCTATAAGTGGGTCTGTCAGTGGGTATATGAGTACTTTATTAGGTCTGTCAATGGATGCACAAGTCTCGAATTGGGTATGTGAATGGGTGCATGAGTGTCTGAGTCGGTGAGTGAGTGCATGAATGTGTGAGTGGGTCTGTGAGTGGGTGCGTGAGTGTCTGAGTGGGTCTGTGAGTGGATCCATAAGTCCCTGATTAGGCATCTGACTGGATGCGTGAGGGTCTGAGTGGGTATGAGAGAGTCTGAGTAGGCCTCTGAGTGGGTGTGTGAGTGGATCTGTGAGTCAGTGTGAGAGTGTTTCTATATGTGTAAGCATTGGTGTCTGAGTGCCAGTATAAATATGTCAGAGGGTATGACAGTGTCTCTGTGAAGGTAAGAATGGGTGTAAAAGTAGATATATATATTTTTCTTCGGGAGGCACGCATTAGCTCTGCAGATCCCATGCAGAGCTACACAGGGGGCCTTGCTGAGCCCCACGAGGGGTCCGCAGATCTTGCGAATGTGAGAAAAAAACATGTTTATGTACTGTCAACTACACTAAGGTACACATGCTTACCTTTCATTTTAAACATGCACAACATTTCAGCCCCAAGAACCATTTCCTCAACATATAAAATGGCAGCTGCAACTTTTCTCTCAGGTTGTGGCCAGTCAATCAATGCCCTGTTGTGGTGTGTGGAGCCACGGATTCACCGCCGCTGGATCTGTGAAGGGTCTGTCCCCCTAGATATGCTGAATTGGATTTTGGTTAATATCTCTAAAACTACTGAATGGATTTACACCAAACTACCAAAAAGCACTTCTCTGGATCATGATCTGCCAAATTCGGTGTAATTCCGTCCAGCGGTTCGTGCTGTATTCTTGTTCAAAAACCCTATGAGAATTAACATGGGGAAAACACATTTTGTGACCCCCCTTTTTCTCGGCCCCCAATTGATTGATCACCTCAAAGCTTTGAAGACATCAGATAATGTGACTGGCAAACTCGTTTTGAAAATTTCGAAATAATTCATCAAACAGCGCTAGAGGCATTAGCAAAAAAAAATGTTTCCCTTTGTCAATGTCAGTGTCCATTATTCTTTTCATGTATTATATCTTGTGACATCACTATTGGACGGCTGAAGTGGCATGGACATAGGTTATGGCCTTCTAGCATCTCCAACCAAAACGTGTTATTGGAGCAGTTATTTAAAATGTATATATCTGCAATATATTTTAAGTTACTCAAATGATACAATCCATACACTGGGTTTTATATGGTTAATAACATCCATATTAATGTTACTCTCTATACAATTTTATAAAAATTCACATAAATAATTCATTAAATCTACAGACTCTATAAATCTCAATTCATTAGACTGTCTATGAGATCATTCTCTCTCTAAATTAATTTGAAACCGGTTGTCTTATTGCACTTACCCAGTTAAAAAGGGGAAGATTATATATTTTATAATTATTTTTATCACTAAAACCAAATATCTAAAGTGCAAATCGTACAGGACAACCTCCAATATCTATATTCATTTGACTATATTGCCCTGCATGAGCTGTGTGGTCATAAGGAGATGAGTTAAGCCTGGTCTTTCTATCATGCCCTGTATGGGATTATACTTGCGACCAAAGCCTCCATCAAGAAAAGTGCCCGTACCTTCCAATAAAGTGACTATGTGCTCTGTGCACCTCTGGTGTGGTATCTGGTCTATACAAAAAAAATACAGGAGACTACTATCACTTTGATGCACCACTGCGAAGTGTCTTGTGACTGGGTATGACTCATCCTTATTAGTGATGGCCTGGGCATACTCTAATACTCTTTTCTTCACTGGGCGGACTGTGCTTCCTGCGTATTTTTTGTCGCACTGGCATATCAGGCACTATACCACAAAGTTAGTATTTCAATTTCAGAACTTGACAATTTGCTTCTGCTCTTTATTCCCCTGGACTTCAAACTCCTTCAACTTTTTGCTGTTTCTACACATCTTGCATATAGTGCTAGGAAAGAAACCCACCACCCAGTGTTTTTCTGCTCTCTTCTGCTCTATTTCAGCCACACGGCCCCGTGTGGCCCCCCTCCTGGAGCCATAGATGACCCCCAGGGCTAGCTACTGCTATGTATTGGGGTGCCCTTCTCCGGGACACAGCTGTGGCTTGGTGGAAGCTTTACCACTCTCGCCAAGCCATAGCCAACTGTGCTGCACTTTAAGAAAGCCAGAACATTTTGCTCTTGCTTGCTCAAAGCGGAGCACAATTGCTTTGACACAGAGTTAGCTGCATGTTAGCAGCTCCCTCTGTGTCAAAGCAATGCAGCTCCCACGGGGGTGGGGAGCAGTTAGGGACTGCGGGGGCCTTGAGGCTCCCCACATAGTCCCCAATGGAGTGGGTGCCCTGGGTGGGACCAGGGCTTCCACAAGTGAGGCCACGCCTCGGGGGATGGGGTACCTGTGGCCAAAGTCTGCCTGGGAGGGGGGCCACTCGATGCCCCTCTCATTATTATTATTTTTTTTTTTAAAAGAGTCCGGCCCCCGGGGGATGGGATCCCTTTGGCCGAAATTAGTCCGGGAGGGGGACTGCTCGCCCCCCACCCTTTTAGTTTAAAAAAATTAAAAATGAAAAGGCTTTGCCCTTGGGGATGGGTTCCCCGCACCCAAAATTGGCCCAGGGAGGAGGGGCACATGGCCCCCTTCCCGGAATAAATGAAAAATAAATAAATAAATAAAAGTTTGGCGTGGCACCGGAGGCCTGCCCCCATTCTTCACCACTCTGCAAACCCGCCTCCTGGGGCACTGTTGGTTTGGGGACGAAGTCCCCTTGGATGCTGAGGATCCTTGCGGGCCAACAAGACCTCCTGTTACCTCCTGTAAGTCCCACACAGTGGGATTGCTGAGAGGTCTTTGGAGGCCACGCCCCCTTTCTTGACCACTCTGCAAACACGCCTCCTGGTGCACTACTTTTTGGGGATGAAGTCCCCTTGCCGCCTGAGGGTCTTTGGTGGCCAGGAACCTCTCTTGTTATCTCCAGTAAGTCCCACACAGCAGGATTGCTGAGAGGTGGTCGGAGGCCACATTCTCTTTTTTCCACCACTCTGCAAATGCGCCTTCTGGTGCACTACTAGCTGGGGGATGATATCCTTTGAATGCTGAGGGTCCTTGGGGGGACAACAAGCCTTCCTGATACCTGCAGTAAGTCCCAAACAGCGGGATTGCTGAGAGGACTTCCGAGGCCACACCCCCTTTCTCCACCACTCTGCAAACACGTCTCCTGGCACACTGCTGGTTAGAGAATGAAGTCCCTTTACCTCGAGTAAGTCCCATACTACCGGATTGCTGAGAGGTCTTCAGAGGCCACGCCCCCTTTCTCCACCACTCTGAAAACGCGCCACCTGGCACACTGCTGGTTGGGGGATGAAGTCCCCTTGGCTGTTGAGGGTCCTTGGGGTCCAACTGCCCCTCCTGTTACCTTGAGTAAGTCCCACAGAGCAAGATTGCTGAGAGGTTGTCGGAGGCCATGACCCTTTCTCCACCACTCTGCAAATGCGCCTCCTGGTTCACTACTGAGTGGGAGATGAAGTCCCCTTTGATGCTGACGGTTCTTGGGGGCCTGGAACCCCTTCTGTTACCTCCAGTTAATCCCAGACAGTGGGATTGCTGTGAGCTAGTCAGAAGCCCGCCCCCTTTCACCACCACTCTGCTAACACGACTACTAGGTAAAAACAATAGAAAGTCACTGAAAAAATGAAAGGTTACAGGGACTTTATAGTTAGATATTAGCATTTGAAAAACCTTAGAAATTTACTGAAAAAAACAAGGTTACATGGACGTTATAGTTAGGCTCAGATTTCATTCATACAAAACCAATGAAATTAAGCAGTTATAGTGAGCCTACTATAACTAGCGCCCCTGCAATGCACTGCATATGACCTTACATATTACATCCCTCATGACATGGTCAGTGACATCACTGATGGCATCTCAAATGATATCACTGATGACATCACTGATTATATCATCCACAGCATCACTGACGCACCCACTCATGCCCCATAGAAGCTTTCATATACCCAGTGAATTTATATATATGTATATATATGTGTGTGTGTGTATAGGTTACAGAGACATTATTGATAGGTTCAGATTTTCAGATTCAGATTGTTCAAATTGTTCACACATAAACCCATAGCAATTCATCAGTTATAGTTATCTCAAGGAACTATAACTCGTGTCCTAAGGTAACTATAACTCGTGCCCTCGCCATGCACACTTTTCTTATCAATAATTTCACTGCAAATGTTGCAGTGATAATATCAATGATGTCATAGATGTTGTCATGAGTGATGTAATATGTGGGGTAATTAGCAGTGCATGGCAAGGGTGCAAGTTATAGTTACCTTAGGGCATGAGCTATAGCTACTTGAGATAACTATAACTATAATAGGGGAATTTCAGTGGTTCTTAGAGTTTAAACCATTAGGTTGTTAACAAACATTTCACCTACCTATGGACTTACTTCAACTTTTAGGTTTTTCTGGTGAATTTCTAGGGTTTCTCTAACATAAAATAATATTTAATTACCATACATAAATCCAAACCCTGCTGCCAACCCCCACATGCATCCAACACCATGCTGTGCACGGCTCGTGGCCATGCTCAGTGGGAGGCTGGCCACAAAGCCTGGCCTTTAGCCAGGCTCTGTGACCAACCCCCATAAAAAAATCCAACCCTACACTAAGCTTGAACTTTGGTCATACAAAATGGGGGTGTTGGCCACAGGGCCTGGCTTGCAGCCAAGCCCCCACATGCAGCCAACTCCATGCTTCGAATAACATGTCATTGTACACAGCGAGGGGATGGACACAAGGCCTGGCCCTGGGGATTCCATCCCCAGAGTCTATTTTCTTTATAGATGATGGGGGCCACGTGGCCTCCTCTACAAGAGCCTCATTAGGCCATGGGGACCCCATCCACTAGGACCACTACTTAAAATAAAGGGGAGGGACTCTGCTTGAATTCCTCCCGAGCCTTATTAGGCCCTGGTGACCCCATCCCCCATGGCCGTTTTTTTAATTAAAAGGTAGTGGGGCACATGGCCTCCCTCTCTGAGCCTTTTTAGGTCATGGGTACCTCATCCCCAGGGACACTATTTAAAATAAAGGCGAGAAGGGCCACATGACCCCTTCCCGAGCCTTGCTAGTCCCTGTGGACCCCATCCCCCAGGGCCATTACTAAAATTAAAGGGAAGGGTCAGTGTAGGCAGGGAAATAGATCAAAAGTGTGCTCCCAGCCAGTGGGAGCATTTCCAAAGCTCCTGCCGGCTGGAAGCAGACTTTTTGTTTGCTCCTGAGTGGCGGAAGTTTTTAAAATGCTCCTGCCAAGTGGGAACAATCACAAATTTCCCTTCCTGCTTGTGCAGTTAGGGACACCACTATGTCCTGTGAGTGGGCTCCCTGGGACATACCTAGTGAGCGAGTCCCGGAGGATGGGGCCCTGGGGACCATTAATGGCTCTGGGAGAGGGGACCAGGCAGCCCCCCTATGTCATCAAATGATTAGTGGCCCCGGGGCAATGGGGTCCAAGGGGCCTTTAGAGGCTCAGGGAGAGGGATTGCATGGGGTCTTCAGGGCAGAAAGCTGCCTGGGGAGGGAGAGCTATGTGTCCCCCTAAAAAAAAATTGAGTCCTGGTATGTGTACCTTGGGCAGAAAGCAGGGTTACCGCATGCCCGTCCCCTGAAAAAATATGTCAGGCCCAGGGGGATGGGGTCCCCAGGGCCCATATCGGCCCAAGGATGAAGTCCATGTGCTTCCCTCCCCCTAAAAAAGATGTCAGGCCCTGGCAGATGGGGTCCCCGATGCCAAAATCAGCATGGGGAAGGGGGTCACATGCACCCCCTCCCCCAAAAAAGACCCCCCCAGCCCATGCCCATTTTTTTTTTTTAATTAAGCCACAGATTTGCGTCTCCTCTGCAAATCTGCAGCAAAATTAAGCAACAGTTTAGGCTGTAGCTGTGTCTGAAATTCCTATTGAAAAATGAATGTGGAAAATGCATTTTGGGACCTCATTTTTTTCTCAGCGCCCACTTGATGGATCACTCCAAAACTTTCAATGCATAAATGTAGCACTTATTAAAAAAAGTTTTATGGAGATTCGTCACATTGTGCCAAAGTTATTAGGAACACAGAAAAATGCACTTCCTATGGAAACATGATCCCAACTATAAACACCCAGTGGTGACCGCCATTGGTTTGCAAATGGGTTATATGTATATACATATTTATATGTGTGTGTGTGTGTGTGTGTGTGTGTAGTAAAAGTCACTCCAGTCCACAGAATACCTTAGCCTCTGTCCAAGGCAGACCACAGTATAGGTTTAAGCCTGCTAAATGAAAATGATCTACAGCTTGTTTTTGTGCAAAACAAACATACCACGATCCTTCAAAGTGGTGAAGATTCTTATAGCCGCAACATGCAAAACTCCTGACACGTTTCGGAGACAGAGTTCTCCTTGGTCATGGGTCCTATATATTTTTATTATGCATTTAAGCATATTCACAAAATCTTACACTCCCATCAGAAAGCAATTTGTAATGATTTAAGTAATCGTCAAATTTGCCAATTGCAGAAGCGGGCAATTAAACTCATGTAATGTATTCAAAACAGAAGACATTAAAGGGAGTAAAAGCATAT
This sequence comes from Calotriton arnoldi, assembly GCA_963921515.1. NCBI lineage: Eukaryota > Metazoa > Chordata > Amphibia > Caudata > Salamandridae > Calotriton > Calotriton arnoldi. Next base: position 2,241,752 of record CAWUFW010002249.1, read on the forward strand.
AATTATCAAAGAGTGATAAAAAAGCATGGCCTCCTCTAAGTAGAGGGGGACTTTTTTGCATAAAAGTATCATGGAGCTACCATTGAATTATCAGGTCCAGAACTTTCATTGCCTAATGCAAGTAGGTTATGACTTCTGAAGTTTAAGGCTTTTTAGTTCAAGTGTCAAATAGTAATGCACCCACAAAGGAAATGCAAAAGCTTTTAAACATTTCCTCAAAATTAGTACGGAAAAAACGTTCACTTATTTCATTGTTTCTAGTTTATCTTTTACTATTTTGATTCATTTTCAAATGAAAATTCAAGTATGTGATATATAATAAGAAATATAATATTATTTATGAAAAGTTGATCGTATAAGTAACAAAATGAAGTCATAATTTATGTTTTGTAAAAGGTGGCTTAACATGTCTGGATGAAGTTTATACAGCATGTGTCACGCACAACAAACAATATTTTTCATGTTCTATCGATCTATGTATCTATGTATCTATGTATCTATCTATCTATCTATCTATCTATATATATATATATATATATATATATATATATATATATATATATATATATCCAGACAACAATTCTCCCTTTCAGAAAGTAATCCAGCACTCTGTGGGGGTTTGTTCACTCAATCTTTATTTTTGAGTGGTAGCATCCACGCGTTCCGGCTGTCAGCGCAGCCTTGGTCACGATGCGGATCGCCATTTAAAAAAATATTAAATACACTCTTTCCAAAACATGGAAACAAACAAAGGACAGTCCCAATGCACATCTCTGCCACTGTTTCGGTTAACCTGGGCGCCATTTTGAAACATTGTACAACTCACAATTATTCAATTCCTTCACATGCAAGTGCATTATAAAAGACTAGCAATAATTTCCAATAATGTATTGCAACGCTATATTCAATTTTTATATGCTAACAATTGTAAATTTCATTTCAACAATGCTTCATATCTGGCTTAATAGATTTATCTTGGTCACCCTTCGTAACCTCTAATAAACAATTCGGCTTTGTTAAAGTGCTTAGTGCTCATTTCTTTTTACAGTACTTATTTTTAAAGTGCTAGTGCTTAACTAATTTTTTCTTTTTTATAATTTTTAAAAATTTCAAAAAAGTTTTTTTATATAAAATTCTTTTTTGTATATTAAAAATCATATACATTTTACTTAAAATCATTTTTCTAAATGGAATATAAAAAATAGTGCTAGTGCTTAATACCCAAACATGCTATTAATAAAGTGCATGTGTCCCCTGTCCTTCTCCTCATAAATTTTACTCTATCAGTTTAAAAAACGGTTCCTTGAATGTACAGCTTCACTTTTCAATTTTTAACACAAGCAGGTAAACAGATTTTCATCAATATTTAGCCCATTCGGCTCCATACTATCCAGCTCTAGTATATAGAATGTTTCTAGCCTTCGAAGTTCTTTCTCTCTGTTGCCTCCCCTTCTTTTTCTAGGAACTTCAGCTGTACAGCTGTATTTCATCAAATTGGGGTCACTATTGTGTACATTTTCAAAATGTCTGGCAACAGGGTAATTTCTGTCTTTATTGATGATGGCTCGTCTATGTTGCAGGATCCTTTTGTGCACCGGCAGGGTAGTGCTACCTATATAAATCTTTCTACACGGGCACTTCAACATATAGACTATATAGCTCGATTTGCACGTCAGGTGGCCTCTTATTTTTATGGTTCTATTAAAAGGTGTTCTAAAATCTGCTATGTTTTCTCGATGCTGGCAGGCTTTACATTTAAAACACTTTTTAAAACCATCTTTCACTGTTAGCCATGTCTGAGTGCATGTTTTTGCTTGATAGTCACTTCTAACTAGATGATCACCAAAAGACCTACTTTTTTTGTATGTTATCTCAGGGTGTTTTTTTGCTATCTGGTCCTAATATCGGATCCCCTTTAATTAGGTACCAATGCTTCTTCAGGATAGCTCTCACTTCATTGTGCTTAATGTATGTTGTAATGAACCTGTGGCTACCTGGGTCATTTTTCTGCTCCTTCTTTTTAATTTGGGTTCGACGGCTCGAATAGTATTTTATCCCTGTTTAATTTTCTAGCCTTGTCAGATGCCATTTGTATCATAGTCTGTGAGTAACCTCTTTGGATAAAGCGTTCAGTCATCTCATTCTCTATTTTCTCATATTCCACAAGGTTACTACAGGTTCTCCTCACCCTGAAGAACTCTCCGAAGGGTATACTTCGAATGAGTGGAGCAGGGTGAGCAACACTTCTCGCATGGAGGAGAGTATTTCCAGCTGTAGGTTTGCGGAAAATAGTTGACTCCAGCTTATCTACTTGGACAGTTACTTTGACATCTAAGAACTCAATAGATGTTCTACTATGGTGACCCACAAATTTCAAATTTAGGTTGTTATTATTCAGGTCATTAACAAACAACTCGATATATATATATATGCCACGACGTTTCCCAACAACATCCACTCGGTACGGATAAATGGGTACGGACTCCAATATCAGTGCAAAAAATCTTCCTTATTTCACTTGCTTCAACTCGCCATTAAGCGTTTCGGTCACTACATGTGACCTTGATCACATGAGGAAGCGCTGCAAATCATTGCATTTAAATCCATCGTGTCAACATGTCACCTGACAGGAGTTCATTTAATCAGCATAGGATACAGACTGTGTGGCTGTGAGGCTCTTATTGCGATATTAAAAACTACAGCGCACTTAACTTGATGGTTAACAGAACATGGTTTTACTATTTTCAAATGGCATTATTAGACACAAATGTACGTATCCACATGCAAATATAAATATACACTAATAACCATCAATACAATAAATAAATAAATAACTCCATTTATTTAATATTTTAACTGCTCTTGTATGGGAAGACATAACCTAGCTGCATAATGCATATAATGTGATTGTCTACCCAATACAGAGACAATGATTGACCACCTCGTTGAAATTGTTTTGTTTTACTGGTTTACTTGAGATCTTTTCCTTTCTTTCCATGTATTCAGACTTATGTCAGCTTAAATGCTTAACCACCAAATTCTCATTAAATCATGTTGTAGCTTTAATCGCAAAGTACTATCAATCTGTTGACCAAAAATTGTCAACAATTTCATAAAGTGCTTAGTGCTACCCAAAGTGCTTTGTGCCCATATTTATAAAGTGCTAATTTTCTCCTATAAATGTGTTAAAAAACAGATAAAAAACGGATAAAAACATAGTGATGCAGCTGGATGTTGATTGCAGAGACTAAAAAGATATTTAAATAAGTAGATCTGCAATAGACCATCACGTTCCTCGTTTTCCTTACTAGAAACTAGAGAACGCAAAATTAAAGAACACAAACTTGGTTCTTTTCTTCCTCTTTCTCTTCTTTTCTTTTTTTCCAAACTATTGACAGTTAGGGAAGTAAATGATATACGCCTATACCATGTTGTTTGATCAAGGTTACTCAATCATGTTCTATCCCAGTGTGTTTATGAAAGACTGTAGGATATGTGTATATTTAAGATGTAAATAGAATCTATAGCAATTTCCATAAAAATTTCATAAAGTTCATCATAATATTGCCACACAAATCCACACAAACTTTTACATGAAATTTACAAGAAATTATGTAACTCTTCACTGTTGTTCAGACCTAAAGGTGACGTGGAGTCCAGTTCTAAAATCATTCTGGATTCTAATCTCCTGAGTATTTTTTCTCTATTCCCACCTCGCATGAGTGTAGGCCTGGGTGGAATTTGCTTAGTCGCATTACGCAAAGTTCCGCGAAGATGTAAAAATTCTCCGCGAGCTACGCAGAATTCCGTGAGCACGCGGAATTGCTTGTTCCGCCCATTCGCGATGCGTTTTTCCTGTTTGGGGACGCTGTTTGCGTGCTCGGGGGGAAATATCTCGCGAACTTGCCCATGCGGTCGCCAATTGGCGCGGCCATCTTGTTTCACTTGTCCCGCCCATTCGCGATGCGTGTTTCCTGTTCGCGAACGCGGATGTCCGATGGCGCGTCTGAATGACATGTTCGTGAACGCACACTCTCGCGGGATCGCGCGGACGGCTACCAAAATCTCGTGGCGCACGCGAACGGATAGGAAAACTCGTCGGCGAACGCAGGGATCCCAGTAAGTCGCTACCGCGTGCACGAACACGCATTTTGAAACCACAGGTTTGAGGGACGTTATAGTTAGGCTTACATTTCACTTGTACAAAACCAGAGAAATTCAGCCGTTATAGTTAGCTGAGCTAACTATAACTCACACCCCCGCAATGCACTGCTGATGATGTCACATATTACATCACTCATGACATGGTCAGTGACATCACTGATGACATCTCAAATGACATCACTGATGACATCATCCAGTGAGTGAGTATGTCTTATACATATATATTTGAACCAGCGGCCCCCTCAGCATCTCGGGATGGTGCAAGCTCTACGGCTGGGGCGCCGCAAAAAATATACGCTCTAGTTTTGCCCTTGCAAAAATGAGTTGCACTCTGAACCAGCATTGATACACGGCCTTTAATAGGTAAAAACATCGTCTCCCTCATGATACAGGTAACAGCCGTCCCATCATTCATCGCCTGACGCGTTTCGAAGGAATACGTCCTTCTTCCTCAGAGGCTGGATGATCAGGTGAGTGCTCCACACCACCTCCCATTAAATGCCAAAATACGCCCCCAGATGGGCCGGTTCCAAGACCCAAAGCACTATGGGAGATGTGGTTTTGAATAATCGCACCTCATACTGTCCTAAAACAATGCAAGCCCCCAGATGGGCCTCGTGAGGCAGTGTCCCTTATTAATCCTCGCCGGCACTCTGCAGTTGGTTCCGTGTATCTTGAACCAGTGGCCCCCTCAGCATCTCGGGGTGGTGCAAGCTCTACGGCTGGGCCACTGCAAAAAATATACGCTCCAGTTTTGCCCTTGCAAAAATGAGTTGCACTCTGAACCAGCGTTGACACAAGGCCTTTAATAGGTAAAAACATTGTCTCCCTCACGATACAGGTAACAGCCGTCCCATCCTTCATCGCCTGACGCGTTTCGAAGGAATACGTCCTTCTTTCTCAGAGGCTGGATGATCTGGTGAGTGCTCCACACCACCTCCCATTAAATGCCAAAATACGCCCCCAGAAGGGCCGGTTCCAAGACCCAAAGCACTATGGGAGATGTGGTTTTGAATAATCGCACCTCGTACTGTCCTAAAACAATGCAAGCCCCCAGATGGGCCTCGTGAGGCAGTGTCCGTTATTAATCCTCGCCGGCACTCCGCAGTTGGTTCCGTGTATCTTGAACCAGCGGCCCCCTCAGCATCTCGGGGTGGTGCAAGCTCTACGGCTGGGCCGCCGCAAAAAATATACGCTCTAGTTTTGCCCTTGCAAAAATGAGTTACACTCTGAACCAGCATTGACACACGGCCTTTAATAGGTAAAAACATTGTCTCCCTCATGATACAGGTAACAGCCGTCCCATCCTTCATTGCCTGACGCGTTTCGAAGGAATACGTCCTTCTTCCTCAGAGGCTGGATGATCAGGTGAGTGCTCCACACCACCTCCCATTAAATGCCAAAATACGCCCCCAGATGGGCCGGTTCCAAGACCCAAAGCACTATGGGAGATGTGGTTTTGAATAATCGCACCTCCTACTTTCCTAAAACAATGCAAGCCCCCAGATGGGCCTCGTGAGGCAGTGTCCCTTATTAATCCTCGCCGGCACTCCGCAGTTGGTTCCGTGTATCTTGAACCAGCGGCCCCCTCAGCATCTCGGGGTGGTGCAAGCTCTACGGCTGGGCCACTGCAAAAAATATACGCTCCAGTTTTGCCCTTGCAAAAATGAGTTGCACTCTGAACCAGCGTTGACACAAGGCCTTTAATAGGTAAAAACATCGTCTCCCTCACGATACAGGTAACAGCCGTCCCATCCTTCATCGCCTGACGCGTTTCGAAGGAATACGTCCTTCTTCCTCAGAGGCTGGATGATCAGGTGAGTGCTCCACACCACCTCCCATTAAATGCCAAAATACGCCCCCAGATGGGCCGGTTCCAAGACCCAAAGCACTATGGGAGATGTGGTTTTGAATAATCGCACCTCGTACTGTCCTAAAACAATGCAAGCCCCCAGATGGGCCTCGTGAGGCAGTGTCCGTCATTAATCCTCGCCGGCACTCTGCAGTTGGTTCCGTGTACCAGCGGTCCCCTCAGCATCTCGGGGTGGTGCAAGCTCTACGGCTAGGCCGCCGCAAAAAATATACGCACCAGTTTTGCCCTTGCAAAAATGAGTTGCACTCTGAACCAGGCCTTTAATAGGTAAAAACATCATCTCCCTGCAGAAACAGGCAAGAGAGGTGCAGAAACAGGCAGGCAGGAAAGGTGCAAAAAGAGGGAACAGGGGTGCAGAAAAAGGCGAGAGAGGTGCAGAAACTGGAAGAGATGAGCAGAAAGAGGCAAAAGAAGTGCAGAAGAAGAAAGAAAGGTGCAGAAAGAAGCAACAGAAATGCAGAAAGAGGCAAGAGAGGCACAGAAAGAAGCAAGAGTGGCTTGCACACCATTAGGACCAATTTAATACCCACATTTAGCAATAAGTAACAGGAGACAATTCTAGGTTTGCAAAGGGCCTTCCACCATGCTGTAACACTTGTCACTGCATTTTTGGTAACATTTGAGCTAGAAACAAAGTTTTTTTTTTGTTCAAATCTGCAGATTATTGGAGGGGCGTTGCCTGGCATTGGCCAATATGGCATCGTAGTTTGTCTGCTCCGTCCGGGCCCTTGATATTGCCCAAAATATCCGTTACTGCTCCGACAGTTGGAGGTCTGAAACGGCCGGCATTGCTGCCCTGGCAGTGTCCCAGGGCTGGGGATGTGTTTTTGCCCCCCAACGGTGCAGCGGCTCATTTGTGGCGAGGAAGGGCCTGTTCCGTGATCAGCGACACGACCCGAGGTGAAGGGGGGTGAAGTCGCATACTTCCACGGCCCGCATCCAGATTGCACGGCTCGGGATCTCCTGTACTCGAGGTCCGCTGCGTTGGGCCGGCGGTTGGCGATTGACACTGTGCCTGTTTTGCTGCTCCCAAGGGCTGCGCAGATCGAGTGTCGTCAGTGGAGAGCTCCCTGCAGCCTGCCATCTGCTGAGGTGAGCCCGCTTGCAATTGCATAGATACGCCAGTGCGGCCTGGGGAGAAGAGGCCGAGAGTAAAGCGACTGGTGGGAGGGAACTCTCTGGCCGGTCTGGAGGAGTGCGCAGGAGTTCCTACAGCACATTTATTCCCACGGCGTTCACCTGGGCCCAGTGATTTGAGAGGGTCTGCGCCATCGGCAGAGGGGTGAAGAGCGGCTCCAGTGGGGATTCAACTGTCATGGTAGGCGGAAGGGGCGCTGTACCTGTGCTGTGAAGTACCCCTGGGCACGACAATCGGCGCTTTCCCCTGCACAACCCTCTGTCGAGGAACATCTGGGAAGTGGATTGACCTGCTGTCCGGGGGGCTCCAGAGTGCGCGGGGCCAGGGGGCTCTATTTACGACTGCCCTGAGATCTCATTAAAATGACGCCTTCTCTGTGGTGCCTACATGAACTGAAGGCAGGGCGCTCTGGCGCTCCTCGAGGCACGAGAAGGGTAGCCATATCAACCGAAGTGAGCTCCTCGAGGTCATCGGCAGGCCGCGGCGGTGGTACGGAGTGGGCCAGCCCTGCTGCTCGCTGTGGGTCGGAGGTGCCTTGGTCTCTTCTGGGAGTACCCCTATTACCGGGTGAATAGCCAGGGACTGACTCCGCGGTGACTGGGAGGAAAGGAACTGGCTGGTCGTGAAGTGCATCTGCAAATTCAAACAGAGTGAACCCAATCATGACCAAACCAAAGGGGGCCCCTGCTGCTGTGCAATCTAATAAACTGGAAAAATATGTGGTCCCACGCCAACTGGCATCTGAGGATGGGGCGTCTGGCGACAAAACGGCCGGAGAGGAGCCATCCCTGGGATCGATTATGCTGGCTATCCAATCCTTGGGTACGACCCTGGAGACAAAGATTGACAAGGTCACAATTGAAATGAACTTGATGAGAGCGGACATGCACAAGACCTCAGAGCGGGTCACATCGGCTGAGGAGAACATAGGGGAGCTCCAATCTGTGATGCGAAAACTAGAAGAACGCGTCCAAAAGTTGGCACACCAACATAAGCTGATGGCCGTGAGGTTCGATGATCAGGAAGGGAGGGCCCGCTGCAATAACATCAGGGTGGTTGGAGTGCCAGAGGGGCCAGAGGGTCCCAGCATGGACCTCTTCATTGAAGACCTCATATTGAACCATCTTAAGCCAAAGAGGCTGTCCACCTTGTTTACGGTTGAAAGAGCACATAGGGCTCTGATCCCTAAGCCGAAGCATGGGGCCCCCCTCGGACGATCATAGTTCGAATCCTGAACTGAAGAGATCGAGAAGCCATTTTGCAGGCGGCTAGAGTGCGAGGCGATCTCCCCTATGAGAACTCGATCGTACGATTTTTCCCGGATTTCACTTTAAAGGTGCAGCAGGAGAGGCGCACATTCGATGGGGTGAAATAGAGAGAAGGGGATAAAATATATGATGCTCTTCCTGGCCAAGCTCAAGGTCCTCGACAACGATAAATCCTTGTTCTTTGTCACACCTGCTGAGGTCCAACAATGGTTGGATGGGGGGCTCCCCGAACACACAGGCGTCATGAAGAAGTGGACTGGCATGGGAGTCGCTACCGCAATCTCGAGTCTCCGACCCGTCACAGAGAGGGAGAGAGGTCAGAATCAAGATCCAGAAGCTCCCGTTCTGGGAGCCCCATGAGCAAAGCAATGTATCCCGGAAAGTAAGGGACATGGTACTCTTCTGTGAACTACTGCATGGTCTCTAAGGGACTTCAGGTGCAGACCTAAATCTACTGAAAATGTGAAGTGACAAGGCTTGAGGGACAATAAAGTTCGAGACACTGCCAGATGGGACGCTGTCATGAGTGTTCCAGCTGCATTACACGTTGTGGGGTGGAATCATGGGTCCGGGAGAAGGCGCTTCTAAGTGGTGGTTCCAGTCAGCCCTACACTAGTTATTTGTTCTTTCGGGCGACAGGCGCTCTGCTATTTGGGATGTGGGCAGTTCTAGACCTACAAGGCAGGGTTGCAGGGAGGGGGGGTATTGTTGGGGTTTTTTGTATTCAGTATGTTTTTTGTTTGATGGTTCTTGCTTCAGGACAGGCGCTTCAACAATTGTGGCTTGAGATTTGTGTCTATGGGTCGGGTGCAGCTGTGTGTAATGGGTGGGTCTCTGATTGCTGGGGGAGGGGCTGAATACCGTAGGCTAGATGCATGGCTACACGACCTATTAGAAAGCTGACAATCCTTTCTTGGAATGTGAATGGCCTGGGGGACAAAATTAAACGCACTATGGTTTTACAGTATCTGCATAGGCACTCACCGGACATTGTGTTACTTCAAGAGACACACCTTAAAGGCAATAACTACTTAGCCCTTAATAGATATGGATATACACTACAGGCACACGCCGGTTTCACGTCAGGGTCCAGGGGCACGGCCATACTCATTAAAAACGCAATACCTCTGGTGATACAGCGCACATGGTGTGACCACTTGGGACGTTTACGTGGCCCTGTCAGGAACTTGGGAGGGACAGGTTGTAAATCTGTGCTCTGTGTATATTCCCCCGCGACTGCACGAGATTACATTCCCGGACCTTAGCAAACTCATACTGGAATTCCCACAGGGAACTTTGCATCTAGGGGGAGACATGAATGATACAATGATGCCGGAAGTGGATAGGGAAGTTCTACCCCCCACGGTACAAGGACCCTGACCACTGTACATATTCGCGTGAGCACTGGGACTGGTGGACCTTTGGAGGTGCCATAACCCCATGACAAGACATTACACTCATATCTCTGCAGCAAATGGCAGTGGAGCACGATTGGACTATATTTTTTACGCACACTACCTCGGCGGGTCTCTTCCAGGGAGGGTGCCACAAGGCGCGTTGGATATCAGACCACTAACCGGTTGAAATACAGCTGCACGGGCCGGACCGGGACTGGTCTCTTCCTCTGAGACTGAAACCTTTCATGTTTCGGGATCAGGAGTTCCGAGAGTGCTTTGAGGAGCGCACTGAACAATACCTCACCGAAAATGCCGGCTCTGTGAGATCTGCCCGCATTCTCTGGGAAGCATACAAGGTGGTGGCTAGGGGCTTTGTACAGGGGGCGAGCGGTGCTCAATGTAAAGAAAGATGAACCCAGTGTGAAGAGCTTGAGCATGAGATACTAAATCTGGAGCGAACACCAAGCGCTGACCCTGGGGGCCATGGCGGGCTCAAACACACTCTCAAACTCAAGGAAAAAACCCTTCGAGACATAGCAGAAAACGCGGCTCGGGCTCACGCGATTGCCACACAGAGAAAGATCTATGATCTGGGTGATAAGGCCAACAAACTGATTGCTTGGCTGGAAAGGAGGGACAGGAGCCGGTTTCTGAGATTAGGAGAGCACAGGGGGGTACAGGGTCGGACCTGACAGAAATTTTTTCCAAGTACTATGAAAACGTTTATCAGTCCCAATCCACGCTGGGGGAGGCGGATAGTATTGAATTCCTAAGAGACATCTCCCTACCGACCCTTGGGCCGGAGGACAGGGAGGCGCTGGATTCTGACTTTCATATGGAAGAAGTAGAAAATGCCATGTGAGACCTGCAATCAGGGAAAGCAGCAGGCCCGAATGGGCTTCCCACAGAGTTGTTTAAATGTGTGGCGGGCAAGCTAACTCCTTACATGTTCGAAATGTTTTTAGAGGCATTTGATGAGGGCCAACTCCCTGAGGACACGAGAATGGTGACTATAGTGGTCCTCCTCAAGAAAGGCAAACTGCACGACCTATTTCCCTTCTAAATTTTGAAGCCAATGTTCTAGCCAAGATTATCGCAAACCGTTTGAGCCCTGTCATACAATCCCTGATCCACCCATATCAATCGGGCCTTATGCCACATAGGAGCACCAGGCTCAATCTGCGACGCTTATATGAAGTCATGCACATGACCCAAAAGCAGCCGGACGTACCAGCCGCCTCCTATCACTGGATGCGAGGATGGCATTTGACAGTATTGAGTGGTCTTACCTCTTTGCTGTTTTGAAGAAGATGGGCATCGGCCCGAATCTGCAAAAGGGGATCCGGCTGTTATACACTGCTCCAATGGCACGTGTAAGGGTCAACGGAGTTGTTTCCAGGGCTTTTGCGCTACAGAGGGGGACGCATCAGGGGTGCCCACTGTCACCGATGCTATTCGCGCTGGCACTGGAACCACTGGCGGCGTGGATCAGAAGAGACCCAGTAGTGAGGGGCATAGATATAGGGGGGCTGGGAAGAGCGCATATCCTTGTATGCAGACGATATCCTTCTCTATGCGCACAGGCCCCGACAAACATTCCATAGGCTCATTCACATAATACGGTATTTTGGTTCCTACTCTGGGTACCGCATCAACTGGGACAAATCACTGGTTTTCTCACTGGCGGGTGACCCTCTAGTCTTGACTTCGGCATGCTCGGAGCTGATACTGCAAGATAAGTTCAAGTACTTGGGCATCTGGATAACCAAGTCTGTGGAAGAGTTCACGCAATTGAATCTGCAGGTACAACTTAACAGACTACATGGCGATGCGGCACAGTGGAGGGGGCTCCCGATCTCCCTCATGGGCAGGGCTGTCCTCTTTAAGATGATGGCCCTTCCACGCTTACTGTATGCCGTCCAGAGTACCCCTTCCCATATCCAGGAAACGTTCTTTCAAGCGATTGAGTCCGAGCTGCGCAAGTTGTTATGGGGAGGGGGCAGTCCCACAATTGCGCTCAAGAAGCTCCAGAATGGGGTGTATGAAGGGGGGGTGGCAGTTCCGGATATTAGGAAATATTACTGGGCCGCTCACCTCATCAATGTCAACGGATGGGTCTTCTCCCCACTTGAGGAACCAGCATATAGGGTGGACAGATTGGCATTGGGCAATCAAAGTCATCTGGCTGAACTGTACCATAGGAGTAGGGGTTCTGTACATCTTCCAACACATACAAGGACAGTTATTGACATTTGGCATAAGGCAACTAAAATGATGGGCTGGGAGTTGAAACTCACAGAGCAGACTCTACTATGGGAGGGAGACTTTTTGAAAGAAGTACGCCGGCTTCAGGGTTTCCAGAAGTGGAGCCTTATTGGCATTGACGTACTCGGGGACGTCTGGAAGGGAGGCAAAATGGTGACATTCGATAACCTACGAGAGGGCTTTCAAATGGGAGGAGGTGAATTCCTTAGATATCGACAACTGCGTTCGGCACTCCATTGTCATTTGAAAGAAGGGACTGTGATACCAGAATATTCGCCCCTGGAGGATAGACTCCTCTTAGATCCCATGATTGAGAAAGCGGTGTCCCTTACTTATAAAAAACTGGTAAACAACTCCCTGGACTGCATGGGTTCCCTGAGGGAGGCCTGGGAATCTGATGTGGGACTTTTGGAAGATGACGACTGGGTGGAGGCCCTTCAGAGCCCCAGAGGAATAGCCATCAGAGCGCGCTTTAGGCTTGTCCAACTCCGCATCCTTCATAGATCATATGCCTTGAGAATGGTACAGTTCCGTATTGGTGGTTGTGGATCCGAGCTGTGTGCTACGGGGTGTGGTGAGAAACGGTCTTTCTTCCATATATTATGGTCCTGTCCCAGGATTTAGAAGTACTGGAGGGGTCTAACCTGTATAATGGAGGCTGTAGTTGGTGAGCAGGTTCCAATGGAGTCCAGATGGCACATCCTGGGCGTCACAGGAGAGATCACATGGCCACAGTGGGCCAAGCTCTGGCTCGCCCTAGCAGGGGGGTCGCCAAGAGGAATATCGCCCGGGCTTGGGGGGCGGTGGAGCCCCCGACAGTGGCAGCATGGCTGTGCGATATGGACTGGTGTCATAATGTGGAGCAGGTGGTCTATCAAAGTTGTGGATGCCCTCTCAAGTTGGAGAAAATAAGGGGGGGCGTGGACACTGTATAGAGGTCTGTGAAGGGGACCGTGAGGTGTGTTGTACATGTTATCCTATGAGAGCTAAGCGGAGAGTTCAATCTAGTATCGTGCTAGATTGCACAACATGTAATTGTGTGCTATGTGCTGAGGAGTTATGTAGCTACCGTGTCATTTGCATAAATTGTATATGTATGTCTGGGTCTGCTTTGTTTCTGAAGCTTTTTTTTGTTTAATAAAAAGAATTTAAATTTTAAAAAAATTAAAAAATCTGCAGATTATGCGGCAGATGATGGAATATTTGGCAAATGCGGAAAATGTTTAATTATGTGAAAATTGGTGCAGCCGAGCTGTCACATAATTCCAGTGGCCCTGCTCATACCTCTGACTAGGTCCAGAAGTGCTTCTCAGTAGTTTCTTCTTTTGTTGTGTCTCATTGAGTTTATAGTTTAGCTTCTATGGAAACGAGGAAGACTAAACCTGAGGTTACCACTCCACAACACAGACTACGTGCTATGGGCGGCGGGAGCAGTGCTCAGCATCTATTACCTAGGGAGCTGTAGGGGGATTCTTAAAGGCACGGCAGGCATTCCTCGCCAGCCACGGGCGCAGCTCCTGGAAACCCTGTGCTTTTAAAGTTATAGCGCCAGCCTGCTTAGAGCCCGCCTAGGTGCCAAATATCACACAAGGAGCAGCCCCTTCTGGGCTGGAGGGACTCTCTGTTCACCTTTCCTCTCCTTCCTGCAAGACTGCAGCAGCCTGCTTTACTTCCCTACCCCCTCCCCGATCAGTTTGTGCGATCTCCTAAATAAACACAGAAAAGGACGACTGTGTGTTTTCCAAAAGGCGCACTTCTTTTTCCAGGTGCGGGCACCAGCCACGTTTCACCTGCCCAACTAAAAAAGAGCTATCCAGAGTTTGGAGCGAAGATGCAAGCCATGTGGGATGCGGAGCAAGGAAAATATGTTTTTGGTATGTCTGCTTTTATAATTTCCATTTTTCCTTATTTTGCCTTTCTGGTGCTTCAGTGCGCGTGGCCACTCTTTCCGTGGGCAGCATATAAGGTGCGTGTAGTCGCCTCTGCATTTCCTCACTTGCAAGTGCCAGACAGTGCTCAGATTGTGCACAGCACTTCAGTTCTAGGAATATATAGGTGCATGCAAGGAAGCTGAGCCGGGACCCAGTCCGCTGAACTGCTCTACTTCGAGACTGCGATGTTTGCAAAAAGTCGACTCACTTCTGAGTAACCCTGGGCGTAGTTCGCGTAGTAGCGCTATGCGTAGCTACGCGAAGTGCACTTCGCACTATGCGAGCTACGCGTAGCACTACGCGAACTGCGTAGTGCAGTAGGAAATGCTGTTCGCAATGATTGCACAGTGCCAGATGCTTGTCCGCACTGTGCAATCATTGCAAACGGCATCTTGCACAGTCCAAGCGGTCGTTTTCTGCCGCTCGAGTAGATTTGTACTTGAGCGGCAGTTTTCTCAACGCGGACTGGTAGTTTCTCATCGCGAGCGGTTGCGAGCATACGCGACCACTCGCAATGAGAAACCTGACCTCCCCACGTTGAGAATCTCGCCGGGAGGTTTATTTTCCACGCTCGCGATCGGCAACTTGATGTTGCTGATCGCGAACGAGGAAAAAGTCTCGCCGGGATGTCATTTTGCTCGCTTGCGGTCGCCAACTTGACGTTGAGGACTGCGAGCAAGCAAAAAATGCCCGCTACGCTACGCGTTTTTGCACTGTGCTACGTGCAATTCGCGTAGCGCGTAGTTGCGCAAACTACGTGAGCGTAGCGTAGTTTTCTGCCCAGGCCTACTTCTGAGCATTCATATTTGCAGTACGAGTGTTGCTTTTGTGAACCCTGCAGACTGTGTGTGGCATGGGGGTGCTGGTAGGTGAAGCAGCACTTGGGATGGTCGATGCTGGGGGTGAGGGGCGGTGGTTGTGGTGTGGTTTGTGTATGTGGGGGGGTCTGATACATCGCGAACGCCAGATCGATAATCAATTTGAAGGGACTCACCTGTGCGGCCGGGTAGCGGCAGTGGCAGACGCGTGTGGGGTGTCTGTGCACCGCGCTGGGAGGCAGGCAGCCCCGTCGGAGGCGCCGACTCCTCTACGCCTCTCTACCTCCCAGCCCGGGATTTCGCACGCAGCAAGGCACGGGATCCGCCGAGCCCTGACTCCTGGCGTAGACAGAAGGACATCTCCGGTCCTGCATATGTCTACAAAAGTTCATTTGCCCCCAGATTCTTTGAAATCGACCGGTTCGGATATGCACAAGTTCCCCCCTTCTCTGTCTCCAGATAGATGATGAGGCAAATGCCATTTTCATTCAAGAAGCAGCTTTTTTCCTTTGGAAGTTGAGTTTGAGGCAGATGAGAGGCATACACTAGGGGTCAGACAGATACTGTACTTCTCCCAACCTTCTGCAGATTTCTACACCCCGCCCCCACCACAGCCTTTTCTCTGATTTAGCACTGCACATTGTGTCAGAGGATCCTGCCCTGGTGCTTTTCAAAGTACCACAAGATAGTGGGCAAAAATGACATCGTCTTAGAAGTTCAGAGGCGCACAACAGGAGTCACTTTCCACTATTCGCGGGGCTCTCCAGAGTGTGCTGGTGGGGGTGGGGGAGGGGCGAGGGTGGCACACACTGCTTGGATTCACTCAGATGAGACACTCAAAGACACCCCTTCCCACCGTGCATCCAATGGGTTTGGGATGAAGCCAGAGGTCTGATCCAAGCCCTGTCACGCATTGACCCACACCCTGCCATGCATTTACCCACGCACTGACCCACGCCCTGCCACTCACAGCACCGCAGCCTGAATACTGTGCTGCTTAAGCAGAAGCAGTGATGCACAATTTGCGGTTCAGGTAGTCAGCGTGCTTAATTCTGCTTAAGCAGTTTCCTCTCACGGCCAGACTTCCCGACATATAACGGAACAATGTAGGAATAAATAATGCAAAAATACACTGGAGCCAAGACCCCAGTGTGGCGTAAAAGCCGCACCTCACCCGAGATAAATAAAGACGGAGTGTTCTCTTTGTGAGCAGGGTGCTTTGCTGCTGACGGCCTGGCTCGCTCTGGTTTTGCCTCCTTTTTGTGATTTTCCTTCAGCATGACAACAGAATACCCTTTACCCTCCGAGCAGCCGGTGTTTCCACGGTAGAGTGTAGATGCTGAATTAAAAGCAGCAATGGAGTGATGATTTTTGTCATAAAGGCAAGCATAGCATGATATTTGACAAATGTGGCTGTTTATATTTGACAAATGTGGCTGTGCATTGTCTGTGATCAGACGCCAATGATTCAATTAACAGTCATGGACAGACAGCTCCAAAGTGTTTTCGGAAAAAAACTGGGAATTTTTCACATGCTGCATTCTGTAACTGGAGTGAAAGTCAGTTTTGGGGGAGGGGTCATGGGGCGCTTACTGATTTTAAAATTATTATTTTACCTCATACTACATTTCTTGTGAGACCTAGTGAAGGCCTTTCCGGGCTCCGCCAAGTGCAAGCTGGACGTGCGTCTGTATATTTTATATAGCATGCTTTCTACTTTTAAAATTAGGGAATGAAGGGACGAGGCGCCCCTGAAACATTTGAAAGCCACAGCACACCTTCTGGTTAGGTTCAGTGTTTAGGTTGTGTGATTACGAATTGCCCTTGCTTTAACCCTGTGTCCGCGCGTACCTCGTCGCACACTGCACATCACCGCTCCCACTTAGCCTTTGCTTATTTTTAAGAATTTTTGTTCAGTTTGTATGGCCTTATAACAACCGAATACAGAGGTTTGTCTCGGTGATCGCTGCTCTGGGGATGAGAGGATACAGGATAAAAGCAGTTTTAGTGGCATATGATAAACTAAGCCCCCAGGGAGGTGGCGACCTCGGGGCTGCGGGGGCCCCCCGCGGCACCCACATATAATTTCGTCATTGCCCCCCGGACCTGGCCCACCTGGGGGCTCAAAGAAACGAAGCACGGCAGACCGCGCTTCGTCTTTTTAACTTTTTCGGACGGATTCGCGCACCCAGCGCCAATTGGGCCAAAAATATTTTTTTTAAATGCTTTTTTTGGGCCTGGGAGTCCCTCTGGGACCCCCTGAGCAGGCCTAGGGGGTCAGGGTGTTTCTACCCTGCCCCCTTTTCTTGTTTTTTATCTTTTTTTTTTACTGTTTTCTTGTGACTCGGTTCTACCGAGTCACAAGATGGCTGCCAACACATTTTGGTTAGGAGAATCAAGCTCGTGCTCGGGAGGGTTCGCGAACCCGCCTCGGCCCTCAGATATCGATATTTGTATTTTTTGAATTTCTCAGGAACTACTGAACGGATTTACACCATTTAGAAAAAGGGCGCTTTCTGAACCAAGAGCTACCTTTTTGCCAAATTTGGTGTAATTCCATTCAGCAGTTCGGGCTGTAGACTGTTCCAAAATTTCCTATGGAAATTAACATGGAGAAAACGCATTTTGGGAACTCCCTTTTTTCTCGGTCCCCACTTGACGAATCACCCCGAAACTTTCAAGACAGGAGCTGACATCAGTGAACCATTAGTTTTGAAAATTTTGCGACGATTCGTCAAACAACGCCAAAGATTTTGGCAAAAGAAAAAACGCTTTTTGAATAGAAAACCGCCAGTAGGTAATATATATATATATGGATATTATCTACTGGCGGTCGCCAGTAGATAGTTATAGGTAGGACCCATTTTCCATAGGAAATCCGCAACATTCTATTTGAAATAACTCTTGCGTCGGTTGAGGAATCTTCACGAAATTTTCAAACTTTATGGCCTGCTCCGGTCTGCTCCTACCCTGAAAGATTTGGGGTAATTCGTCAAGCGGGGGCCGAGAAAAAAGGGGGGTCCCAAAACGTGTTTTCCCCATTCATTTTCCCATAGGAAATTTTAGCCACGGCTACAGCCCGAACTGCTGAACGGAATTACACAAAATTTGGCAAAGAGGTAGTTCTTGGTTCAGAAAGAACCCTTTTGTTAAATGGTGTAAATCCGTTCAGTAGTTGCGGAGAAATTAAAAAAATAAGAGTCAAAAAATCAATTTCCCATAGGAAACTTTATGCAAGGCTACAGCCCGAACTGCTGAACGGAATTACACCAAATTTGGCAAAGAGGTAGTTCTTGGTTCAGAAAGAACCCTTTTTGTTAAATGGTGTAAATCCGTTCAGTAGTTGCTGAGAAAATCAAAAGTAAAAACACATATATATCTGGGCGGAGCCTAACCACACATGTCATCGTGAGATCTGATTGGCTGTCAGCACTTCATCCTGGAATTGCTGGCAGCCATCTTGGGACCAATATAAATGATAGTACCCCATTGAAATGCATTGTAGTGAATCGAAGATTTTGAGGGTTACCAAAAGGAGAACTATAAAGGGTGATAACAGACTTTAGTTACATTAGAATTCATTTGTTGATGGTACCATACTAATTTCAGGAATTGTGGTGTGTTCTAAGGTGATTTTACCGTGTGAAAAACCTTCTGCTGGGATATCATGAACCATGTTTGAGAGAAAACTATTTTCACATGCTTGTCCCATACAGTTTTGGAAGGTGCTCCAGAAGCTAAAATGAGAGCATATTTTCTGTAAATTCACATTATCTTTCTCAGTCATGTGAGAATGAAGTCTGACATTCTCAGTAAAACATGTACATCCAACAATGGCAGAGACTGTCAGTTGATTCCTTTGTGTTCTACTGCAGCTTCCCAGAGTGTTCTAAAGAACAACTAGAGTGCTAACAGCCTTACTTATGACAAAAGTATGGCACACCTGAAGCCATCTTGATTGGAATAAACTGGTAACACTTAAAACATTTAATTTAAAAAGGAACAAAATGATGGGGTTCATTTTGTCATAGAAATTATGGTTAGTGCTGTAGAAAGAAAAATTAGGACATGTTTCAAGTGTGATCTCAAATATCTTCCTGTTATATTTCAACAGGAGCAGCCTGTCAGTTGATGCCTTTGTGTTCTACTGCAGCTTCCCAGAGTGTTCTAAAGAACAACTAGAGCGCTAACAGTCTTACTTATGACAAAAGTATGGCACACCTGAAGCCATCTTGATTGGAATAAACTGGTAACACTTAAAACATTTAATTTAAAAAGGAACAAAATGAGGGGTTCATTTTGCCATAGAAATTATGGTTAGTGCTGTAGAAAGAAAAATTAGGACATGTTTTAAGTGAGATCTCAAATATCTTCCTGTTATATTTCAACAGGAGCAGCCTGTCAGTTGATGCCTTTGTGTTCTACTGCAGCTTCCCAGAGTGTTCTAAAGAACAACTAGAGTGCTAACAGCCTTACTTATGACAAAAGTATGGCACACCTGAAGCCATCTTGATTGGAATAAACTGGTAACACTTAAAACATTTAATTTAAAAAGGAACAAAATGAGGGGGTTCATTTTGCCATAGAAATTATGGTTAGTGCTGTAGAAAGAAAAATTAGGACATGTTTTAAGTGAGATCTCAAATATCTTCCTGTTATATTTCAACAGGAGCAGCCTGTCAGTTGATGCCTTTGTGTTCTACTGCAGCTTCCCAGAGTGTTCTAAAGTACAACTAGAGTGCTAACAGCCTTACTTATGACAAAAGTATGGCACACCTGAAGCCATCTTGATTGGAATAAACTGGTAACACTTAAAACATTTAATTTAAAAAGGAACAAAATGAGGGGGTTAATTTTGCCTTAGAAATTATGGTTAGTGCTGCAAAAAGAAAATTTAGGGCATGTTTTAAGTGAGATCTCAAATCTTCTTCTATTTCATTAGAAAATTCTGACATGCAGACTGAAACAATCACTTTCAATACCAGCAGTAGACTTCCAGTTAACCCCTTGGTGAGCAGTAGCTTTACTACAGTGATCTAATGAACAACTAGAGTGCTAACATTCTGAATTTATGGCAAATGTGTGACACATCTGAATGCCTTCTTGATGGAATCAAAGTAAAAAACTGAAAGCATTTCCTACTGAGGAGACTGTAGTAAATGAGGAAATTAGGAAACTTCATAACAAATAAGTCTCCCAAGATGGCCACCAGAGAAAAAGGAGCCCAAATGTAGCACAAATATCACCCAGAGGTAGCCCACGTATAGCCCAATGACAGAAGTGTGCAAAACACTTTTTATTTTTGTTTTTTTGCAGTTTTATATAGTGCAGACTCGTCAGGTATTGGAGTGCTTTACATGAGCATTGGTTACATCACACAAGGACAAATTCATGTTGGTTGACCCCTACACTACCCAAACACCACTGCACTACCCTAAACCCTAAAACACTACCCCAGCACGACCCCCTTCACTACCCAAACACAACTGCACTACCCTAAACTCAAAAACACTACCCCAGCACGACCCCCTACACTACCCAAACACCACTGCACTACCCTAAACCCTAAATCTACCCCCTACACTACACAAATACCACTGCACTACCCTAAACCCTAAAACACTAGAACCCAGCACGACCCCCTACAGTACACAAACACCACTGCACTACCCTAAACCCTAAACACTACCCCCTACACAACACAAACACCATTGCACTACCCTAAACCCTAAAACACTACCCCCAGCATGAACCCCTACACTACACAAACACCACTGCACTACCCTAAACCCTAAAACACTACCCCAGCATGACCCCCTACACTACCCAAACACCACTGCACTACCCTAAACCCTAAAACACTACCCCCAGCACGACTCCCTACACTACACAAACACCACTGGACTACCCTAAACCCTAAAACACTACCCCCAGCACGACTCCCTACACTACCTAAACACCACTGCACTACACTAAACCCTAAATCTACCCCCAGCATGACCTCCCACACTACACAAACACCACTGCACTACCCTAAACCCTAAAACACTACCCCCAGCACGACCCCTACACTACCCAAACACCACTGCACTACCCTAAACCCTAAAACACTAACCGAAGCATGACCCCTACACTACCCAAACACCACTGCACTACCCTATACCCTAAAACACGACCCCGTACACTACACAAACACAACTGCACTACCCTAAACCCTAAAACACTACCCACAGCATGACCCCCTACACTACACAAACACCACTGCACTGACCCTAAAACACTACCCCCTACACTACACAAACACCACTGCCCTACCCTAAACCCTAAAACACAACCCCCAGCATGACCCCCTACACTACACAAACACCACTGCACTACCCTAAACCCCCTACCCTATACAAACACCACTGCATTACTCTAAACCCTAAAACACTACCCCCAGCACGACTCCCTCACAACACAAACAACGCTGCACTACCCTAAACCCTAAATCGACCCCCAGCACGACCCCCTACACTACCCAAACACCACTGCCATACCCTAAACCCTAAAACACTACCCCAGCATGAACCCCTACACTACCCAAACACCACTGCACTACCCTAAACCTTAAAACACTACCCCCAGCACTACCCCCTACACTACACAAACACCACTGCACTACCCTAAACCCTAAAACACTACCCCAGCACTACCCCTACACTACCCAAACACCACTGCACTAACATAAACCCTAAAACACTACCCCCAGCACAACCCCCTACACTACACAAACACCACTGCACTACCCTAAACCCTAAAACACTACTCCCAGCACGACTCCCTACACTACCCAAACACCACTGCACTACCCTAAACCCTAAATCTACCCCCAGCACGACCCCCTACACTACCCAAACACCACTGCACTACCCTAAACCATAAAACACTACCCCCAGCATGACCCCCTACACTACACAAACACCACTGCACTACCCTAAACCCTAAAACACTACCACCAGCATGACCCCTACACTACTCAAACACCACTGCACTACCCTAAACCCTAAAACACTAACCCAGCACGACCCCCTACACTACCCATACACCACTGCCCTACCCTAAAGCCTAAAACACTACCCCCAGCATGACCCCTACACTACTGCACTACCCTAAACCCTAAAACACTACCCCCAGCACGACCCCTACACTACCCAAACACCATTGCACTACCCTAAACCCTAAAACACTACCCCCAGCACGACCCCCTACACCACCCAAACACCACTGCACTACCCTAAACCCTAGAAAAGAAACCCCCACCCCATGCCCAATCCCCCTTACCTCTCACTCCTCGGGGTTCCTCTCTCCTCGTGGTTCCTGCTTCACGTCGTCTCTGAGGGGCGGTGCACGTCGTTGTGAGGAAACGGAACAGCCTCTGTTTCCTTACAACGACATGGATCGTCTACATGTTTTTAGAACGCATGGTCATTTACCATACATACCTTTACAACAAAATTTGTTGTAAAGGCATGCGTGGTAAATGACCATGCGTTCTAAAAATGCGTAGTAATGACTTCGGGATGTACAACGCATGCGTGGTAATGCATGCGTTGTAATGGTATCGCAAAGTAAAAAGTCGTTGTAACGGCTGTTTACCGATCGAAGCTGGCCCCTGTTCTTCAGTGAGATGTTTATTTGATTAATTAGGAGGAAGGAATGTGTTTTTTTACCAAAAAGTGCATTCCCGGCTGTTGTATTGTGAAAGTGTCCGCGTGGCCTGGTTTCACTTCCTGTGAGAGAGTGGAAGAATCTGTTTGGATCTAAAGGAGTTCTGTTGTTGGACGGGGCCGGCGCGACATGTCATCAGAAAACATAGCTAATGGAAAGCGTCCTCCCTGAAGTGTGGAGCAGTGCCATGAGAGGTCAACGAGTGTGCGTCCCACTGCAGTATGACCATACCGCGTGACCCATGTGCCACCTCCAGACGTCGAGCCCCCCTACACGCCCCGGTGACCACCACCTCCCTGGGGCACTAAAAATGTAAATGCAGGGGTCCGATATGGACCCCCGAGCCCTGGGGACTACCACCTCCCCGGGGCTTTGCAATGGTTGGGAGGGGGGCGGCGTGGCCCCCCTCCTGGAGCACTCCATGGCCCTGGAGATCACCACCCCCCAGGGCCGGCTCCTGCAGTGTCCCGGGGTGCCCACCCCCAGGACACTGCTGTTTGCTATGGCAGGGCGGGAGCCGTGTGGCTCCCGCCCTGTCATAGCAAACACTGGTTTGGATTTTGGAAACCTGCTCTCGCTTCCAAAATCCAAAGCAGACTGCTTTTCCACAAGGGGAGCTGCATGTCAGCAGCTCCCCTTGTGGAAAAGCAATGCCGGCTCCCGCAGGAGGCGGAGAGCCGGCGGGACCGTGGGGGAATTGGGGCTCCCCCCACGGTCCCCAACGGAGAGGCCAGGCCCAGGGGGATGGGGTCCCCGGGGCCATAATTGGCCTGAAGAGGGGGGCTACGCTGCCCCGCTCCAAAAACAAAAACGGATGGCCAGACCCCGGGGGATGGGGTCCCCGGGGCCATAATTGGCCTTTGGAGGGAGGCCACGCGGTCCCCCTCTGCATAATAAAAAAAAAACAAGGGTGCAAGGCCCCGGGGAATGGGGTCCCCGGGGCCAAAAGTGGCCCAGGGAAGGGGGGCCACGCAGCCCCCCTCCCAATTTTTTTTTTTTAAAAGCAAAAAAAAGGAACCGGCAAGTCGCCGGAGGCCACACCCCCTCCCTGCACCACTGTGCAAACGCGCCCCGTGGTGCGTTTTAAGGTGGGGAATTGGTTCCCCTTGAATCCTGAGAGTCCCTGGGGGCTATCTAGCCCACCAGGTACCTCCAGTACTCGCCAAAGGGCTGCGTTGCAGAGAGGTGGTCCGAGGCCACGCCCCTTTTTACACTTCTCTGCAACGCAGCTGTGTGGCACTTACTGGAGGTACCTGGTGGGCTAGTTGGACCCCAGGGACTCTCAGGATTCAAGGGGACTTAATCCCCCAACTTAAAATGCGCCACCGGGCGGGTTTGCACAGTGGTGAAGGGAGGGGGCGGGGCCTAATGTGACATGTGTGCAAACATGTCCTGTGGCGTGTTTTAAGTTGGGGGATTAAGTCCCCTTGAATCCTGAGGGTCCCTGGGGGCCAACTAGCCCGCCAGGTACCTCCAGTAAGCGCCACAGATGGAGAACAGGAATATCTCAATGATAAAGTTTAATTTTAGTGTTGTTTTGCAATTTTGTAATTACTTTACATGTTTTCGTGTGTTTTATGTATTTTTTCCTTGAATGTTTCATTTATTTCTCTTGGAGTACATAAGAATATGACTAGTGTATGTGAAAAAAGAGTAAGGATGCCATTTTTCCTCTACTCCTAGAAAAGTCTACTTATTCCTATTGTGGAAATTCAGGTATTTAAATTATATTCAATAGAGAAATGATGGGAATAATCACACCCTTCAAATCAATTTCTTAAGTTTAATGTCCTTGTATCCTTTGGTTTTTCATGTCATGAGTAATATAATATATGAAGTGCATTGCGGGGGGTGTAAGTTCTAGTTTGCTCAGATCACTGTAATTTCTGAATTTCTCTGGTTTTAGTGAAATGTCAGCTTAACTGGTTGAAACAATGCTGGTAATGGTATTTGTTTAATTATTATTTTTAAATATAACAATGGAGTTGCATCCCAGACTCGGTCCTCTGCGTTAAGTGCGAGGAACCATTTATATGTTTACAAGTGTAAAAGACAAATTTGTTTTTAAGTACATTTTAAGGGTAGTGGTTTACAGCTACAGTAGTGAAATGAATATGTAGTTATTGTAAAGGTAATTTTAAAACAGAATTTGGGGATTTTATGGGGTCGCGACACTGTTGCGCACACTACCAGGACATATTTCCAAGTCCACCTAGGAATCGTGGCCCCAGCGTGATTTCTTAAAGTAATATTTATGGTTGTGCATAATTTAAATTTGTGCATTACTTTACCAGTTTTGATTAAAATATGTGTCACCTCCAGGTTTGTTTGCAGAATGTAACTGCTGAAAAGCGTTCCAAAAGCAAATCCGATGTATTTTGTTTGTGATATTAAAACATATATATGGAGACTTGTATGGTTAAGTTTAATGTTAGAGTTTCACTAAGATAGTAAATAAACATATATATTAATAAATAGAAAATATTAAAAAGGTTATTTTATTATATTTTAAGGTGTTGCGATACGTCCGTGTACAGCGGCCGCAAATATTTCTGGGTTTGCATATGGGACGCAACTCTAAAAAATGTTTTACATTATTATTTTATGTACATAAAGATTTATTTACTTTAATTTGAATGAAGAGGTATAGTTATAGGTGAATGAAATGGTATGATATGTACCAAATTTAGTTCAAATGTAAAATAAAAAAATGTTGCAGAATCGCGTTGGATACGCGATAGTACAGCCTAGGAGTCACGCACCCCATGAGACACAAAAAAGGGATATGATTGGTTAAAGATATTTTCCATCATAAACCAAATTAGATCCCAGCCTCTTTCTTTTACATCAGGGTGTAGCTGGCAACAGTCACATTTATTGGATCAGAAGCTATTTGGAGGAGTTTTGGTGTTTTTTTGTTTTTCAAAAAAATAAGATGGCAACTTCTACAGAGTTTAAGGAGCTTGAGGAAGAGAATTTGCTTCAGGAGGATGAAGAGCCTCTGAAAAAAAAGAATTAAAGTGTGGCATGGCAGTTTTTTACGATTCCTGAGGGGCAAAATAAAGCTGATGCCCCAAAAGTTACTTGTGTGTTATGTTATGTTACATCATTTTGTTAAGAGCACATATACCCTGAGGTGTCTTGGCGCTGACTACTACTGAGCAGGTAAGGAGCCTAGTTGTTAAAGAGCCAAGTTGTTAACATTTTCTGAAGGAAATGAGCATTGGCAGAGCTCTGGTGTGGGAGGGCAGGTTGTTCCAGAGCTTTGTAGTTCCGACAACAAAGCTTCTGCCATCCCAACTGGTTTTATAGCTTGTGGGAATGGTCATGAGATTCGCCCCTAGCGAGTGTAACCGTCTGCATGGAGCGTAAATCTGAAAGGAGTGCTTCAGAAACTCAGGACCAGTATCATGCAAAGCCCTATAGGCTATGCATAGTGCCTTAAATGTGCTGTGCAAGAAAGTGTTGTCACGTGGGTCGCAGAAAAAATACTTGTGTGGAACATCCTCGATGTACAAACACCTACAGACTATGCACAGTACCCGGCTTGCAAGAGCAGAGCTTGTAAGAATGAAGGAGCAAGAATTACCACAAGGTTCTGGAGGCACACAGCCTGGAACATCTACACAAGGAGAAACACTTCAAACCATGCCTGTAACCTTACCTGATCTTGCAAAGGCTGGGTTGTTTTGCCCAAAGTGCCAGGCTGTTTTAAGTGTGGGAGAATAAGATGTAGCTACAATGTTGGAGACAAGTAATAGTCATCGGTGTTGATTTAGTTTTTTGCAATATAAAGCACACTTTTTTGTGCTTGTTTTTTGTTTTATTTGTGAAGACAAACAAAAAAAACACAAAAACTTTAAAATAGTTAGGAAAAAACAGTTCTTCTGGAACCACCTATTCTGGCAAGGGTGGTGCCTTGGTGATTGAATGAGTGCATGGGTAGTGCCTGGTTAATTTGATGAGTGCATGGGTAGTGCCTGGATGATTGGATGAGTGCATCGGTAGTGCCTGGATGATTGGTTGAGTTCATGGATAGTGCCTGGGTGTTTTGATGAGTGCATGGGTAGGCCTGGGTGTTTTGATGAGTGCATGTATAGTGCCTGGGTGATTGGATGAGTACAAAGGTAGCACCTGAGTGATTGGATGAGTGCATGGGTTGTTACTGCGTGATTAGGTGAGTGCCTAAGTAGTGCTTGGGTGATTGGATGAGTGCAAGGGTACTGCCTGGGTGATTGGATGAGTGCAAGGGTAGTGACTGGGTGATTGGGTGAGTGCATGGGTAGTGCCTGGGTGATTGAATGACTGCTTTAGTATTGCCTGGGTGATTGGATGAGTGCATGGGTAGTGCCTCAGTGAATGGATGAGGCAAGGGTAGTGCCTGGGTGATTGGATGTGTGCATGGGTAGTGCCTGGGTGGATGGATGAAAACATGGGTAGTGCCTGAGTGAATGTATGAGTGCATGGGTAGTACCTGAGTAAATGAATGATTACAAGTGTTGTTTCAGGGGTCATTCGATGATGGCATGGGTAGTGCCTGAGGGAATAGATGAGTGCATGTGTAGTACCTGAGTGAATGGATGAGTGCAAGGGTAGTGCCTGGCTGACTGGATGAGTGAATAGGTAGTACCTGGGTGATTGGATGAGTGCATGGGTAGTGCCTCAGCGAATGGATGAGGCACAGGTGGTGCCTGGGTGATTGGATGTGTACATGGGTAGTGACTGGGTGGATGGATGAGAACATGGGGAGTGCCTGAGTGAATGTATGAGTGCATGGGTAGTGCCTGAGTAAATGAATGATTGCAAGTGTTGTTTCAGGGGTCATTCGATGATGGCATGGGTAGTGCCTGAGTGAATAGATGAGTGCATGTGTAGTGCCTGAGTGAATGGATGAGTGGAAGGGTAGTGCCTGGCTGACTGGATGAGTGCATGGGTAGTGCCTGGGTGACTGAATGAGTGCATGGGTAGTGCCTGGGTGACTGGATGAGGGCATGGATATTGCCTGGGTGTTTGGATGAGTGCATAAGTAGTGCTTTGGTGATTGGATGAGTGCATAGGTAGTGTCTGGGTGATTGCATAAGTGCATGAATAGATAGTGCCTGGGTGATTGGATGAGTGCATGGGTAGTGCCTGGGTGATTGGATGAGTGCATGGGTAGTGCCAGACTGATTGGATGAGTGCATGGATAGTGACTGCATGATTGGAGGAGTGCATGAGTAGTGCCTGAGTGAATGGATGAGTTCATGGGTAGTGCCTGGGTGATTGGATGAGTGCATATGTAGTGCCTGAGTGATTGGATGAGTGCATGGGTACTGCCTGGGTAATTGGATGAGTGCATGGGTAGTGCCTGGGTGATTGGATAAGTGCATGGGTAGTGCCTGGGGGATTGGAAGAGTGTATGTGTAGTGCCTGGGTGATTTGATGAGTGCATCAGTAATACCTGGTTGATTGGATGAGTGCATGGGTAGGCCTGGGTGATTGGATGAGTGCATGTGTAGTGCCTGTCTTCCCGCTCCCAGATTGTCAATCTGGGTCCTTTTCGGTCAAAGCCTCTGGAATTGACCAAGGGAGTTCCTCAGGGCTCGTGTTTGAGCCCTACATTGTTTAATATCTATATTGCTCCCTTGGCCAATCTTCTTAGATCCTGTGGCTTCACGCCGATTTCTTATGCTGACGACACCCAGCTCCTCTTTTCGTTCAACAAATCCGCCTCGTTGGCTCAGTCTTCTTTCTCGGCAGGTATGACAGCTACCCCAAATTGGATGAAAAGCAATTTTCTCCAACTTAATGCTGAGAAGACAGAGATTATGCTCTTCGGTGAGGCTCCTCTGCTGTGGTCACCTGATTGGTGGCCGGCAGCCCTCAGTTCTCCCCCTGCCCCGAAGGCTCTTGTTAAAAACCTGGGCATTCGCCTCAATCACGCTTTGTCATTGAAAGAGCACGCTGCCCACACTGCCAGCGGTTGCTTTTATGTGCTGGGTTTGCTTCGATGAGTCTTCCCGCTCCTCCCGGACTCTACTCGCAAAACCCTTGCTCTGACCATGGTTATGAGCCGGTTGGACTACTGCAATGCTCTCCTGATATCTGCTAATGAGTCCTCGCTAAGCAGATTGCAGGTGGTCCAAAACATGGCTGCACGTCTTGTTATGAATGCCCCTCCAAGAACTCCCGCCCTTCCCATGCTTCAACATCTACACTGGTTGCCCATCCACAAGCGGGCTAAATTTAAAGTTTGCTGCATTGTATACAAGGCCTTGCATAACAAAGGTCCTTCTTACATTTCCAGGAAACTTAAGCCTTATGCCCCTATCAGGTCTCTTAGGTCGGGAGACAAGGCGCTTCTTGTGGTTCCTCGGGTGAGGAAATCGAGGCTAGGCGGGAAATCTTTCTCCTACCTCGCTCCCTTCTATTGGAACCAGCTTCCCATCAACTTGAGACAGTGCCCTGACTATCTGCGTTTTAGAAAACTTCTCAAAACTGCCCTATTTCCTTAAGGTCCGTCTGTCTGGCTAGTGCAATTCCTCAGGGCAGAGATACCCCTTCTGGGGTGGTTCAGGCACGTTATAAAACCTATAAATAAATAAATAAATGAGTGCATGTGTAGTACCTGAGTGATAGGATGAGTGCATTGGTAGTGACTGTGTGATTGGATGAGTGCATAGGTAGTGCCTGGGTGATTGGAGAAGTGCATAGGTAGTGCTTGGGTGATTGGATGAGTGCATAGGTAGTGCCTGGGTGATTGGCTGAGTAAATGGGTAGTGCCTGGGGGTTTGGATAAGGGCATGGGTAGTGCCTGGGTAATTGGATGAGTGCATGGGTAGTGTCTGAGTGCATGGATAGTGGTTGGGTGAATGCATGGCTTGTGCGTCAGTGAATGGATGAGTGCATGGGTAGTGCCTGGGTGATTGGATGAGTGCATAGGTAGTGCCTGGGTGATTGGATAAGTGCATGAGTAGTGCCTGAGTGATTGGATGAGTGCATGGGTTGGTGTGGGGGATTGGAAGAGTATATGTGTAGTGCCTTGGTGATTTGATGAGTGCCTCAGTAATACCTGGTTGATTGGATGAGTGCATGGGTAGGCCTGTTTGATTGGATGAGTGCATGTGTAGTACCTGGGTGATTGGATGAGTGCATGTGTAGTACCTGAGTGATAGGATAAGTGCATGGGTAGTTACTGTGTGATTGGATGAGTGCATTGGTAGTGCCTGGGTAATTGGATAAGTGCATGGGTAGTGCCTGGGTGATTGGATGAGTATATGGGTAGTGCCTGGTTGATTGGATGTGTGCATGGGTAGGCCTGGGTGATTGGATTAGTGAAGGTGTAGTGCCTGGGTGATTGGATGAGTGCATGGGTAGTACCTGAGTGATTGGATGAGTGCATGGTAGTGACTGCGTAATTGGATAGGTGCATAAGTAGTGCTTAGGTGATTGGATGAGTGCATAGGTAGTGCCGGGGTGATTTGATGAGTGCATGAGTACTGCCTGGGTGATTAAATGAGTGCATGGGTAGTGCCTGGGTGATTGGATGAGTGCATGGGTAGTGCCTCAGTGAATGGATGAGGCAAGGGTAGTGCCTGTGTGATTGGATGTGCACATGGGTAGTGCATGGGTAGATGCATGAGTACATGGGTAGTGCCTGAATGAATGGATGAGTGCATGGGTAGTGCCTGCCTGACTGAATGAATGAGTGCATATGTAGTGCCTGGGTGATTGGATAAGTACATGGGTAATGCCTGGGTGATTGGATGAGTGCATGGGTAGTGCCTGGGTGATTGGATGAGTGCATGGGTGGTACCTGAGTGATTGGATGAGTGCATGGATAGTGACTGTGTGATTGGAAGAGTGCATAGGTAGTGCTTGGGTGATTGGATTAGTGCATAGGTAGTGCCTGTGTGATTGGATGAGTGTGTGGGTAGTGCCTAGGTGATTGGATGAGTGCATGAGTATTGCATGAGTGATTGGATGAGTGCACTGGTAGTACCTGGGTGATTGGATAAGTGTATGGGTAGTGCTTAGGTGATTGGATGAGTGCATGGGTAGTGCTTGAGTGATTGAATGTATACACAGGTAGTGCTTGGGTGATTCGATGAGTGCACGGGTAGTGCCTGAGTGATTGATTGTGTAAATGCATAGTACCTCATTGGTTGGATGAGTGCATAAGTAGTGTGTGGGTGATTGGATGAGTGCATGGGTGGTGCCTGGGTGATTCCATGAGTGCATAGTTAGTGGTTGGATTAATGAATAAGTGAATGGGTATTGCTTGAGTGAATGGATGAGTGCATGGGTAATGCCTGGTAGTTGAACAGTTTCATTAGAGAAACAGACCTGACAGTCCTAGGACTGACCCAAAATGAAAGGCTGACTCCTGTAATACTACTCTTATTAGTGTTAGCATCTCTCCAGAGGCCTCAATGAGTGTGTCAGTACCTTTTCAAGGTGAGATGACACATGTAAAGTAACCTATAAGCACTAGACCACAAGTATTTCAGACAGTATGCTCTCTCTATAAATGTATCTCGACTATGCTGCTTGGATAACTTTCTTATTATTATACAGGGTAGCAGGGTATGAAGCTTTGTATTCAAATGCTTTCATGAGGCTTCCTTAAAAAAGAGATGTGTGGTTCTTTGACTTAAAGGTGAAGTACCTCTGTCAATATTTGGTCAGGGATATGATAGACCGTTTAGTTCTCAAGTTAACATTGTCAGCAGCACCACACGCCTCAGACTACATGCACAAGTACAGACATGGCTGAGACACGGAAGAGTTTAGATTTTCAAACTTGACAGAATACGCTTTCAGTTTCATGGACACACATCCCTATCCATGGCCTACTTGCAGTGTACATTTGTGGAGAGTTATATGCACTAGGCTAGAGGTCAATAGACTTGGGAACATGATTTAAATTTCCCATGTTTGTACCAGTTTCGTTAGACAGACAGAGCTGGCAGTACCAGGCCTAACCCAAAATAAAAGGTCAACTCCTATCATGCCAGTCTTATTAGTGTCAACATGTCTCCAGAAATCTCAATGAGTGTGTCAGTGCCTTTTATGGGTGGCATGACACATGTAAAGTAGCTTATAGGCACTAGAGCACCTCGGTTTTAGAGTGCATGCTCCATAAATGTTTGTAGATTAACCTGCATGGATCACTTTCTGGGTATCATAGAACACAGCGGGGTATGAACATATATATTGAAGTGCTTCCATGAGGCCTGCTTAGAAAAGAGATGTGCGGTACTGAGATTGAAAGGTGAAATAACTCTGTCAATATATGACAAGGGTTATGACAGAGAGTATAGTTTTCAAATTACGATCATCAGCTGCACCACACGTATCAGAGTTCATGTACAAGTTCAGACATAGCTGAAATGTGAAAGACGTCATACATTGAAACTTGACAGAATATGTTTTCATGTTTCAAGCACAGACATCAGTATCAACGGCCTACTTTTGATGCACCTTTGCGCACAGTTTTATATAGTAGGATAGAGGTTAATACATTGGGCGACATGTTTTAAACCTCACATTTCTCTACAAGTTTCATTAGAGAGGTAAAGCTTGCAATGCCAGTCCTAATCCAAACTGAAATGCCATCTCCTCTCATGCCACTGTTATTAGTGTCGGCATCTCTCTAGACATTGAAATCACTATGTCAGCGACTTTTAGGGGGATATGACACATATACACTACCTATAAACACTAGACTACCTCTGTTTCACACCTCATGCTCTGTAAATGTGTGTAGAAGAAAATGCATGGATGACTTTCTGTTTATTATACAAGACAGTATGGTTTGAAGCTTTGTGTTTAACTCTTTTCAAGAGATCTGCTTACAAAAGAGATGTGTTTTTCTGGGACTGAAAGGTGAAGTACCTCTCTCAATATATGGTGAGGGGCATGATATATTTTTAATTTTCAAGTTATGATCATCAGGCACACCATGCGTCAAAAACTACATGTAGAAGTACAAAGATGGCTGAGACACGGAAGAGGTTAGAGATTGAAACTTGACAGAATGTTTTCAGTTTAAAGTACATACATCAGTTTGTACAAACTACTTGCAGTGTACCTTTGCAGTCACTTATATGGACTAAGATAGTGCTTAATACATTAGAGAACACATTTAAAACTGATATTTTTCAACCAGTTTCATTACTGAGACAGATTTCACAATGCCAGGCACAGCACAAAATGAAAGCCTGACTCCTGTCAAGCCACTCTTATTATTATAAGCATCTCTCCAGAGATCTCAGTGAGTGTCAGTGCCTTTTAGCTGTGAGATGAAATATGGAAAGTAGCCTGTAGACACTAGACTACACCTGTTTCAAACTGTATGCTCTGTAAATGTGTATATAAGTAGCTGCATCAATGATATTTTGATTATTGTAAAGGATAGCGGGGTATGAAGCTTTGTATCTAAGTGCTTTCACTAGCCTTGCTTAGGAAACAGATGTGTGGTTTTTGGACTGAAAGGTAAAATAGCCCTGTCAATATTTGCCCAGGGGTATGATACACAGTTCAGTTTCTAAGTTAGAATCATAAGGTGCACCACACATCAGAGACTACATGTAGAAGTACAGACATAACTTAGACATGGTAGCAGTCATACATTGAAACTTGACACAGTACGCGATCAGTTTAATGGACACTTTTCACTATGTATGGCCTACTTGCAAAACATGTTTGCAGAGAGTTTTATGGACCAGGATACTGGCCAATACACTTGGGAACATGCTTTAAACCTCACATTTGTCGACCAGTTTGATTAGTGAGACAGAGCTGACAGTGGCAGGTGTAACCCAAAATGAAAAGCCTCTGTTATTAGTGTCAGCATCTCTCTAGAGATCTCAATGAGTGTGTCAGTCCCTTTAAGGAGTGGTATAACACATGTAAAGTAGCCTATAGGCACTAGACTACCTGTGTTTTAGAGCTCATGCTTCATAAATGTGTGTACAATAAGCACCATGGATCACTTTCTGGTTATTATAAAAGACAGTGGGGTATGAACATATATGTTCAAATGGTTCCATGAAGGCTACTTAGAAAAGAGATTTGTGGTTCTGGGACTTGAAGATGAAGTAGCCCTGTCAATATTTGACAAGGGTTATGATAGACTGTATAGTTTTCTAATTAAGATAATCACTTGCACCATACGTGTAAGCTACACGTAGAACTACAGAAATGTCTAACAGGAAACAGTTCAGAAATACAAATTTGCCAGAATATGTTTTTAGTTTCTTGCACACACATCACTATGGTGTACTTGCAATGTTTGTTTACAGAGATTTATATGGACTAGAATGCAGGTTAATACATGTGGCAACATCTTTTAAACCTCACTTTTCTATACCAGTTTAATGAGAGACGCAGAGCTTGCCATGTCAGCTGTAAGCCGAAATGAAAGACTATGCCCTATTACACCACTCTTGGAAGTGTTGTCATCTTTCTAAAGAACTTAATGAGTGTGTCAGTGCCTTTTAGGGGTGAGATAACAAATATAAAGTAGCCTTTAAGAACTAGATTACCTCTTTTTCACACCGCATGCTCTCTAAATGTGTGTAGTAGAAGCTGTACGAACCAGTTTCTGCTCATTATGCAAGACAGTTGGGTATAGAGCTGTGTGTTCAAATGCTTGTGTGAAACCTGCCTAGCTAACAGATCTGTGGTTCTGGGACTGAATGCTGACATAGCTGTGAGCAAATGTGTACAAGGGTATGGCAGACTTGTAGTGATTACGCCACACAAGGTAGGGGTAAGAGCACATACTTTATTGACTGTTCATCTCCACAGCTTCCAGGAACTGCCTCTCCTGGGATTCAAACAACAGCATTCCATTGACATGACAATGACATCATAGGGATAGAGAGCATGTGGAACAAGCTTAGAGGGAAACTACTACAACATCTCCTCTCTTTCCATTACTATCACAAGAAAATAGAAAGTAAAGCGAGGCAAAGGAAAATTAAGAGAAGAAGAAAATAAAACAAAAAAAATGCATCAAAACGCATTTGGGAGACAAAAACAGAGTGCAATGCTTTTCAGAGAAATAAGAAATAATTTACAGTTTTAACATATTCGGTGGGACAGTTGTCCTCCCACTCCTCCGTGGAGGTACATATCTCAAAGAAGTACTTTTATTGACAGTGGTCTCCCTTTGAGGAGAAACAGAGCGATCAGTATTTCCTGAGTCTAAACCCAGGTGCATTACAACCTTCATGGGAATCTTATAGATTCTGGACAGATTCCACCAATTTTTCCCATTGACCCTCACAGCAAAGCGTGACGTAGCATCCACTTTAACGGGAGGACCAAATTTTGACAGCCCCTTAGGGACCTTGAGAGGAGACTTAGGGGCATATTAGTAAGACCGGCGATAAAATTATCGCCGTTTTAGCGGCAGGAAACTGCCACTAAAACGGCGATAATGGGCTTGCTAATATGCGTTATAGAATTCAATAGAAGCCCAGGTTAGATGTCCTGCACATCTAACCTGGGCTCTGTTGGAATTCCATAACGCATATTATCAAGCCCATTATCGCCGTTTTAGCTGCAGATTTCCTGCCGCTAAAACGGCGATAATTTTATCGCCGGTCTTGCTAATATGCTCTAATCCTCACCTAATCCCCAACCGAAACAGAGGACTTAAAATCACTAACGTCTGAGGCAAGGGGTTGAGAGGAGGAATCAAGACCCCCTTGTTTGGGAACAGAGAGTGATAACAGAGAGTCCCCATTGTCTTGTCTCTCTTGGCATTTTAACAATAATCCCCACCTTTTCATCCAAGCAGGACACATGTGAAATGAAGCTTCTCTTCCTCTGAGAAGAGCAAAGGGACTTGATCCCGTAACTGCACTTGGTGTGGTGCGATGCGCCCACAAGATACTTTGGACAGCTTCTTTAATGTCCACTCTGGATGAAACAGCCCACTGAACGCACTCAACCAGAATACGGTTCGTCCGCTCAATGAAACCATTGGCCTGTGGGTGATATAAGGCCACACGCCGGTGGGTGATACCACACTGAACAAGGAACTCAGACATTTCCTTGGAGGTAAACTGTACCCCATTGTCGGATACAATTTCCTTTGGAAAACCCTCCCTGGCAAACAGACTCTGGAGGAACTTAATGACTTCATGGGAATTAGGATCTGTCATGAAATGGACCTCCCACCACTTGCTGAAATAGTCAGCCACAACCAGCGCGAACTTGCACTTGTTGGGAAGCACATTGAAAGGTCCTACAAAGTCAATGGCCAGCTTCAACCACGGACTATTCGGTACTTCCACTTGTTGTACTGGGGGTGAGACAATTTTAATAACCTTATCACTGGTACTACAAGTTATACATCCTTCCACCACATCATTGATTTGGCGGTCCATGGACGGCCACCAATACACACCCCGAATTCTTCTTTTGGTATTTGTTTGCCCCAGATGTCCCTCGTGACCAGCATCAATGATGCGACTCCTGAGAGACTCTGGAGGGACAAATTTATCCCCACGCATGATCATCTCTCCCCCTTCCAATGTAAGTTCATCCGCAACTTTGGCAAACGGATGTAGATCACTATCCAGGTGTTTTTCCTTTGGCCAACCAGCTACAATGAAGTGTTTCACTCTCTTAAGTACCAGGTCAGACTCCATCGCAGAAAACCAGTCATGTTCATTAAACGACCCCACACAACAAACATCAACTGCAGCTATGAGACAATCGTCATCCGCATCATGATCAAAGTCATTCTTAGTAAGAGGCAGAGGGGACCTTGAAAGATAATCAGCTCGTGTGTTGCGCCCACCAGGGATATGTGCCACAACAAAATTATACTGTAACAACTTAGAACTCAACCTGGCGATCCTGGGGGTATGGTCTCTGACAATCCAACCTTCCAGTATGGGAATAAGCGGCTTATGATCTGTAAATAGTTCAAAAGTCTTTCCCCACAAAAAACACTTGAAACGTTTGACAGCCCAACAACACGCCAGCAATTCTCTTTCAATAACAGAATAATTCTTTTCACTCGGGCGTAAGGCTCTTGACGCAAACCCCACAGTGTACTCTTTCCCTTCCTTGACTTGAGAAATAATCCCCCTAGACCGTCTAGACTAGCATCCACAGACACTTTGCATTGGAAGAGGGGGTCAAAAGGGGTGAGAATGCCACACGACTCCAATTCTTTTTTATCTGTACAAATTCTTCTTGGCAGGAGTCATCCCAGATAAAGTTAGACTTTTTCTTTAGAAGTTCACGCATGTGAACAGTTTTTGCGGCAAAATTGGAAATAAACTTTGTGTAAAATTCGCACAAACCTAGAAATGAAGAGACTTGTTCTTTAGAAATGGGACATGGCGCTTTGGATATTGCCTCAATGAGACCCTCTCTAGGTACAATCCCGTCACCAGAAATGCAGTGTCCCAGGTATTCTATGGACTCCACACAAAAACACACTTGAGTTTGTTCGCCACGATCCCCTTGCCTTCTAACCTCTCCAAAACTTTCGCAAGATTTTTATCATGCAACTCTTTATTCTTTCCAGCCACCAAAATGTCGTCTTGAAATACAACAGTATCAGTGACGCCCTCCAAAACCTTCTCCATAACCCGCTGGAAGACTGAGGCCGCCGAAGCCAATCCGAACGGCATCCTCTTAAACTGGAAGGTGCCAACAGGTGAGACAAAGGCGGTCAGATGCTTACAGGTATGGTCCAGCTCAACCTGATGGTATGCTGATGCGAGATCAATCTTAGAGAAATACCTCGCACCAGCAAACCTAGAAAGAATGTCATCAATGCGAGGAAGAGGATGTGAGTCTATCCAGATCTCCCTATTCAAGCTGCGCAAGTCAATGCATACCCTAAGATTACCATTCTTTTTGCGCGCGACTACCAAGGGAGATAACCAAAGTGATGATTCGATGGGTTCAATAACTCCTGACTCACACATTCTCTTGAGTTCTAACGACAAATCATCCCTAATACTGAAAGGCACATTGCGCAATTTGTGTTTTACTGGGAGAGCCCCTTCCTTGACTCTGATAAAGTGTTTGAAACCTTTAATAGAACCCACCTTCTCTCCAAAAACCTTAGGAAACCTAGCTGACCAATAAACCAAATCCTCGCCTTCGGATTGTTCACTCACAAGAGAAACTTGTTCTCGCGTCCCAGGTCTGAGAGTCATCCCAAACAACCCCTGGTGATACCAACCGAGAATGTTAAGTCCCTTCTTAGCTACATAAACTTTTCCTTCAATACGCCTATCTTTAAAGATAAGAGAAGTGACAAAAACCCAGACAACTCAATTCTCCTCCCTTCATACGAGACAGGGCTTCTGTCAGGAGGATTAAGAGGTTTGTCCCCCATGTACTCTCAAACAGCTCATCCGTGATCATGGTCATACGTGCCCCTGAATCCACTAACAGTTGTAAACACTTACCATCCACAAACACATCCACTATGGGATCAACACAATCCTCTGAATCATCCTTGACAACCACAACAAAATCAAAAAGAGAACTTACAACTTCACACACAGAATCGTTCTTAGATTCTTCAGAATACACCACATTGATACTTCCCCGGAAACCACACATTTTGGCAAAATGGCCCTGTTTCCCACATTTCCGACAAGATGCGTTCTTTGCCGGACAAACCCTTGAATTGGGGAAATGAGACGGGAACCCACACTTGGTACAGAGATTTCTTGAATAAGAACCCTTTTTCTCTGTTCTAGTGTATATAGGCTTATTCCCTTTTTGTTCAGACTGTGGTTTTGTTTTTGTCTTCCTGTACCTTCTCACTCATATCTTTATGATCCTTGATTGCATTCACCACACTCTTGTCAGGTTTGAGTTCTCTCGAGGCTTTTTGCGATAGCTCGATGCTCTTCACAATGGTAACCGTCTCATCAAGAGAAGGATTCTTTAGTGTGAGCAATTTCTCTTGGACTTTTTTGTCTCTACAATGTACCACAATTTGGTCACGAATGAGTTGAGAGGTGAAATGTTCAAATTCACACTCTGAAGCCAGAATGCGTAAAGCAGCTACATACGACACTATACTCTCATCACTCTCTTGTTCTCTGGTAAAGAACTTGTGCCTAGCCACCACTAGGCTACTTTCCACATCAAATTGTTTCTCCAGCATAGCTACAGCTTGATCATAAACATCTATTTCCTCTTGACCCTCAACAATGGCCAAAGGAGGTAAATGTTCCAACACAGCTTGACCCTCAAACCCCAGATTATGCTCTAAAATGAAACGTTTCCTTTGTGCGCTAAATCTTGAGCCCCCCATAGCACCTAAATATTTTACGAAAGCTCTATACCATACTTTCCACTTGTTTAAAGTCTCACCAGCGACGCAGTACAGACTGGAACGGCGATTCATTGGCAAGCGAAGATCCGATGAATGATGGGCGTACTTGTTTCTTTGACGTCTCAGCTAGATGACTCTGGACTGTAGCCACACGGATGAATCAGAAATAGCTAGAGACACAGAAGATAATCGCTGCACACGTAGGTGGAGAGAGGAACAGTCATCCTCGTCGCCAAATTTGTAGTGATTACGCCACACAAGGTAGGGGTAAGAGCACATACTTTATTGACTGTTCATCTCCACAGCTTCCAGGAACTGCCTCTCCTGGGATTCAAACAACAGCATTCCATTGACATGACAATGACATCATAGGGATAGAGAGCATGTGGAACAAGCTTAGAGGGAAACTACTACAAGACTGTATAGTTTTTAAGTTAGGGTGATCAGCTGAACCACACATGTCAGACTACCACTGTTTCACATCCAATCCTCAGTCAATATGTGTAGAAGAAACTGGGTGGATCACTTTTTGTTTATTATACAGGGCAGCTGGGGATGAAGCTGTGCATTCAAGTGCTTTCATGAGGCCTGCGTAGGAAAGAGATCTGTGCTTCTGCGACTGCTATTGAGGAAAAAAAGAAATATATAAAAACATTTTGTATAAAAAACATTTATATATTATTTATTTTTTTAAATCACAATGTATTATAATTAGATACCAGTGTCAGCTCCCCTATTTTAATGTTCTCAGATGTCATATAGCTTCCCCATACATGGTAATTTGAACGTGGTATAATGATTGAACAGTGGGGAAAAAACAATTGAATGGATTGAATAAAAATAAAACATAAAAGCATTGTACATCAGTATAAATATGTGTAACTATGTTTTACAGTCACTACAATTTCTTAACCATTTGTTTTTATGTATATTAACTCTACTATTTAACATAAATTGATATTAAAACTTTAACTATTAATATTATACTTGGTACAGTACTAAAAATACATTTACTTGCTTTTTAAAATTAATCTTTCATAAATCAAGTTAATAATAAAAACACTAATTATGAATACATGTAGAATCCAATCCATTCTATTTTTTAATGACATCACCCCCAATAGGTCGAATTATGTTCTTAGAACTTTGGCTGCAGAAATAACATATAGGAATTAGGTAGCTGAGAAGCCAATCTACGCTTTGAATTTCAGGTTGGTATCATTGCAATGTGTCCATCCGCAGATACATTTTAAAAACACAGTATAGTGTTGAGATGTTATAGTAGCTCCTTCATCAAAAATAATAGCTAGTATAAGTATAAGTTCTTCCTGAAATAGATATTTGACCTGCTATGACGTTTGTAATTTCTGTTTGTAATTTTGTTCCATCTGATCTACAACGTTGTAGCATTAAAATGAGATTTTTTCCAAATCTTTGTATGTGCAATGTAGACAACATGTCTGATCTACAATGTTAACACGTCATATCTTGGTTTGCTGTTTTAACCAATTTGTTAAAAGACACTGTTTGACAGTCTGATATTGTTAAGAATAGGAATCCTTCAGCATGTATTTCAGTGGTAGAAGTACGTAAACAATCTTCACACTTATGGTCCCATTTGTAACTCGGTCCAAATAAGTTATCAGTGTTTACTCCTTCGCCTTCTAATGCTCCAAGCATGACCATTATAAATTCTTGTGCATCTTGTTGTATTTTGGAAGTAAATGTCACTGATAAGGTACATATATCCAAAAGATGTTGAATGCTAGAAGCAGTATATATCTTACATATGTCATTCATCAATCAAAGAACTTTATTTCGATCACTACGGATCATAAAAGTACACCATAGAACAAACACAAACACGAATATAAATAAAACATAAAACATTAAAAATACTCATTCACGTTCCATTACAATAGCAGCACAGTAAAGCGATAAAAATTGCATCATTAATAGGACCGGAGAAGTTCATCATAAAATATTATTTAAAAAAAAGTGTACACATAAAATAGTCAAAACACACAATCCAGCTTTAGCAAAACCCTGCAGTATGGCGCAGCCTAAGGACTGTCAAGGGAACACTTGGCACGCCTGATGAACATTGCCATTGAAAACTTGGCTGTACAGAATACGATCATACGAGATGTATTTGTCTGCAGTATTCTATACGCCTCCTTGTACTTACTTACTCCCAGATTTCTACATAGTGGGGCTATCCATTTGGATCGAGACTGATTGTACAAGGGGCAAAAAAATAGAACATGCTCAAGTGACTCAAGTACCCCTTGGCAACAAGGACAATTTCCATCGACCCTGTCTCCTGCTTTGCTCCATTTACCTTTAAAATTATTTACGGGTAGGCAGCCATACCTTACTTCTGTCAGTAAGCAACTGTTGAAGTAAATTATGTAGTGCGGAACAGAATATTTTTCCACACGTTTCCATGATTTCATTAAGAAGATTTGGTAAATGAAATATTACATTCAGAACTACATTAGCATAACAGTTGATACCTGAAATGTTTTTTAACTGCTATTCTATAATGTCATCATCATTTTCCATTTTTCTTTCTTTATGCCTTCAACTTTCTCTTCAATGGTTTTCTTATCTTGACGTTCAGCTGAAAGTTTGATATATTTCTGTTTTGGACATAGTATACATTTCTCATATTTTGGGTATTCACCTAAACGAGGAGCATAAAGTCTTCTTAAGCGATTGTACTCTCTTACACAACTTGCATCAGCACTAATCTTTTTCTCATCAAATTCTATCAAATACAAAACGGAAAATGTTCTTACTCGAGACAATGCAACATATGCCATTCCCTCTTTGGACATAGTACTTCCAATGTTTACAAAAGCTCTTTCTATACTTAAACCTTGAGATTTGTGAATAGTTACTGCATATGCTAAAGACAGAGGAAACTGTTGTCTTCATACATACGAGTACTTTACAAGCAAAAAACGTATGAAACAATGCCCAACCTGTCTTACTTCATTAATCTAGTCAAGTTTTACAATCAAAAATTCTATTTCATCTCTATTGTGAAAATTCACAAAATCAACAACTTTTCCCATTGCTCCATTCACCAATCTTTCCTCTACATTCAAATTACTCCACCGTTTTTACATACATGTAAAAGGTTTTCTAATCCGGCAGTTTTAGATAGACTTTTCCAAAGAATCCAATTTTGTTTGTAGTTTTTCAGTAAGTAGAATTGTTACTCCATGGTGTTCCATTTTGTCAATAGCTTTAATTTCCAGAATTTGTTGTTTTTCCAGTTTCAGTAGTTGTTCAATAAAGTTAGAACCCTCTTGCAGTGTGGGCATTAGACAAACTATGGATTTG
This sequence comes from Calotriton arnoldi, assembly GCA_963921515.1. Classification (NCBI taxonomy): domain Eukaryota; kingdom Metazoa; phylum Chordata; class Amphibia; order Caudata; family Salamandridae; genus Calotriton; species Calotriton arnoldi. The sequence continues at coordinate 2,283,979 of CAWUFW010002249.1, forward strand.
TTTTGTACGAGCATAATGTACATTTGTTCTTGTCAGAGCACACCAGCGCTGTTGGCTGTGCGCACCGGGAACACTGACAGGCACCGGTGGAGAGCATAAGGGGAATCAAGAGGAAACTACATTTCCCGGCAGGCTTCGCGGTGTGCGTGTTGACGCGGACGTCATTGACGTCACCGCTACTTGAGGGACCGGAAGAATGGAGCCGGTGCCGCTAATCCTGGGTGTTCTTGGAGAGTCTGGGTAACCAAAGGTTTAGTAAGGGTGCTTTGTACCAGCTTTGTTTTTGTTTCATTGCCTTGGGGAAAAGCAGGAACTGATCCCGTGTTCGTAGTGCGCAGGCAGCGCACATAGACTGCTGGCTGTACACGACTCAGTGTTTGGAAAGCGGAGTGCTGCTTCCAAGCATTTCACTGTGGCACTTCTCCTCCCCCGTTTTCACTTGTGTTGGTGAGCTACAATTGCGTCTAGCTCATGCAGAGTGCGGGGATTAGGAGGCTTATTTGTGGAAACTAACTGTGCACCTTAGTTCACCGGATTGTGGGGGATTACCACAGTCCTCGGTTTTGACTCCTCATTTACTTTCTCTATGTTTACTACGAACTTGGGATATTCAGCATCTAACCTGCATTGGGAGATTATGATTTGCATTCCTCAATATATGTTTGTATGAAGTACTACAACTGTGCTATTGACTGCTGCCGCATTGACCTTGTAATCAGGATTCAGTTCTTTCTGGTTGCTTTCACTGTCCTGTATTTATTTTCTCCACAGCAGGGGTTAGGACTAGAGAGAGCTACGTGGCCAAATCTCTCGACCCCTGTTCTGCCATCCTACTGCTAAAAAGAGGGTATGTGAGACTCATGTAGGCATACCTGTTACATTACCTGGAACTCATTATATGGTCTTTATGTGTTTCTTGTTTTATGTCCAAGTAGATGTGTATATATGCAGTGGATGAACTTCTACTAACAGATAGCTCTTGGAGCATAAGGCAGCACAATGTTTTACAGGCATATACAGGGGCAGAAATTATATGATTACATGTATCAGTATGTCAGAGTCATATGTGCTTAGCAGAAACGAAGGTCGATTACTTTTCCTTGTGTTTCAGGTCTCCTTCCCCAATGTTCCCTTCCTTAACTTCCCCCGCTTGATCACCTTTAATGTCTGTTTACTTGCTATCAGACATTGGGGATATCCGGAGGTGGATCACATCAGCTTCAATACGATCCTGAGGATACAGATCTGACAGAATTAGTGGCCCAAGAATATTATCCTCCTGGTCGTATTGAATGTGGAAATGGCTACCTTAGATGACATACTGTCAGCCTTGGCTCAGGTACAAAGCGAGCTTGCAGCTTCTAGAGCAGAAACTGCTGCCTTACAGGCTAGGGTGGACGGTTTGCAAAGAAACCCTTTTGATGCAGGTCCTACCGTGCCTGCTCAGACCCCGCCCATAGTAGTGGAAGTGCCCACCTCAGTTCCCCTGGCCACTCCCGAGCGGTCCCATGGAGAGAGAAGCAAAGTGCAGGTGTTTCTCACACAAATAGTGCTACACTTCTCATGTAGGGCCAAGGCCTACACGACTAACCATTCTAGAGTCGCTTTTTTGATTTCGTATTTAGTTTTGGATGCGGCTCAGTGGGCGATTCCCTTGGTGAAAAGGGATGACCCACTGCTATATGACTGGGAGGCCTTTCTGGTGGAGTTCGAAAAGACCTTCAATCGACGAGCCGCCTCTTTCACTGCAGATAATGATTTATTGGAACTCCGGCAAGGGAACCGCGACTTGATCGCATATTTGAACGACTTCCCCAGACTGGTAACCGAAACGAATTGGCCTGAATCCAAGCAATCCGCTATATTTTACTAAGGGCTAAAAGAAGAGCTTAAAGACGTGGTGGCTCAAATCGACCCTCAGCCTACCTCCTGTGAAGCACTGATTGATCTTGTACTACGTTTGGACCACCGTCTAAGCGAGAGAAGAGGAGAGAGCCGGAGGAAGGAACGGCTGATGACAAAGATGGAACGTCCCCGAACGTTTGAGACCAGTGTTCTTCCAAAGCATGAACCTATTAAAATTGGGACAATAAGAGCTGCCTTAACCCCTGAAGAAAGGGATTACAGAAGAAAGAAGGGACTTAGTATGTACTGTGGCAGGAAAGGAAATTTCATCAAGGAATGCTCCTTGAAGCCGAAATCCTTTAGGCCTAGCAACAAGCAAGTGCCAGTGATTACGGTGGATCCTGTATCGGGAAAGGAACATGCTTTTCAGGAGAAAGAAAAGTACGAAGCGGTTTTCGCAGTAGACGGGAGACGTCTAGACTCAGGCCCTATTTGTTACAGCACCGAAGAACTTGAAGTGTTGTATGGCTCAGAACACCTCGAACGACTGTCCTTTAACATAATCCAAGCACCACAGTAGGGTATAATTCTGGGTTTACCTTGGCTTCAACTCCATAACCCGACTATTGACTGGTTGGATAAAACGGTGCAGATGGAGTCTGGGTTCTGTAAGGGCCACTGCATCAAGAGGATGGGGAAAGAATCCAAAGCATTGGCTCTGCGGCATCATATAGCCACTGCCGCTGAAAAAATGGTAACGTTACCCAAGGAATATAACGATTTTGCAGATGTCTTCAATGAGATAAAGGCTGAAACTCTTCCACCACACCTACAGTACGACTGCCAAATAGACTTGGTTCCTGGAGCTCTTGTCCCGAGTGGGAGGGTATACGCCTTAACGGAACCCAAAAATGAGCATCTCAGACGGTATTTGGACACTTATCTTGCGTTGGGCTTCATAAGGGGATCCAAACACCGGCTGCTTCCCCTTTGTTCTTCATACCAAAGGCCAACGGAGATCTGCAAACATGTATTGACTACCAAGTCCTGAACGCCATCATGATAAAGAACCGGTACCCGTTACCCTTAATTCCAGTCCTGTTGGAACAGGTAAAAGATGCTGTGGTGTACACTCGTTTGGATCTGAAAGGAGCCTACCATTTGGTCCGAATGAGAGAAGGGGATGAATGGAAGACCGCCTTCAAGACACGATACGGCCTTTATGAGTACTTAGTGATGCTGTTCGGCTTATGTAATGCCCCGGCAGCATTCCAGTTCTTCCTAAATGACGTCTTGAGGGACTTCTTGGACAAGCACGTTTTAGTCTATATCGACGACATCCTGATATATTCTGCAGATGAAAACATACACAGCCAACATGTGCGTTCAGTTTTACAGGCTCTACTTCTAAACCATCTATATTGTAAGATTAGCAAGTGCGAATTTAGAGTCACCACCGTGGAGTTTCTGGGAGTGATGCTCACCCCGTTGGGTCAAGAAATGGCGTATCATGAGATTAAGGCAGTGGCAGATTGGCCTACTCCACAAAACATCCGAGATGTCCAGTGTTTCTTGGGGTTCGCAAACTTTTATCGCAGGTTCATCAGTCACTTCTCGAATTTGGTAGCCCCTATCACCAAATTGTTAAGGAAAAAGACACCGTTCTGTTGGACAGAGGAAGCCCAGAACAGTTTTTTGGATCTGAAAAAGGCCTTTGTGTCCGCACCTGTGTTGGTTCATGCGGACCCCGACAGACCCCAAATGGTGGAAGCTGATGCCTCAGAAGTTAGCTGTGGGTGCGGTGTTATCCCAGAGACATTCTATAACCGGACAGCTTCACCCAGTTGCCTACATGTCTCGGTAGCTCAATACAGCAGAGAAGAATTATACTATTGCTGAGAAAGAGCTTTTGGCCATAAAGAACGCTTTTATGGAATGGAGGCACCTCCTGATGGGAGCCAAACACGTAGTGTCTGTGTTTACAGACCACCGCAACCTGCAATTTATGAGAGCAGCCAGACATTTAAAGCCACATCAATTAAGATGGATGCTGTTTTTTGCGGAGTTTGATTTTTGTAGTGACATACCGTCCTGGCAGCGAGAACAAGGAAGCAGATGCGCTTATCCGACAGGAAACACCAATCACTACTGAGGAGAATCGCACACAGATGATCATCGAGAACCTAAAGGTGATTTGTGTAACCTATACTGATACATTTCTGAAGAGAGTGGTTCAGAGGAGCCAAACCACAGACTGTAAGAGGTGAATAAATAGTCATCCCGAATGGCAGGTCAAACAGGGCCCACCTATGAGGGGGAACCAGCTTCTTATCCCCACGATTCCTTTATGACAACAGGTGTTCACCTGGTGCCATAATTCGCCTAGTGCAGGACACAATGGTACACTCAAAACTATCGAAAGAATCACAAGGCAATTTTGGTGGCCCACCTTGCGCCAAGACGTCAGAAAATGGGTACAGGAATGTGTGAAGTGCACCCAAATGAAACAGGACACTACCAAACGAGCAGGGCTGTTACAATCACTCCCTACACCCCTGAAACCATGGGAGAGTATATCACTGGATTTCGTAGTGGGGTTGTCACTTGATCAAGGGTACACAGTGATTCTGGTGGTGGTAGACTCTCTTACAAAGATGGCCCATTTCATATCTTGTAAACAACTACCCACGGCCGGTAACTTGGCTCTTCTACTACTAACTAACATTGTCAGGTTACACGGTCTTCCCCAGGCTATCATCTCTGACAGGGAAACGCAGTTCACGGCGCAATTTTGGAAATCCTGGTGTGCCACTTTGCACATATCCTCGGACCTTTCCACTAATTTTCACCCACAATCCGATGGGCAGACGGAAAGAGTCAACCAAACCCTGAAACAATATCTTAGATGTTACGTTGACAGCAACACTGAAGCGTGGGTGGAAAATCTATGGTTGGCAGAGGTAGCCTACAACAGCGCATCTCACAGCTCCACACATCAATCACCCTATTATTTCACGTATGGGTTTCATCCGCGTTTTCTTCCTTTTCTGAACCCTTTAAGTACAGATCACATTCCAGAAGTGAAGGATAGGATTAAACACATACAGAACACTTTGAGGGAAGCACGCACCAGATTAAGCGAGGCTAAAGCTGCATATAAACAATACGCAGATAATCGCAGGCACCAGGGCCCCACCTACAAAACAGGGGATTATGTATGGTTGTCAACAAAAAACATCAGTTTCAAGAAGTACAGCATCTTCAATCCTAAATACATAGGGCCATATAAGGTGATTAAAAAGATAAACCCTGTTGTAGTCAAACTTGCTCTTCCATCAAGTCTCAGAATACATCCTGCATTCCATGTTTCCTTGCTTAAACTATCTCTCACCTCTAGAGGGAGTCCACCTGCTGCATTTATGGTGAATAATGAACCAGAGCACGAAGTCAGGGGAATAGTGGACTCTAAGATACGTAGGACAAGCTATGGTATCTCATAGCCTAGAAAGGGTACGGGAAGGAAGTGAACTCTTGGGAACCAGCAGGGGGAGTGCATGCCCCTAGGTTGGTTACCGCTTTTCATGCACGATACCCTACAAAGCCATGCCTCTGTCAGTGTTCTTCAGAGAAGGGATGTACAGTCAGAGCACGCCAGCGCTGATGGCTGTGCGCACCGGGAACACTGACAGGTACTGGTGGAGAGCGTAAGGGGAATCAAGAGGAAACTACATTTCCCGGCAGGCTTCGCGGTGTGCGTGCTGACGCGCACGTCATTGATGTCACCGCTACTTGAGGGACCGGAAGAATGGAGCCGGTGCCGCTAATCCTGTGTGTTCTCGGAGAGTCTGGGTTACCGAAGGTTCGGTAAGGGTGCTTTGCACCAGCTTTGTTTTTCTTTCATTGCCTTGGGGAAAAGCGGGAACTCATCCCGTGTTCGTAGTGCACAGGCAGCGCACATAGACTGCTGGCTGTACACAACTCAGCGTTTGGAAAGCGGAGTGCTGCTTCCAAGCATTTCACTGTGGCAATTCTCCTCCCCAGTTTTCACTCGTGTTGGCGAGCTACAATTGCGTCTAGCTCATGCAGAGTGCGGGGGTGAGGAGGCTTATTTGTAAATACTAACTGTGCACCTTAGTTCACCGGATTGTGGGAGATTACCACAGTCCTCGGTTTTGACTCCTCATTTACTTTCTCTATGTTTACTACAAATTGGGGATATTCAGCATGTAAACTGCATTGGGGGATTAGGATTTACATTCCTCAATATATGTTTGTATGAAGTAATACAACTGTGCTATTGACTGCTGCCGCATTGACCTTGTAATCAGGATTCATTCCTTTCTGGTTGCTTTCACTGTCCTGTATTTATTTTCTCCACAGCAGGGGTTAGCACTAGAGAGAGCTACGTGGCCAGATCTCTCGACCCCTGTTCTGCCATCCTACTGCTAAAAAGAGGGTATTTGAGACTCATGTAGGCATACCTGTTACATTACCTGGAAGTCATTATATGGTCTATATGTGTTTCTTGTTTTATGTTCAAATAGATGTATATATATGCAGTGGATGATCTTCTACTAACAGACAGCTCTTGGAGCATAAGGCAGCACAACGTTAATTTCTTTACAGGCATATACAGGGGCAGAAATGATATGATTACATGGATCAGTATGTCAGAGTCATATGTGCTTAGCAGAAATGAAGGTTGATTACTTTTCCTTGTGTTCAGGTCTCCCTCCCCACTGTTCCCTTCCTTACCTTCCCCCGCTTGATCACCTTTAATGTCTGTTTACTTGCTATCAGACATTGGGGATATCAGGAGGTGGACCACATCAGCTTCAATACGATCCTGAGGATACACAACTGACAGTTCTGCTGGTGTTTTTTCAGCTGCAAATAATTCCTTATTAGCTGACTTTCTAAACTTTATTTACCATGTTTTGTCAACATGCAAACTCTTATGTCTTTAAGAATATTTCCGTAATCTTCATCAGCTGCTTGTCGCATATTTTTAACAAGTTCTTTATATTCAAAGTTTAACCAAATATTTGCATTTCAAATACTTCCCAAAAATTTCCTAGTGTCATCATGGAGAGTTGTTTTAAAAACAGGTTGTCCTTTAACAGAAGTAAGTTGTAGTAGGTCTCCAAATACAATTAAAAGCTTTCCTCCAAACAGCATATCGTACTCTGTTTTTAAAATCTGTTGCATTCCCAAGGGTACAAAGGCAAGCATTAAGTTTGAGACCATGCTCACGTCATCAATGATTAAAAGTTTCATGGGCATATTCTCAAGGACTTATCGCCGATTTATCGGCACTTTAGCGCCGCAAAAGTGGCGATAGATTTATCGCCCTATTCTCAAGCTGGTGCAAACTGCCGATATCGCCAGTTTTCCAGCGATAGCTTCCGCAAAAATCATTGCCACGGATGAGAGCGACAACTAACGGTAATGATATGCAGAGTAGGCATTCCCGTGCAAAAACACACGAAAACACCACTTCGCGATATTCTCAACGACCAGCCAGATCTGCGATGTGATCCAGAAACAGGCAATAAGGCGCGTTAGCAGCAGGGATTTAACACCTGCCTTTTACTGGTGTTAAGCAGGACGACAACCTGCAGTATGAAAGGGAGCCCAGCCCAGAGCCACATCTGAAGACCAACACATGTCATGGAGCTACTGATCATGCAGCTCGGAGACCCAAGAGGTCCACAACACCCACCGCCACCACCCCCAGCCCCCCAACCCTCCCCGGACTACCACCTAGGCAGCACAGAACAAGACAGCTGACCTTCTGAAAATGGCATGGCCCCTCAGCCACACAATTGCAGAATGTGGGGAGAGGTGGGAACCAAGTATGTGTGAAGGAGGCAAGTCACCCATGAATAAGAATGTACACAATTTCAATTGTGGCGGTGATGTGCTGGACAGACTTCAGTATGCAGAGCACAGACATGTCCATGTGGACATATACTGCTGGTGTTTGTAGTGTTGTGGACAGTGGATGCAACCATGTTACCTCAGGCAGTGGGGAAGACCTCGGTCATGTAGCTGTGTCCCCCCCTGTAAGCGTAAGCGGAGTGGGCTAGTCCATCGTACGCCAGTCCAGCGTAGGAGTGTAAATAAATAGGCCGGGGCTCTCGGCGTGGTTCACTTCCGGGATGGCCAACGCATCTGCCAGGGCGGCGCCCCTCACCCTGCCACGAGTCCGCCTCCGTGACCACCAGCCTCCTCAGCCGATCGCTGGCTTCTGCGACACAGGCCCCCAGCGCACTCAGTGGCACAGCACCGCGGAGTTATGTGTGTGCTGACTACTGCCTTCGGCCTACACTGCGGTCAGCAGGACCCCCAAATCAAATTGAGTCTTGATTTATTTATGGCACAGTCCAGTAGGCAACAGACATTGCTTCCAGTGCGGCCCGCCCGGACAACGCATCATCGCAGGCTGCGCACCCGCTGAACGCTTCAGGTGCCACTAACTCTGTGCAGCTCAAGTCAACACCACGTGGCTGTGGGCCCTTGCTGACCGCTGCCTCCGGCCTACACTGCGGTCAGCAGGGCTCACACATATCAAATCCAATCCTGACCTGCAAGGACACGCTATCATCGCTGGCTGCACACCCGCCACCACTGCCAGGACCACCTCCAACCAACAACTGCCAGAGTCAAAGGAGTCTTACAGCCAGCCTATCAAAGTTGCTCACACCTGACTTGGATGCCATCATCAGCTTGATATCCTGCTCAGCTCTTCAGGTGCCACTAACTCAGTGCACCACAAGTCATGGACCCTTTATGATTGAGCCTTGTGTGTGTGATGTCAGAGCTGGTGCCCCTACCTCAGTGCACCACAAGTCATGGACCCTTTCTGATTGAGTCTTGTGTGTGTGAGATCCGATGATCACTGTTCTAGTTGTTGCCAGCACCAACCACTTCCTGAGGGCTGGCTTACACTCACCCCACACCCATCCAGCACAGGTGTCACTGGACATGTGAGCCTGGTAATAAAAAGGGGCCGGGCACACGTGCCCGTAGCCAGTTCCACTATCTATCTAAGTGTGTCCGTGTGGTCATTATGTATGCATGATGGCCCCGGGCCCTACCACATTACATTGTGCTGTGGACAGCGGATGCAACCATGTCATCTCAGGCAGTGAGTAAGACCTTGGACACGTAGATTTGTCATCCCCCCTGTTAGTATAAGCGGAGTGGGCTGGACCGGCGTACACCAGTCCAGCGTAGGGGTGTGAAGAATTTGCCCAGGGCTCTGGGAGTGGTTCAGTGCTGGCCTGGACAAGGAAGTAACTAATGCGTGTGTCTCTGTCGTAGTGTCGGCGCCACCCAGCCGCAATAGACAATGTTGCAAAGTAGCATGCACCCGGATGGCGGGCATACACGAACGGAGAAATACATGCCAAGTGTTGTGTGTATCTGTATTGCCGCAGCATGAGCCAAATGCCTAGCCTTAATCACAGCACGAGTTCAGCTGGGCATGAACTCTACATCTGTGTCCGCCCTATCCTTACCATAGGCCTACACTCATGTGGCCACCCACCTTCAATGGCCAACATCACAGTGTCATTGTCAGGCTTATGGACATGCGCAGACAGGCATGACAATGGTGTGCCGTAGGAGTGCAAGTGATGCAACCGCGCAGCACACACAAGTAAATAGGCTCGGGGGAGGGAGGAGCAGCTGTGAGGCAAAGTAACACACAGTGATGCCGCTCATTTGCCACATGCAAGACATGTCAAACATGAATCCCAAAGTCGCACACATCCCATCCCACCCCCAACAAGCCACATCACATTTCCTGAATGCAAGCAGATGACAAACTAACATTAGGGATGAAAGCTCCTTTGTCTGAACTATCAGGCGGAAGCACATCTGCACCTCCGACCTCGGAATTGCTTGTGGCCGGCACCCCCTGACAGATACTATAGCAGCTGATGACGACTCCCACACTATGCACAGCCCGATGAAAGACCAACGTATACACACCCCACACACAGAAGTCCTTGCTCGAAGTTATCTTGCATGGAATGGCCTTCCCACTTAATCCCACACCATCCCAGGCGTACAACCGTTGCACACTAAAACAACTCATTGATCCGAGCTGTGGCATTTCATCCACAGAACTGGTGCAGGTCAGAACAGTGCCACTTCAACCAGAGCCACTAATGCAATGGCAGAACATCCCGGACACATGCACAACCCCTGTCACGTGGAACTGTACCGTGCACGTATGCTGCATTTACTGGGGGCACTGCCATTGGCAGTGCTGCGGATCAGTTACCAGCTAAGCTTCCGCCTTGACAACATCACGTGCGTTCAGCCTGTGTTGCATTGTCGATCGTGCATATTCGAGTGGTCCATGGATGTCTGCCTATCCAACAGGACGGTAGCTGAACTGGATTTTGACATGTGTGTGCGCCCCCTGTTGGCCCACGACCAGGAGTGTCACCGTGATACCCGTTTATGGGATGCCTTGATACTTGGCATACATGCAGGCAGCTGGACCTGGGAGATTGCACAACTCCTCGTGTGCAGTGACCACATTGAACTGCTCCCCTATTGGGCTGTAGTGCTAATTGGTGAAAGGGGGTGGACGCAGCACATCTTTCCGGACCTGCTAATGGATTGCCTCGCCATCCTGTTTGATGAAGCCGACAACGACCTCATGTTGGAAATGATAGCCTATGAAGCTGCAATCGCTTTCATGGACGAGTAACTACGTACCTGCAGCCACAACAGATTGGAGCCCATTGCACATGTCCCAACACCTTGTGCATCTTGGAGATCTGGTCACATATCCCACGACAACAGTGGACATGGCTGCATTCGCCTGGACTCCGAATACATGAGCGGACAACAACGCGGGTTAACACACACCTGTGAAAGGTGAGGCACTCCCCCGGAGTGGACAGCAGCGCTTGGCAACGTTCCTCATTCTGACATACTGCTGCATTGGTCTGCATGTTGTGGCACTCATCTTGCCCGTACTGACACGCATATGCTAATAAAGTCTACGCACCTTCACTTGTATTCAACTGTGATGAGTGTTGATTTGAATGACAATGTGTGTCTCACTGCCTATATGGGTCACGGCCATACATGTGCATTGATAGCATTACCCAGGGAGTACCTTTTTGTGGAATCACTGTCCCTACATTCATCCATACTTTCATACTTGATTGATCATAGCCATGACACATCTGTGTGAATTAGAATGTTTTATTCGCATTCAGTGTAGTGCTGAAGCTGAAGCAGTACAGGGCCATGCAAACCCCACTTTACATTGTTGCCCCGTGGAGGGCCAGCCAGAGTCATTTAGGGATTGACAAGTTCATCGGAAGAGGAAGACTTCAGTCCGCAGTGTGATTGCTGTGTCGTTGGTAACCAAACAAAACATGGCAGTCCATGTCGAGGTCCAAGGTGAGTGTAGCTGAGTGTATCGGGGGACAGTGGAAGGTGTTATTCCAGGGCATGATGCAGAGGGCAGAACCAAGCTGAAACAGGCCATATGGCGGAGATGAATGCTACCACTTCATTCTTACCACAAAGCCAGATTCATCATCATCTTCGTCCTCTGATGTGTCAGGTGCCTCACATGTGGGTGGTGGTGTTTAGTCTGCATCACTGTGTGGCACTGACACAGAAGGGGGCGGAGATGTGGATGGAGTAGTAGCAGCAGCATTCATCCGCGCCAGGCCTTATGGCGGCAATGCCATGACGAGGATCTGCAGGGCATGGAAGATCACAGCTACATCTTGCTGGTGTGCAGCCGTGGCAAACATTCTTTCCGCCTGCATCCGCTCCAAGCTCTCCATCATTCTCCTTATGTGTCCTAACTAACCCTGGGCGTAGTTTGCGTAGTCGCGCTACGCGAGGCTACGCGAAGTTACAAAAGCGCTATGTGAGCTATGCGTAGCTACGCGAGCGCGCGTCGTTGCTTGTCCCGCCCGTTTGCGATGCATTTTTCTTGCTCGCGAATGCGTATTGCGTGTTCGGGAGTCTGTTTGCGTGCTCAGGGGATAGTATCTCGCGAACTTACCCATGCGGTCACCTATGGGCGTGGCCATCTTGTTTTTCACTTGTCCCGCCCGTTCGCGATGCCTTATTTCCTGTTCCGGGTCGCGTATAGCGTGTTCGTGATGCGCATTTCATGTTCGGGAACGCGTCTTACGTGTTCGCAACGCTTTTTGCGTGCGTGCTGGGAAATATCGCGCGAACTTACCCACGCGGTCGCGATGGGCGCGGCCATCTTGTTTTTTCACTCTATGCTATGGTTCTGGGGCCTGCTTTTCTATCCTCCCTCTATCTTTGCCATCCTTAGGTTTCTACACTGTTTTTCTGATCTTTTTTATTTATTATCTATCCCTCTCTGTCCCTAAGTCTATATTTTGCATTTTATTTCTACTTTTACTGCGTTCTTTTCACTTTTCTACTGTTTTATATTACTTCCTTCTTTATGCTCCTACTTCTTCCCCTAACTTTATTTTTCCCTTCTAAATTTTCTTTTCCGCATCCCGCTCACCCCAGAACCATGCCTAAGGGTACTGACGGGCGCTCCAAGGGCAGGGCACCTGCGCCCAAGAGCCGCCTGCCTTGCGGCAGACTGCGCCCTGCAGGGGTGCAGGCCCGGGAGCTTTTTGGAGAGGTAGAGGTAGCCGCCCTTGTTTTTTTTTGTGCAGCGCCACCTCCCCTTGACCTTGGCAGCAGGGGGCAGGCCTGGCTCCGGGTACCCGACCCAGGAGAGTCACCGCTGGTGGGCGAAGGTGTGCCGGGCAGTGTTTCATCAATCAGGGGTCCGGCGCACCCATAACCAGCTGGCCCACCGGTGGTCAGACATCTTGGACCGGGAGCAGGACCTGCTGGACCTGCTAGGTGTCGAGGTCATGGGGCTTGGTGAGTAGCTAATATACTAGTAGTTTAAGTATTGTGTATAATTTTTGTCCGAATAGCAAGAATACTGCTGCTTACATTGCAGGTAAATTACGTTTCAAAATCTTCTGTGATTGTAGGACACAGGTGCTCGGCGCTACTCTTACTTGTTTGCAACTTTGCGCTCGCTTGGGCTGATTATGTAAGAGTTTACTTAGAGAACTTAAGTTAGGTAATGCTATTGCTAGAGAGACTCTAGTCCTTCCTTTGTCCTCCTGTCACTAAGAAGAGATAGTGGTGGATGGATTGATAGGTTTAGTTAGTATTAGTTGGTAATTGTTTAGAGGTCTGCGTGATGCATCCTCTCTGTCACTGAGTGCTGCTTACCCCAGTCCTTAGTAGAACCTTTTGTAGTTTGTTTAGTGAGTGGTAAGGCTTAGCAGTGTCACTAGCAGAACATCAGACGCAACCAACCAACAATTTGGTGTATGCACAAATTTATGCATGTGTCCTCCACCTATGCATTTTTGAGGGCTAAAATTTAAATGCAGACTTAGTGAACAATTGGCCCGTCTGGAATATGTGGGCTAGGTCAAGTGGTACATAGGCTTAGCTAGCATTCTGGAATCAGAATGGAACACTGGATTAGTGTTCATAAATAATAAGTAGACGGTCCGTGAATCCCGCAATAATACTACTAGTCGATCTGATTAGATAGGTCAATTTTATTGCAATTGTTGTTTCCTAAAATGTTTTTTGAGCGTTTTTTAAAATATTTTATTTATTTCACAGTATACCAATCATTAATGTTTGTATCTTTCTTTATTATATCTTACATGATCAGCACCCAGGGGCAAGAAGACGGGGTCACAGCCACAACCGGTGGGACAAGAAGAACATCAAGATGCCTCCCAGGGCCAGGACCGCTCCTCTACCGAGGGCTCTGCTGCTGGCCCCAGTAAGTCCTCCAGTGGTTAATATTAATAATTATATTTCCCTAACTTTTACTGCACTTTATTTTTTCCTAACTATTATTTCTGTTTCCTATTCCTAATTCTATTTTTTTCTAAATCTTCTTCGATCTAGACTGTTTCTAAATTCTTGTTATCCCGGCCTCTAACTGCCTCTGCTATGAGCCTATGACTCTCTGTACTACTACTATTAGTCTGTCTGTAGCTAAGCTTGCCCAGTTGGCCACTCTTTATTTAAAAGGTTTTAAATAAAACTCAGATTCACCAATAGCTCTAGCCACGGAGTCCAGTCCTTTGGGTTGTCATCTTCTGGTCTTCTTAATCTTTCTTGAGGCTTTTCGACAATTCCCACCAACAAAATGCCCAACCAGATATTTGACTATTTTTGATCGGATATACTATTACTGTTGTGGGGATTCTGCACAGCCACATACAGAACTATGCACAAGAAAATAGGATGTTGGTGATGGGAGGTTGGACCTTCCTCACACCTCAGTCAGAACCCACAATCCCCTGACCGACTAGCTATAGTCTCTCATTAGGTCCCCGAACCCCCCCCCGAAGATACCCAATGATTAGACAACCCAGAACATAATAACACCCTTTCGCTCACTCACTCGTGTAAGTCCACCACACCAAATACCACAGAGTCTATGTGTAAGTTCAAAAGGTTTATTTTCAACTAACAAGCTCTGTACGTTGTTCTACAATTCAATTCAGTATACTATACGAGCCAGCTCCAGCAGCAAAATGCATAAGATTAAAACAATAAACATTGTTACAACTCCATCGAAGACAAAAGATCTCTGTGCGAATTCTGGGGGACCCCTCACCTTAGAACATAGAAGTACTGGTTACATCATAAGCTCTGCAAAGCTCTGGTTCGTAGAAGGGAATCTTCCGCCTGCTATGAGAAAATGGTGCGCGTTAGATAGTATAATGTAAGCATTTCTCAGTCATGCCAAAAAGTGTAGCATGTTATGGCTAAGCAATACAGACTGACCAGAACTCCATAACAAAGTGGCTTGTTAATTTTTTGACCTCTTGTACGCAACGCTCAGACAGTAGCTGTATGACCTCATGTGGGCTCAAAGGCGTCACTCTTACACAACAAGCTGCGAGGTAACGTGACGTCACGTGCGCAAAAGACATGAAGCTAAAATGGTTGCATGGCTCAGGCTAACTTTGCAAAGAGTAGAGTAGACTAGAATGACCCTAGGGACCATAACACTACTAGTGTCTACTCTACTCTAGTACCCGATTTGGACTAGTGATTTATGTTGTATATGATTGTATGAATTAACTTTTTTTTCCAATCTTGCTAGTGAAAAAGAATAAATAGGGGGAGGTGTATATATGGCATCTAAAAATGTGTAATGTTTTTTCTAGGCATACTACCGACCACCAGTGCCGGGGCCAGCGGTGATGCGGCCATTCCGGAGGAAGCAGGAGATGCGGCAGCGGCACCTGCAGGAGCTACTAAAGGGGGTGAGCCAGCAGCAGCGGCGGGCGGTGGTAAGTTATATTCCTTACTTATTGACATTACACTAGCGGGAAGGGTGTACTGTACACTCAGTGTACTGTTGAGACTTAGTAAGTATGAAGTTGTAGTGAACATTAGACAACGGTTGAGGAAGACACCCTTTCTTAGCAATGGCATTAGCAATAGCATTAGCAGCGTGAGTTGAGTAACCAATGGCCTCTTCTATCTGACTCCAATTCAGCTGTGAAAGCTTTATGGAGAAGACAAAAAGTCAGATCAGATGACCTTGATGGATGTGTTGAACAAAAAGGGAAAGAAGGGTGGAAGGAGGAAGGACGGGCGAGATGTAATATGACTGGCAGAGAAGGATACGTTGGAAGCATCCTAGGTGGCTGATAGGAATCAGATGCATGGGTTGTTGAAGGATGGGTGGAAGGTGAAAGAAAAGATGCCTGCCTGGGTGCCGGCACCATATGGGTGGATAGGATAGCAAGAATCGTCAGCGGTGTTTGGGTCAAACTCAAAGGCAAGGCAAGCAAGGAAGGACGCATGGGTGGTTGTTGGTGAAACAAACTAAGGTTCGTTGAGAGATTAAGAAGAAGGATAGACGTTTACTTTGAATGGATGGATGCCTGGATGTATTCATCATAGATAGCATAGGTGGAGACTGTCACTGGATGCAGACCAGAGTCTTACTTTGAAGAGAATGTAAAAGAAACCGCACCACATTAGCAAAGCCGAGGGGAATATAAGTTGTATTTTCAGAATACTCCCTTGACTCACAGTAGTTTGCAAGCACATTATATATAGTTATATATATTGTGTATGTATGTAGTTATCAGCGCCTTCCTCCGACTCCGAGGACCTCTCCCTACCTATGTTAATTTTACTGTCAGCCAGCCTGCTATGGGGGGTGGCCTATCTGTTGGTTACACAATCAATCAAAACAAAGTACCTCATGTCGTCCCATATATAACCAATGATCATTGGATCAGATATATAATCTGCCTTTTTGTAGTAGTCAGGGCAGGGTGAAAGTGAAATTGAGCAATTGCCCTTGATGTAACAGAGAGAGTACGACCAGTGCCACCCGTAATAGAAAAATACGAGCTTCCCCACCTGCAGACAGTAGTAAAAAGAACTAACGTGAGTCTGCGTCATCACTCGAGTATGTTTGTCTTGGGCGCAAGCTGACTGAGCTGGCATGCCGGCTACAACAAGGTTATGTAATTTCGCTAAACTAAAGAGAAAAAGAAGACTGGTGTACTGTGCCATAGTGCTAGTATAATGCCTGAAACTCCCACAAATGTTAGAGGCCGAGGAAGTGGGAGGACAGATACATACCACAAATGTTATGTACTGTGCTTGCTAGTGCTACTGCTACTATGCCACTATGTGTTGAATTAATTTTGTGTTACTGTTTTGCTAAGAGTAATGGTAAAATATTCTTTTTTCTTTCTTGATATAGCTCCTCCAAAACCAACGAGGAAGGAGTTGACAGCCATGGCCCGGCGCCGGAAGCTGGAGGCCATCTGCACCGAGTACCGGCGGCTGGTGGCTCTGGCGGAGGAGGAGGAGGAGGTGGCAGCAGCTGCAGCCTCCTCCAATGCCCCGGGCCCCAGCCAGGCCCCTCCAGTGGTACGGCGCCGCGGTCAGGCAGCCGCCCGCCGCCGCACAACAACATCTTCCAGCATTACTGCTGCCCCCCCCCTGTGGATGGAACTGCAGGGCATATGCGTGCCGCATGCGCCTCCGGAATGCGCGACTGTAGGAGGAGGTAGAGGAGCTGAAGAAGAGAGTCAAGGTCCTGGAGAGGGAAACAGAAGAGCCCGCCACTAAGTTAAAGAGTAGACCCTGTTTGATTGCCCCTTTTTAATCCTTTTTTGGTGGGTGGGAATTGGGCGTTGGGCTTTATGGTCATTGGTTACCTTTGGACCTTCTCGTTTTGGACATTGGTTGGGGTTAGGGAGAGGGGTGGGTCAGGTGTTGTGGGATTTTTTTACATAGTTTATTTTTGTTAGGGGATTAAACTATATATATTTTTTATACTTTACATACGATGTGGTTAATGTTTTGTGGGGTTACTATTTTACGTCACACTGTTTCCTTGCTGCTGCAGGGCCACAGCCAGTGTTTGATTTAAATAATTGGCTGACTTTGTAAGACACAAACAGATAGATGCAGTACCCCTCACTGAGTGACTAGTCCTACTAGTACGGTCAGTCTCTCTTCCTAGTCCATTATTATACCTCTCGCAAACATCTTTTCTTTTCTTACCTGTGATTGATGTTTAAGTTAGGCACAGCGATGGCTGCATGAGGATGCAGGTTGGGTTTCCGAAGAGAATGCAGATGCCATGGTTGTGGTGGTAGTAGTAGACACTGGCAGTAGCATTTACAAAAAAAGAAAATGAGACAGTCAGTCGCCTGAGAGAGACTCTTGGAGGAGTAGTAGAGCGAAGTAAATAAAACATAATGGTGGAGGGGATAGCCTAGTACAACAAGTTACAAACTGTAGTTGTGTTGAGTCACTCAACTAGGCCTACACTCGACACAAGCGTAACCTTTAGTGCTGCCTGTGTGTAATAGGATGACAATCGATGCCGGCAATTAATGATGATGGATTAGGTTCCTTTGTTAAATAAGTTACCTCGCAAATATACTGATCATCATGGGTGGGCAAGCAGAAGAAGATCCGCCCCCTGCCTTGAAATTGAATTAGTGTTGCTTTCGCCACATCCGCCCCAGCAAGCGTGTGATCAATTATTGGTGTACATTTAATTTAGTCACACCTCAATAAATCACACAGCCCGGGGGAAGAGTGTTAGGGTTTGATGAATGGGTGGGAAGGGGGGTTTGGGGAAAGGTTTGACAAAGAAAAACAGTACGCATGGACAAACGACAAAAGAAAACACAATCTTTGTAGACTACCATATCCATGAATCTGTTAAGGGTGAAAAAGTAAATGCATGCATGATGATGATAACTTGATGGTTAATGATAAGTAAAACTTACTAACTACTACTAGACAATTAGACAGTGCAGGGCATCAGTATATTAATATTATGCAATTTGCCTTGCCTGTCTGCCCTCATTGAGACACGGATTACATACAGTTTGTGTTCTGTTCTGTTGTACCGGGCTTACTTTTAAAGATAGCAAAGAAAATTTAAAAATAGCTGTAGGGATGAATTATAAGCAGAGAGCAAACATAATTAATAATAACAACAACACACGGTAGTAATGATTGAAGACAAAAAATGAATCAAATTATTTAAAAGATGATGAAAGTTGATACTGTTACTGTGTTATCCTGGTCAAATGGGGAGTTGCATCTCGGTATTCCTCTTGGTCCTCAGTCCCTTCCATGGATGCTCCGTCCATCAATCTTGGGTGACGCCACTGCCTGCCTGGCAGATGTAGAGTCATTGGTAAGGTAAGTGTGCGTTGTTTTTCCAAGTATAACACAGGGTAAAAGCCGGCCTGTAAGTGAAAATGGAAAAACAAATGGGATATTGAAAAATCAATGAATAAAAAAAATGCATCAATTACGGTGGAGTGCAACAAGACAGAGAAGAGAACACTTTCAGACTGAGGCGGCATGGATAGATACATCATGTCTACTCTGTTTACAGCATTTTAAGCTACAACAACAACAGGACAGAGCAGGCCCACGGCACCGGGCCGTGACCAAACCTCCATTTAGCTTAAATTTTGACAGAGCCAGACAAAGCACATATGCAGCAACCTAGCATTTTCAAAATTAAGTGACTAAATCAATGCACCGCTGTCAGTCATACCACTGCACTCGACTCCACCACTACACGGACAGGTAGTAGGTCTGCTGTGGTTCTTGTTGCCTTGTGTTTACCTTTTATGCCACTTCATGAAACACAGTTATTCCATCAATCATCTCCGATCCTAAGTACTGACTGACTGCGAAGAGTATAGTATGTGGTCATCATGATCATGGTGTCCATGTCCAACTCAGTGTGTAGTGTACCGAGTGAGTCCAGAATCCATATTCAAATATCCAATGGATCGCCCTGCAGTAGAAGTACAATTTTGTTATTAAACAACAAGTCTGAGTGTTTACAGCATTAACCAGAAACAGTTACAGGAGGACACATATACAGCAGATAGCATTTTCCAAAGTAAGTAACTAAATCTCAACACACGACTGTCAGTCATACCTCCACTACTACACTCGTGACTACGTAACTCGACTCCACCACTACACAGACATGTAGGTCTGCTGTGGTTGTTGACTTGACTTATTTACCTTTTATGTCACTTGATTTGAAATGCCCTGAGTTATTCCATCAATCATCTCCGATCCAACTGACTGACTGCGAAGATAGTATGGTCATCATCATGGTGTTGTACGTGTTGTCCAACTCCAACTCAGTCTGTAGTGTACCGAGTACGACTCCGACTAAGTCAATATTCCATATTAAATAATGCAACGGATATTGGCCTGCAGTAGTAGGAGTACAATTTGGTTATTAAACAACAAGAAGGGAAACATTGACTGTCACTTGAGTCACTTTTAGTTGGTAGATTAATTACTAGTACAGTTCGACTTCATCAACACAAAAAACAGCAATCACTCTGAGTCTGCATCCAACGAATGCCATCATTACCTGTCTTGCTCTTTTCTTTGGCTGTCAGATGCCTAGTTCTGACAGGTGTGTGTTTTTTGACCGAGGCAGTGGCCTCATTATTACTCCACATTCATTTTGAGTGTTAGTCGCTGTTTCGGTTTTCTTATTCATCTGTGGCACTTTGTCGCAGTTGAAGTTGGTTCACATGGTCAGCGCTGTGAGATGGGCCGCGGCCTGGGTAGCGGTCATTGGTCAAATTGAGTTTGCAGAAATGTGACATGTCAGCAAGTTTCTTCGAAGAGTCTTGTCTTTCTCTGCCAAGTACCTTCTGTTCTGACATTGATGAGCTTTTGATGCCTGCCGAGGCGGTAGCCTTCTGACAGTGATGAGTTTCGGCTCGGAAACAAAAGGAGGATAGCTATAGTCATGTTCCACTTCTTCTTGAGGGACTGTTAGAGGCAACATTTCTTGTACTATTCTCCATCCAATGTCTGGCTTGAGGGAAATGTATTTAGGGCGAGTCAGGAAGATGGAGCAGGACTCTGAGGAGTGGACAGTTAAATGCACAGAGGTGCAACTCCAATATGGAAATAAAAAGAGAAGACGGTGGTGATGGATTTGTTGTGATTCGAACCAGAAAGACAGAGACACACACAAATAAAGGAAGGAAGAAAGTAACAATTTGAAAGCCTAGTTGTCAGGGAAGAGGAGCTCGTCCTCAAACTCTGGTGGTTCGATCAGAAGTAGGTCATCTAACACAGTACTTCCGTCACCTAAGTCGCTCTCCTCTTCCTGCTGTGATTCAGGTATTTTGTACTCTGGTGGTATAAAGTGCTGATTCATTTTGATCATGGTTAACCTCTCCACGCTTTGGGCGAGAGACTGGTCCTTTTCACAGTTACAATGGCACCAGCAGCACTGAAAACACGCTCAGAAGAGACACTTGCGACAGGGGAAGCCAGATACTTTATCGCCAGCCTGCTGAGCACTGTCCATTGGCTTCTTTTCCCATTCCAATACACCAATGGGTTTTGATCCATGAAGACCTCTGTTGTGTCATCCAGATAGGCCTGGACCGTACGCTCAATGCTCAGAGGAACTCCGATTTTCTTGGCATCTTTTGCCTGTGCATCAGCACTGGACTTACCATACCCATGCCGTAGAAACCAATCAGTTGCCGATTGTACTGTGGCTGATGATCCTGTTCTTGCTGTTGTTGATGTTAGTGGTGTTGTTGGTGACTGCTGGGAGGCAAACGCACTGCCCTCAGGCTCTGAAGTAGAACTTGACTCTGGATGACCTGTAGTACTTGTTCTGGCCTGGGGTGGCGGGCCTCTAATTACCAGCCGTTCGTTTTCGAACTTAGTGGCTTCCTCAGCTATCAAAGTTTTGTACTTGGCAACATCTATTTCTGAAAAAGGAATTACTGCCTTACTGTTCAGAAATACTTTGTACCGTGGATCCAAAATTGTGGCAGTAATGTAATGTTGATGTGACACAATGTTATTTTGAATCCTTGTATTTTCAGATAAGCTAACACTAAGGATTCCGCCAAATAATATGCGTCTTGTTTGTCATCCACACCTGCGTACATTTCAGACACCTCCTTCAGCTGTTGCTCTAGCATGTGCAACAATGTAATAGCTTGGCCCATAGTACAGTCCTCCCTGCTGACTTCACGTGTGAAGACCTCAAAAGGAAGTAGCATCTCTGTCAGGCATTTAACAAGGTCCCATTGGCCCATCTCAACGGTCATGCCTCTCACAGTAGGATCCCCTAATCTTTGCATGACATAAGCATTGAGTGGTATGTACTGCTCAAACAGACGATCAAGCATGTAATAAGTTGAGTTCCAACGTGTTGGCACCTCCTGGATGAGTGCTTTGACTGGCATTTTATGCTCACGTTGAATGACCCTCAGCTGCTTCCGGGCTTTAAAAGAATGGCTGAAATGTGTGCATATTCTTCTGCAGGTGGCCAGTAAGTTGCTGACTTTGTATTCATTTTTCAGAAAGTCTTGAACAACAATGTTAATGCAGTGTGCCAAACACGGGACCCCGAAATAGCCACCATCTTTCATGGCCCTAACTACATTACTGCCATTGTCCGTGGCAACCAAACCAATGTTAAGCCCTCTTGGGCGCAGCCACTCAAAGACCTTGCTGTTAAAGTCATCCAAAATGTTTGCAGCAGTATGAGATTTCTCCATGGCAAACATGGCTACAGTTGCATGTTTGCGAGTGGCATGAAAAATCTCAGCAGCGTCAACACCAGCAGATATCTTTTCTCTAACCCCCACAAAAGAGATCCAGTCTGCAGTGATGCACATGTAATCAGTGGCTTGGCAACTGGTCCACATGTCTGTTGTCAGGTGGATACTCTGAACAGCACTCTGCTTCAAGACTTTTCCAAGCAATTGCAGCACGTCGTGATGTAGTGCTGGAACAGCAACTGTGATGAGATAGTAGCGGCTGGCAACCTGCCATTTTGGGCAGATGGCTGTCACAAATTCCAGAAAACCCACCCCTTCAACAAAAGAAAAAGGGAGAAGGTCCAGTGCTAACATTTTAGCCAGCTTCGCATTGTACAAACGTGCTATTGGGTGGTTGCGTTCGTACTGCCCCTCCGCCCCTACACATGCTGATAATGGTAGGCTGCATGGTTTTCCTTTCTGTTAGGCTCAACGACGCACTTTTTTTCATTGCGGTACTCCTTGCTGTCTCAGGCTGACTCTTACTAGTCTTGTGCCACTGAGATGTTGCTGAGGATGTGGGCGAAACCACTGCACTGCTGGGGACAGGGCTACTTTGTGTACCACTACCAGAGAGAATTTCTCCCTGTCCTTCCTCTTCCACCGTGATCGGATCTTCTACTCGTTTATCCCCACCAACACCAATGGTTGCAGTTTTTATGCCGCGAAGGTGGTCCTCCCAGTCGATCAAGTGGTGTTTTTTCAGATGGGTTTTTTGGCCTCCGGTACCATAGTTTGTACCAAGCTTACCCCGACTAACAGAGGTATTACAAATGGAGCATATAGTAATGTTCTCCTCCTTTTCGCTAACCGTAAAGAAGTCCCAAACTGAGGAGCTTAACTTTTGTCTCCTGCTGGAGGTGCCACTTCCAATGCCGGATGAACTGGAGGGTGTGCGTTGAAATTGACTCTGTACAGTACCACTACCTACTTCTACTGAGGTGGTGGTTGTGCTGGTTGTAGGTCGCTGCCGGGCCTTTGCTAATGCAAATATGGAAGCTGTAGGTCGCGTTGGTGTTACCTGTGTTGGAGGTATGCGTGCTACATCCCTCGCAGCGATTTTGGATAGGGTAATAATGTTGGTCTCCATCTCCTCGGGGCCGGGAGTAATGTTCATGATGACTGGCTCATCATCATCCTGCTGTTCTACATCGACCTCCATAAGTGTAAGGCTTTCTGGAACCTTCCTTTTCCCTAGCCTGGTCTTGGGACGTGTCTCCCTCTCAAACTCAGTTTGTGGCTTTTAAGTGGCATCTAGATCATCAGAAGGGGTGCTTGGTGAAGAACTTGATGGACTAACCCTCCTTTTCCTTGCTGGGGATTTGGAAGACAATGGATCTTCTGAATGAGTGGCTTCCTCTTCTTCTTCCTCTGCATGAGGCTCAATTTCCTGAACTGCCCCTACTTCGGGAGGAACAACTACTATTGCGGGCGGTGGTTGCGGCTGTTGTTGACCACTTATCTGCTGTGTTTCCTCCTGCGTTGATTGGGTACTACTTTGAGATAGCGATAAGTTTATCTCAGGCTCAGCATCACTGGTTTCCACCATTAGGCTGGCTACCTCTTCTACACTCATGTGCTTGGGCCTGGGTTGGTGGGTTGGGCCCACTGATGCAGAGGTGCTGCCCCCAGCTTGCCCCCCAGACACCGCTGCTGCAGGCGTAATTTTTTGTTTCCCAAAAAAGGTATTGGGCGGCACACCAGACTTATGTGTCACTTCCTTCTTCTGTTCCTTCTTCTCAATAGCAACTTTCTTGGTACTGGAGGACCTGGTACCTGCTTTCTTTGGGCCCATCTTCTTCAATCAATCAATCAATCAATCAATCAGGAGTTTGTTAAAGCGCGACTACTCACCCGTAAGGGTCTCAAGGCGCTGGGGGGGGGTGCAGGTTCCATCCATCAAGGAGGGGGTCTGTCGAAAAGCCAGGTTTTGAGATTTCTTGCGAAGATGGGGAGCGATGTTGTCTGTCTGAGGTGGAGCGGAAGGGCGTTCCATGCTTTGGCCGCGAGGAAGGAGAAGGAGCGGCCTCCCGATCTGGTCTTTCTGGTGCGGGGGACCACGGCGTAGGAGAGCTGGGCTGATCGTAGGGTCCTTTGGGGTGCGTGGAATTTGAGTCGGCTGTTCAGGTATGCTGGTCCGGTGCCATGGAGGGCCTTGTGTGCGTGGGTGAGCATCTTGAAGGTGATTCTCGCCTCGACAGGGAGCCAGTGGAGTGTGCGCAGGTGCTGGGAGATGTGGCAGTGTTTTGGCAGGTTGAGGACCAGTCTTGCGGCGGCGTTCTGGATGTTCTGTAGCTTGCGGGTGAGGTTTTTGTTTATTCCGGCGTAGAGTGCGTTGCCGTAGTTGAGTCTGCTGGTGACCAGGGCGTGAGTGACGGTCTTTCGAGGGTGTGGAAGCAGGAAGATGAGACAGAGTTGATCTGGCGGTCCATTTTGAGCTCGGAGTCCAGGATGATTCCCAGGTTGCGTGCGTGGTCCGTGGG
Organism: Calotriton arnoldi; assembly: GCA_963921515.1. Lineage (NCBI taxonomy): Eukaryota > Metazoa > Chordata > Amphibia > Caudata > Salamandridae > Calotriton > Calotriton arnoldi. The sequence goes on from CAWUFW010002249.1 coordinate 2,308,496, forward strand.
GGTTGGCGGGTTTCCGAGGGCGGGGGGCCACCAGGTGTCGCTCCAGGCATCGGGGTTTGGGCCCATGATGAGTACTTCTGTTTTGTTGGTGTTTAGTTGTAGGCAGCTGTTTTTCATCCATTTGGCGACGGCTTCCATGCCTTCTCGAAAGTTGCGTCTGGCGGAGTTGGGCTCGTTGGATAGGGAGAGGATGAGCTGGGTGTCGTCTGCGTATGACACGATGTTGAGTCCGTAGGTTCTGACGATGGGGGCGAGTGGAGCCATGTAGACGTTGAAGAGCGTCGGGCTGAGGGAGGAGCCCTGGGGGACTCCGCAGGTGGTAGGTGTGGGGTCCAAGAGGAAAGGGGGAGTCTGACCCGCTGCGTCCTGCCGGAGAGGAAGGAGCGGATCCAGTCGAGGGCCTTGTCCTGGATTCCTGCGTCGTAGAGTCTGCGTATTAGGGTGCGGTGGGAGACTGTGTCGAACGCCGCTGATAGGTCGAGGAGGATGAGGGCTACTGTTTCTCCTTTGTCCAGTAGGGTGCGGATGTCATCTGTTGCGGCGAGGAGGGCGGTTTCCGTACTGTGGTTTTTTCTGAAGCCGGATTGGGAGGAGTCGAGGATGTTGTGTTCTTCAATGAATGTGGCGAGTTGGCTGTTGATGGCTTTCTCGATGACTTTCGCTGGGAACGGGAGCAGGGAGATGGGTCTGTAGTTTTTGAGGTTGGTGGGGTCCGCTGAGAGTTTCTTTAGGAGGGGGTTGACCTCGGCGTGTTTCCAGTCATCGGGGAACGAGGCGGTCGCCAGGGAGCGGTTGATGGTGTGGCGGTGCATGGGTGCGATGGTGTCGGCGGCTCTGTTGAAGATGTGGTGGGGGCAGGGGTCCGTGGGGGCCCCTGAGTGGATTGACTTCATTGTCTTCAGTGTGTCTTCCGTGGTGAGGGCTGTCCAGTCGTCAATCGCTGGTTTCCGGGTGTCGGGGGTGGTTGGTGAGGGTTCAGTGTGTTGGTTGTCTTCGTCGAAGTTGTCGTAGATGCTCTTGATTTTGTGGTGGAAAAAGGTGCTGAGTTTGTCGCAGAGGTCTTGTGTGGGAGGGATGTCGGTAGACTCGCTAGTGGGTTGGGCAAACTCCTTGATGATGCTGAAGAGTTCCTTGCTGTTGTGCGCGTGGGTGGAGATTCTGTCTTCAATCGCTTTTTTCCTCGTTTCTCTGATGAGTTGATGGTGGGCGTTGGTGGCGGCTCTGAAGTTGTCGTGGGCTTCTGTGGATTTGGTGTTCCTCCAGGCCTTTTCGAGGCGGCGACATGTGCTTCTGGACTCTCGAAGTTCGGTGGTAAACCATCTGGCTTTCTTGGTGCGGGTATTGTTGTTTTTCTTGAGCGGGGCTATGGTGTTGGTGCTGTCCGTGATCCATTTATGCAGGGTTCGGGCTGCGGTGTTGGGGTCGTCGTTTTCCGCGATGGTTGGGGTGGAGTTGTTGAGTGAGGAGGTGAGCTGGTCGTCGGTGATTTTGGTCCAGATTCTTCGTGGAAGCATCTTCTTCAGATGTCAGCAGCACTCAGTTGCACAAGTTGCAGAGATGTCTGGTCAGGTCACGCGTCATGTTGTGTACAGCAGCTGGATGTCTGTCTGGCAGTACAACGGGCGATGATGACACACCTCCTCCTCAGTCTTTTGTGTACCTAAAAGCAAAAAAGCCAGAAGAACATCAGTCAAACGTGAAATTTGTGTGCTTAAATTACTAATAGTACAATCAAACTAATATAATATATAACTTAGTGTGTGGTGGTCACAATTATTAAATTTTAGTAACTCAGTGAACAACAACAGTGTAGCCATTTATGAGACTTTGACAACAAGGGCTTTCCTGGTGTACTGTGTACACTCAGGAAGAATAAGAATAGCAAAGAACAAAAACAAAAATGTAGTGGAGCCTGTTTGGCCTTAATTTGTGCATCACGTGGGATGGATGCAGCATCAGGGAGCTGCAGCTGGCAATGGGGATGGATTTGGAAGCATTAAGACAAGAGGAACAATGGAAAGACACGCAGGCCTATGTGGCAAAAACAGCACACTACTAACTACCACCACAAAATGGCCCCCAGCCACATGGTCACTCACAGGCACAAGGCACGGCAAACAATGAACTCAAGCAGGCCTATATGGCCAGACAAAGGATGCCTGATAAACAACACAGCTTTAATGCAAAAATGAAAATCCACATGGCTAAAAACAGGTTGGAAAGTTACACAACAACCACAACAACAACACATACACATGCAACAAAGGCATTTATTTAACACACCCAAAAAGTGAAATACACCCCAAAAACCCACATTTTGCCATTCAATCCAATGCCATCCATGCCCTTAATGAAATTCAACAAATACCATAGAAACAGTTGTTTCATGCACCCATGAGTACCTCTGGGCCTACTGGCTGAAAAGGCCTAACACACACCCAAAAAGTGAACCCCCCCCAAAAACCACATTTTGCAATTCAATCCAATGCCATCCATGCCCTAGATGATGTTTAAATTCAACAGACAACACAAAAACAGTTGTTTCATGCACCCATGATGACTGATGAGTACCTCTGGGCCTACTGGCAGACTAGGCCACAAGCTTGGAGGCCTATGGCAAAAGCACAGTGGCTGGTCCCACAAAATGGCTGCCACCACATGGCCAGGCCACCCACAACAACAAGAAAAGGAAGACAAGACAGACAATGCAGGCCTATGGCAAAAGCACAATGCCTGGCTTCACAAAATGGCCGCCACCCACATGGCCAGGCCACCCACAATAACAAGAAAGTGAAGACAAAGGACAGGACCAGGAAGTTGGAGACTCTGGGGAACTTCCTTCCTCTTTAAAAAAATTGTAAAAAAAAGAAAAATGACTCCTTGCTCAAAAAACTACAGCCAAATGACAACATGAGGAGTTTTTTGAGCAAAATGAACAAAATCATCATTTTCGAGAAGGTTTTATGCTGCTCGAGAGATATTCTTCGCCAGATTGCAAATTCTGCGTGTTCGGCATCGCGATCTTCACAAAAAGTCGTTATCGCGCATATTGAGCGCGCGAAGAAGAAAAAAGTGTAAGTCTGCGTTGTCGCGCAGTGCGGAGTTGCCAAAACTCCGCGAGCTGAACGCCCAGGGTTACCTACTGGCTGAAAAGGCCTATTTATTTAACACACACCAAAAAACTGAAATACCACCCCAAAAACCACATTTTGCAATTCAATCCAATGCCATCCATGCCATAAATGATGTTAAAATTCAACAGACAACACAGAAACAGTTTGTATGCACCCATGATGACTACCTCTGGGCCTACTGGCAGACTAGGCCACAAGCTTGGAAGCCTATGGCAAAAGCAAGCACACTGCCTTGCTCCACAAAATGGCCACTACCCACATGGCCAGGCCACCCACAATAACAAGAAAGTGAAGACAGACAATGAATGCAGGCCTATGGCAAAAGCACACTGCCTTGATGGCTCCACAAAATGGCCGCTAGCCACCAACAACAAAAAGAAATGGAAGACAGACAATGCAAGCCTACGGCAAAAGCACACTGCCTGCCTTCACAAAATGGCCGCCACCCACATGGCCAGGCCACAACAACAAGAAGCATAAGCCAAGGGGAACAAAGAAAAGACATGCAGGCATATATGGAAAAAGCAGCACACTACTAAACTACCACCACAAAATGGCCCCAAGCCACATGGTCACTCACAGTCACAACAGGCCATGGAAAACAATGAACTCAAGCAGGCCTATATATGACCAGACAAAGGAGGCCTGCTAAACAACACAGCTTTAATACAAAAATGCAAAAACGAAAATCCACAGGGCTACGAAAGGTTGGAAAGTTACACAACAAGCACACACACACATCCAACAAAGGTATTTATTTATTAACACACACCCAAAAAGTGAAATACACCCCAAAAACCACATTTAGCAATTCAATCCAATGCCATCCATGCCCTACATGATGTTTAAATTCAACAGACACCACAGAAACATGTACCCATGGGTACCTCTGGACCTACTGGCTGAAATTACAATCAAAGAAAAACAACTAGGCCCCTACTGAAACTACAGGCCACCCACAACAATAAATTTTAAAAACAATGAAAATCCCCAAAAAATGTAGGTACAAACAAGCCCCAATCAAACAAACAAGTACACCAATTCTCCAACTTACTTGTAAAATCTCAAATCCAAAAGTCCTCAAATCCAATCCAATGATATGATGCAGCAGACAGACACAAAAGGTGATCCTTCCAGCTCCAAATCCAAATGAAAGTGAACAGCACATGGACAAAGCACTGGGAGGAGCCTGCTGGACAGGAACAGGAAGTTGGAGACTCAGGGGCACTTCCTTCCTCTTGAAAAAAAAGTAAAAAAGAAAAAGGACTCCTTGCACAAAAACTACAGCCAAATCACAATCTGAGGAGTTTTTTGAGCCAAATGATCATTTTCGAGAAGGTTTTATGATGCTCGAGAGATATTCTTCGCCAGATTGCAATTTCTGCTTGTTCGGGATCGCGATCTTACCAACACAGCCGCCGGAAGTCAGATGGCGCATCCGAATGACGTGTTCGCGTTCGCACACTCTCGCGGGATCATGCGGCCGGATTCCAAATCTCGTGGAGCACGCGAACGGATAGGAAATCTTGTCGGCGAACGCAGAATCCCGGTAAGGCGTTACTGCGCGCGCGAGAATGCACATTGAGCGGGCGAAGAAGAAAAACAACTACGCTACGTTGCAGATTGCGTAGTATTCGGTAACTACGCGTTCTACGCGAACCGCGAAGTTACCAAAACTACGCAAACTCCGCGAGCGTAGTGTAGTTCACCGCCCAGGGTTAGTCCCAACTCCCGGCTGACATCGCTGGAGCCACTCTGACTAGACAGTTGTTCTTGGCTCAGAGTCATGACTCCAGCGATGTCAGCCATGGATTGTTGGAGAGCATGAAGCGGACAGTGGGTGTCCGTTAGGGACTATAAGTCGTCCCTGATGGGACTTAGACACCCATGTATGGCATCTAGTTTGGCTGCCATGAGGTCGAACCCCACCCGCAGCTGATCAGCCATCTTCTCCTGGCACCCTAACACATGACGTTGGAATGCCATGTGTTGGTCGTGGGGGTCCTCGGAGACAGCTGTGGTGGTGGGTGCTTCCTGCTGTGTGGTCTGTGCAGGGGGTGGGGTTTCCTCGATGCAGCTGGGCTGCCCTGCTCCTGGAGGTGGGGTGCCAAAGCTGTCCATGAGCTGTTGGAGGGCATCGGTGTCGATGTTGGGGAGGTCCTCTTCATCATCAGTGCTGAGTTGTTGGGTCTGCTCTGCAGGAGGTGTTGATTCTCCTTCTGCAATGTGAAGGGGAGATGCAGATTGACATTGTGTTCACATGTATGTTCACGCATTGTACAAGTTTACTAACAGACTGCATGACAATGTACATTGTGACTGTTTGTGAGGAGATGCCTATTTGATGCAGGACAGTTGACATTTCTACACCATCAGGGATGTGAGGTTGTACTTGTACATTATCATCTCACAGTTTCCTGCTCTGCCAAATGCGAATGGCCATTTTCTACACACAAGCGGCAGCAGTTGTGTCCTCTGTTCTGTTGTGAAAGTGTTGCAGTTTGTACCACATTGTTGTCAATGTTGACGTGCTCTGATTCTTATGTGTGTGTGCTGCATTGTGGGTGTGTTGCCCCTTCAGATATGATTTGGCTGGCCCTTATCCCTTTCAGGCGATGTGCCTTTCACTTCTGTGCTTATACAGTGCTGAGATGTTGCAGACTTGGGTAAATTGGGCTCTTGGTCGGAGTTGTGACTCTTGGGCATGGTTTGTCCGCAGATGTGCTATACTTAATTGTGCATGTGTGCCATTGTGCCCATCTCCCCCGTCCCCCCAGTCCCTGGTCATTACTCACCCTGTTGCTGTTGGCTCAGGTCATGTTGTGCAGTGTCCGGTCCCCCAACTCCTGCCACCGTCTCCCCAATGATGACTCGGGATACCATTTCCTCCATCTCATCCAGCTCCTGGTGTGTCGCTGGACTCCCACCTCCAGTCTGCATTGCTGCTTTCAGGTTGGCTGCGAGTTTCAGCTTGGTTTTGCGCTTCACATCAGTCCAGCGCTTCTTGCAGTCGTCCACTTCCCTTCTCTTTACTCCGACTGCATTCACCTTGGCCAAGATGGACTGCCATATTGTATTTTTAGTTGCCAATGACACAGTGGAGGTGATGAACAATTGGTGGTGGTGTTCTGTCACCTCCGTAATGAGGATCTGGTTTTCCTGCGTACTGAAACGCGGGTTCCTCTTCTTCTTCTTCTTCTCCTTGCCCTTCCCTGACCCCGAGGTCCAAGGCTGGTCCTCCGTGGGGCTTGTGGGGTTCTGGTTCTCCTCTGTACTTGCTCCGGCTACCTCCATGGTGCTTCACAAATGTTTGTGTTTTGTTTGTGTTTTTTGTTGCCGCTTTTATAGTGGTTTTTCCCGCCTGACTTGTGGGACTTGCAGGCCTGGCGCTGCTTATCGCTGAATTTTTTATCGCAGTTGGGCCCATCGCAACTTTTTTCACGTTAGGGTCTAGATTTTTATCGCCGTCCCAGTAATTTTATCGCGGACATTTGACGCGTTATCAGGAAACTATCGCATGTTACCGCCGTGTTGAGAATACGACGTTAACACAGTTATTTTCCCGCGATAGACGGCAATATGAAAAATTGTGTTAACCTATTTTGGCGATGATTATCGCACGTTCTTGAGAATATCCCCCTCAGTTTCTTCAGTACTCTTGAGACTTCATAACAAGCTGCTCCGGTTAGTTTTTGATATTCCAGTTTATTATCATGTTCAACAGGTAGCATAAGTAATCGATGTAAAGTAATACCTTTAATGTTGTGTGCTGCTAATCCAGTTGGTGCTGTTACGACACAAGATAAGTATGATTCTGTAGACCTGTGTAGATACCTTGTCAGAACTTTAATTAAGAAACGTTTCCCTGTTCCAGCTTGACCACTAATACATAATAGAGGAGGTTGAAATGATGAACATTGACATTCTTTTTTTTCCTGGAGAAAACCATGTCCCACTTGTCTCACTTGCAGATATATTTCTTTTTGTGCAATATTTAGTTGTTCTTCTAACTGTTCAAACTCAATAATATCCTGTTGTGCTTGCTGCATTGCTGTTTCTACATCATTCATGGCTATTGCTGCTTCATTTTCAATAATTGGCTGTCCAAGTGGATCCTGAGTCAATGGACCAGAACTTTGACTGCATTGTGAACATTCTCTAGCTATTTCTGCTGCAATAGTTCCTCCTTGTTCAATTTCATAAGTTATCATTTTAAAATAAGTAGGAAATACTGTACATTGAATTATATCTTTTGTTGCATTAAAAGAATCTTCATATCAGTCAAAATCTCCAAGCAATTCTGTTTCTCTATGCCAAGACTTGAACAGTTGCAGAAGTGCTAAATAGAAAATGTTCTCTTATCTAGAGTTTTCTATGGTTAATAAGATTTCCTTTGGCATGTTTCACTAAACATCCATCACATCCAATTACTGCATATTTCTTCTTCTTTTATATTTTCTGTAACATTCTTTTTAAACCTGTAGTGTTGAAGTATTTCATAGAGACATATGTTTTGAAGATGTGTACTCTTTTTGGGATCGTATGTATCCAACATATTAGTTTCGACAATATCAGTGCTTTCTGGCTCATACTCTGCTAAATATTGGATTTCTGCAACAGATTTCAATACTCTGTTCCATGTGGAAGCTAGGCCTAGACTTACCCAAATGATTCCTCTTGACTTTGAATACAAACTGACTGAGCTCAAGCCATCCGCGCATTCATAAGATCCTATCTCTCTATGGGTAAGCATCTTCAAGCTAACGCTGCACAATTTCTTGCTGAGACTCTTTTCTGCAGAGATTTCTTCCCACATTTCTTTCATCTCTGACTTCTCAGATTTTATAATATACGATGTGACATAATGAGCAACAGCAATGAGTTGTCTGCAACAAACTGAATGTCCATGTTTGTATTCCACATTTTCAAAATTACTGGATTATAATCAGTAATATACTTTGAAGCTTGGATGAGTGCACAGGTAGTGCCTGGTTGATTGGATAAGTGTATGGGTAGTGCTTAGGTGATTGGATGAGTGCATGGGTAGTGCTTGAGTGATTGAATGTCTGCACGGGTAGTGCTTGGGAGATTCGATGAGTGCACTGGTAGTGCCTGAGTGATTGAATGTGTATATGCATAGTACTTCATTGATTGGATGAGTGCATGAGTAGTGTCTGGGTGATTGGATGAGTGCATGGGTAGAGCCTGGGTGATTCCATGAGTGCATAGTTAGTGGTTGGATTAATGAATACGTGAATGGGTAGTGCTTGAGTGAATGGATGAGTGCATGGGTAATGCCTGGTTGTTGAACAGTTTAATTAGAGAAACAGACCTGACAGTCCTAGGACTGACCCAAAATGAAAGGTTGACTCCTGTCGTACTACTCTTATTAGTGTTAGCATCTCTCCAGAGGCCTCAATGAGTATGTCAGTACCTTTTCAAGGTGAGATGACACATGTAAAGTAACCTATAAGCACTAGACCACAAGTGTTTCAGACAGTATCCTCTCTCTATAAATGTGTATCGACTATGCTGCTTGGATAACTTTCTTATTATTATACAGGGTAGCAGGGTATGAAGCTTTGTATTCAAATGCTTTCATGAGGCTTCCTTAAAAAAGAGATGTGTGGTTCTTTGACTTAAAGGTGAAGTACCTCTGTCAATATTTGGTCAGGGATACGATAGACCATTTAGTTCTCAAGTTAAGATTGTCAGCTGCACCACACATCTCAGACTACATGCTCAAGTACAGACATGGCTGAGACACGGAAGCATTTAGATATTCAAACTTGACAGAATACGCTTTCAGTTTCAAGGACACACATCCCTATCTATGGCCTACTTGCAGTGTACGTTTGTGGAGAGTTATATGCACTAGGATAGAGGTTAATAGACTTGGGAACATGTTTAAAATTTCCCATGTTTGTACCAGTTTCGTTAGACAGACAGAGCTGGCAGTACCAGGCCTAACCCAAAATAGAAGGCCAACTCCTATCATGCCAGTCTTATTAGTGTCAATATGCCTACAGAAATCTCAATGAGTGTGTCAGTGCCTTTTATGGGTGACATGACACATGTAAAGTAGCTTATAGGCACTAGAGCACCTCTGTTTTAGAGTGCATGCTCCATAAATGTTTTGTAGATAAACCTGCATGGATCACTTTCTGGGTATCATAGAACACAGAGGGGTATGAACATATATATTCAAGTGCTTCCATGAGGCCTGCTTAGAAAAGAGATGTGCGGTACTGAGATTGAAAGGTGAAATAACTCTGTCAATATATGACAAGGGTTATGACAGAGAGTATAGTTTTCAAATTACGATCATCAGCTGCACCACACGTATCAGAGTTCATGTACAAGTTCAGACATAGCTGAAATGTGAAAGACGTCATACATTGAAACTTGACAGAATATGTTTTCATGTTTCAAGCACAGACATCAGTATCAACGGCCTACTTTTGATGCACCTTTGCGCACAGTTTTATAGAGTAGGATAGAGGTTAATACATTGGGCGACATGTTTTAAAACTCACATTTCTCTACAAGTTTCATTAGAGAGGTAAAGCTTGCAATGCCAGTCCTAATCCATAATGAAATGCCATCTCCTCTCATGCCCCTGTTATTAGTGTCAGCATCTCTCTAGACATTGAAATCACTATGTCAGCGACTTTTAAGGGGGATATGACACATATACACTACCTATAAACACTAGACTACCTCTGTTTCACACTGCATGCTCTGTAAATGTGTGTAGAAGAAAATGCATGGATGACTTTCTGCTTATTATACAAGACAGTATGGTTTGAAGCTTTGTGCTTAACTCTTTTCACGAGACCTGCTTCCAAAAGAGATGTGTCATTCTGGGACTGAAAGGTGAAGTACCTCTCTCAATATATGGTGAGGGGCATGATATATTTTTAATTTTCAAGTTATGATCATCAGGCACACCATGCGTCAAAAACTACATGTAGAAGTACAAAGATGGCTGAGATACGGAAGAGGTTAGAGATTGAAACTTGACAGAATGTTTTCAGTTTAAAGTACATACATCAGTTTGTACAAACTACTTGCAGTGTACCTTTGCAGACACTTATATGGACTAAGATAGTGCTTAATACATTAGAGAACACATTTAAAACTGATATTTTTCAACCAGTTTCATTACTGAGACAGATTTCACAATGCCAGGCACAGCACAAAATGAAAACCTGACTCCTGTCAAGCCACTCTTATTATTATAAGCATCTCTCCGGAGATCTCAGTGAGTGTCAGTGCCTTTTAGCGGTGAGATGACATATGGAAAGTAGCCTGTAGACACTAGACTACACCTGTTTCAAACTGTATGCTCTGTAAATGTGTATATAAGAAGCTGCATCAATGATATTTTGATTATTGTAGAGGATAGCGGGGTATGAAGCTTTGTATTTAAGTGCTTTCACTAGCCTTGCTTAGGAAACAGATGTGTGGTTTTTGGACTAAAAGGTAAAATAGTCCTGTCAATATTTGCCCAGGGGTATGATACACAGTTCAGTTTCTAAGTTAGAATCATAAGGTGCACCACACATCAGAGACTACATGTACAAGTACAGACATAATTTAGACATGGTAGCAGTCATACATTGAAACTTGACAGAGTACGCGATCAGTTTAAGGGACACTTTTCACTATGTATGGCCTACTTGCAATACATGTTTGCAGAGAGTTTTATGGACCAGGATACTGGCCAATACACTTGGGAACATGCTTTAAACCTCACATTTGTCGACCAGTTTGATTAGTGAGACAGAGCTGACAGTGGCAGGTGTAACCCAAAATGAAAAGCCTCTATTATTAGTGTCAGCACCTCTCTAGAGATCTTAATGAGTGTGTCAGTCCCTTTAAGTAGTGGTATAACACATGTAAAGTAGCCTATAGGCACTAGACTACCTGTGTTTTAGAGCGCATGCTTCATAAATGTGTGTACAATAAGCACCATGGATCACTTTCTGGTTATTATAAAAGACAGTGGGGTATGAACATATATGTTCAAATGGTTCCATGAAGGCTACTTAGAAAAGAGATGTGTGGTTCTGGGACTCGAAGATGAAGTAGCCTGGGTGATTGGAGGACTACATGGGTAGTGCCTCAGTGATTGGATGAGTGCATGGGTAGTGTTTGAGAGAATGGATGAGTGCATAGGTAGTGTTTAAGAGAATGGAGGAGTGCAGCAGTAGTGTCTGAATGATTGTATGAGTGCATGTAGAGTGCCTGTCTGATTGCATAAGTGCAGGGATAGTACCTGTCTGATGATATCTGAAAGTTTTTAAATAGTGTAAACGTTCAACATTATATTTATTAGGAATAAATAACACATAAATGAATGTTATCATGCATAATATGTTATGTGTTCTTACCTTTTTAGTAATTTAGATACATAACTCTGTTGAACTATTTTAGAATAGTATTGTCGTAAACTGTATTATAACACTTTTCATTCTTCACCATTACCTACTGTAAAGAATAGGGAAAAAAATGTTTTATATTGTGATGTATTACAGAAATTAAAATATTACACTTTTAAGAACACAACATATTTTTAGAATACATACCATTTTCAGTTTCCCTTTTTTGCTGTTCTCAGATTCACTGAACTTCACCATACACAGAGATTTCAATGTAGTATCATCATACAACAGCGGGAAAAAACACTCAACAAGATTATGAAAAACCCCAAATTACCACAAAGCATTATTTCCAATATGTGTACCTATATGTTTACCTATCTACTACAGTTTCTAAATTATGACCAACTTGTACATTAAGGGGTCGATTCCGATTCGGGCCGGAAAAAGCACCGACCGACTCGGAGCTGGAAAAATTACCGACCGACACGTACCAGTGGCGCCCGACACGCCAAGTACGATGCAAGCCGCGATAAATCCGACCGACACGTCAGGAAACCAAGCCGACCGACCGAGCCGCTCGGAAAATAGCAATCCGGCCGGAAAAACACGCGAATCCAACCGACCGACACGCATCCGGAACAAATCCGACCGAATCGTACCCGCCAACTCCAACCCGCAAAGTACGATGCAAGGCGCGAAAACACGACCGAGTCGGACGGAGAACAAGCCGTACGACCGACACGCATACAAAACCGAGCCGAAGCAACACAATACACCGCGACCGACGCGTTCGCAGCATACAAAACTGCACAAACACAGCGTGAACGAAACGGAGAACACCGTACGAGACCAATGCAGGGTCCGACTCGGTCACAAGAACGTTTCCAACATACACAAACAGCACAAAGGAAAAATCACCCAAAAAAGGCCAAACAAGCAATTAGCAAGCCAATAAATACTGGGGGTGGGGACAGAGAACAAAGACACACCCACAACTCCACCTATATAAAGGACACAAATCACTACCATGAGCCTTTGCAAATGCCATTCCACTGCCAGCACCCAAGAGAAAGCAACCACACACCCACAGCTCACCCCTCACACAAGCCACACACCATCAGCACACCAACAAATACCTACCTCACATACACCCAGCAAAACACACACTCACACACCCTCACCTGCACACCAACACACACATCACTCACCATCACCACCCATCACCATGCCCCCAAGAAGAATCCCAAGTTCCTAGATTGTGAATTGGAAGTCCTGGTAGACGAGATCCTCAGGGTGGAGCCACAGCTGTTTGGCACTCTGGTCCAACAGACCCCCATGTCGCAGAAAACCAAGATGTGGGAGAGAATCATCAACAGGGTGAACGCCCAATCACCATGTCGGCGCACAAAGTCGGACATCCAGAACAGGTGGTATGACGTGCGCAGGAGGGTACGGGACCTGCTGAAGATAGACTACATCAACAGCCAACATACCGGCAGTGGCCCTCCTGCCAAGCCAATATACCTCAGGCCCTGGGAGGAGAAGGTGCGGGCCATCCTTCCGCCAGTGAGCGTATATGGACTAGAGAACATCCCAGAGCCTGGTGAGTACACAACAAATGTACACAATATACTGCCACAAAACACACACATCACTGTCAAGGGAGAGTCAAACCATGCACTCATAGCAATTACACAGCAACTAGAACAGAATCATCCCAAAATGTGTATGTCAGTCAGATAAACACAACACATGCCATCAAAAAGTCACATCCAACTGTGCCAACACATGTACAAACACAACCACAACTACAGCTAGGCAGTGGCACAAATAGAACTAACACACACATCCACACATGTAGCCACCACAACAACACCAACACACAGTGAAGACCACTCAAAGGAAGGAATTCTGTGTATGCTGGCCAAGTCAGTGTAGCCAATAGCATCATGGGAGTCGCAGTCACACATATTGCCCCCCCACAACTGTCCCATCAACACCACCATGAACCATGCGCACATCACAGGGAGTGGAGAAGGACTCACAAGATGGCTGACACTGGCTACTGCTGTGGGGAGCACAAGGCCCTGCTGCCAACTGTGCACCAACAAACAGCAGGACACCACTGACTGACATCCTGAGAGACAACTTACACTCACTGCAATGCAAGCACGTTCCATGGTGGGATATCTGGCTGGCTGGGTGGGAAGGGGGACTTGCAGCACTGACCATAGTCACCAGCACCTCCCCTCACACCCCCCCAACACAAACTCCACAGTACCCACCTGGTAGAATGCAATGCCCTCCATCCTAACACAAGATCCCACAAAGCACCACCACCCTGGGTTATGTTGTGTGAAGCACAGGGACACTCTTGGGACTCTTAGCCAAACAACTGCCAGGACAACACTCCCAGCCATCCTGTCAGCACAGCCAGCCCACCCCACAGGGAAGCAGAGTCAAAAGGAAGGAAGCATGGGCATGCTGGGAAGGGGGTGGAGGCAATAGCATGATGGGAGTCGTAGTCACACACATTGCTCTGCCTCACAACTGGCCCATCAACACCACCCTGAACCATGCTCACATCACAGGGAGTGGAGAAGGACTCACAAGATGGCTGACACTGGCTACTGCTGTGGGGAGCACAAGGCCCTGCTGGCAACTGTGCACCAACAAACAGCAGGACACCACTGACTGACATCCTGAGAGACAACTTACACTCCCTGCAATGCAAGCACGTTCCATGGTGGGATATCTGGCTGGCTGGGTGGGTGGGAAGGGGGACTTGCAGCACTGACCATAGTCACCAGCACCTCCCCTCACACCCCCCCAACACAAACTCCACAGTACCCACCTGGTAGAATGCAATGCCCTCCATCCTAACACAAGATCCCACAAAGCACCACCACCCTGGCTTATGTTGTGTGAAGCACAGGGACACTCTTGGGACTCTTAGCCAAACAACTGCCAGGACAACACTCCCAGCCATCCTGTCAGCACAGCCAGCCCACCCCACAGGGAAGCAGAGTCAAAAGGAAGGAAGCATGGGCATGCTGGGAAGGGGGTGGAGGCAATAGCATGATGGGAGTCGTAGTCACAGACATTGCTCTGCCTCACAACTGGCCCATCAACACCACTCCTGAACCATGCTCACATCACAGGGAGTGGAGAAGGACTCACAAGATGGCTGACACTGGCTACTGCTGTGGGGAGCACAAGGCCCTGCTGGCAACTGTGCACCAACAAACAGCAGGACACCACTGACTGACATCCTGAGAGACAACTTACACTCCCTGCAATGCAAGCACGTTCCATGGTGGGATATCTGGCTGGCTGGGTGGGTGGGAAGGGGGACTTGCAGCACTGACCATAGTCACCAGCACCTCCCCTCACACCCCCCAACACAAACTCCACAGTACCCACCTGGTAGAATGCAATGCCCTCCATCCTAACACAAGATCCCACAAAGCACCACCACCCTGGCTTATGTTGTGTGAAGCACAGGGACACTCTTGGGACTCTTAGCCAAACAACTGCCAGGACAACACTCCCAGCCATCCTGTCAGCACAGCCAGCCCACCCCACAGGGAAGCAGAGTCAAAAGGAAGGAAGCATGGGCATGCTGGGAAGGGGGTGGAGGCAATAGCATGATGGGAGTCGTAGTCACAGACATTGCTCTGCCTCACAACTGGCCCATCAACACCACCCTGAACCATGCTCACATCACAGGGAGTGGAGAAGGACTCACAAGATGGCTGACACTGGCTACTGCTGTGGGGAGCACAAGGCCCTGCTGGCAACTGTGCACCAACAAACAGCAGGACACCACTGACTGACATCCTGAGAGACAACTTACACTCCCTGCAATGCAAGCACGTTCCATGGTGGGATATCTGGCTGGCTGGGTGGGTGGGAAGGGGGACTTGCAGCACTGACCATAGTCACCAGCACCTCCCTCACACCCCCCCAACACAAACTCCACAGTACCCACCTGGTAGAATGCAATGCCCTCCATCCTAACACAAGATCCCACAAAGCACCACCACCCTGGCTTATGTTGTGTGAAGCACAGGGACACTCTTGGGACTCTTAGCCAAACAACTGCCAGGACAACACTCCCAGCCATCCTGTCAGCACAGCCAGCCCACCCCACAGGGAAGCAGAGTCAAAGGAAGGAAGCATGGGCATGCTGGGAAGGGGGTGGAGGCAATAGCATGATGGGAGTCGTAGTCACAGACATTGCTCTGCCTCACAACTGGCCCATCAACACCACCCTGAACCATGCTCACATCACAGGGAGTGGAGAAGGACTCACAAGATGGCTGACACTGGCTACTGCTGTGGGGAGCACAAGGCCCTGCTGGCAACTGTGCACCAACAAACAGCAGGACACCACTGACTGACATCCTGAGAGACAACTTACACTCCCTGCAATGCAAGCACGTTCCATGGTGGGATAACTGACTGGGTGGGTGGGTGGGAAGGAGGTCTGGCTGTCAACCAAACACAAGCAATGCAGACCATGTTCACACCCCAGAGAATACATAGAAATGCCCAAATAATGCAGGACAATGTGCCACACCAATATCAACCCCTGACTGTGACGACTTAGGACAATACAATGTACAGGCCCGCACCCCGAGGCACAGTCACAACTGTCAGGTGTGTCAACCACTGATGCCTGCAGAAACATGACATACATTGTTTGTGTCTCCCAAAAACAGGTGATGATAGGGACACAGCAGCAGACGCTGAGGAGTCCCAGTCCCAGGCTCAAGAGGATGCCGAGCTCACTGGCGTCGTACAGCCTCTGTCCTCCTCGGACGATGAAGAACAACCTGGCACATCCGGTGCAAGTCAACATGCTGCACCAGCAGGACCACCAGCTGCAGCACCAGCAGGTCCACCAGCTGCACCCCCTGCACCCACCCCTCCAACGACTGTCACCACGAATACCATCCCTGCCGACATGGACAGAATAAGGAACAACACCAGCGCAGTGACCCTGGACCAACCTGGGGCCATGGACACCACCACCACCACCAACCCCCAAGGTGGACCAGGGTTATCTGTGCGTGCAACTGCACACACTGCACATGTCAGCAGGGGTGGTGGGAGGGGTGGGAGACAGAGGTCGCTGCTTGCAGACGTTGCTGGTGTGCATGAAGACCCACAACTGGTACGCATAGCTGATGCGTACCAGTCCAGCACCGGAGAGCTCAGCCAGGTAGTGGGGCTCCTCAGAGACATCAAACAGCAGCAGGCTGCCCATCATGCCCGCTTGGACTCCCACATGTCCCACGTGGAGTCACACATGTCACGTGTGGACTCCCACATGTCACGTGTGGACTCCCACATGACCCGCGTGGAGTCCAAGTGGGATGTACTACATGAGATGACGGCGGTGCACAGGGACATTTTACAATGCCTCCGCCAGATGAACAGCAACCAGTCCACACCTCCCTGTGTGCCAACAACATCTGGCACCGAACAAACTGCAACTGCCACAGGGAGGGAGGAGGACTCTGGCGGAGAGTCCCTGCACCGCAGCAGCCTGCACTTGAGGGCCCCCCAAGAAGAGGGGTCGTCCGAGGAGGGGAAAGTGAGAGGCTGATGGCCAAGCGCAACTCCCAGGAAGCCTGAACCTGTTCTGGATTTTCGCCTTTGTGCACAGACTGTTCACCCTGTTGATGGCAACACTACTCCCACACATTGCATGGGGAGTACAAGTTGGAACAATGTGTCAGACAACTGTGGCCCCGATACTGGGGATCCTGTCTACCTGGACTTTCTATTCATCTAGGAACTTGGGATTGCAAGATTCATGTACAGCACAATCCATCCTATGCACTATTATCACAATAAACACACTAATACACCATACTTGCCTCTGTCGTGATTCCAACGTGGGTGCTGTTATGGGGATGATGAACTGCAAAATTACACAGTGTATGCGAACTGCAACAGCAAGGACAACACAGGCATGTGAGTACAGGCAACGTGACACATATGAGGGAGACACACCACCAGGGCTACACAACACATACACACCTAGGCCATCTGACTCATTGCCTACACTGATGTTGCCAGGGAAGACGGTGCAATGCACAGACACCACACCCATTCCCAGTTGTAGTCAAGTAGCCCACAGGTGCAGTAAGCAAATGGCAGTCAAATGTGTGACCACAGACAACGCACATCACTAAGTGAAGCACAGGTTTATTACACAGTAGCAACATGCCGTAACCACTACAGATGCAAGGTAACCCCACCTGGTAGCGGGCACACAGTCAACAACTGTAGACAGAAGGAAGTCCATGGGTGTGGCGCACATCACCTGTAGGGACACAACAGCTACCAGCCTGGATGTGCAATCACGTCGTCGGTGGACACAGTTGACCAAACGAATCTGAAAGTACCCTGTGAAGGACAGAAATGACACACAGTCAAAAGCAATGCAGTACAGGACAGAATAGCAAAACTCATGCACAATACATGTTACAAGATACCCACCCAGAACCAAGTTAGCATGTCAACACTGTTGGGGAGTACAGCCCACCTGTCACCACACATCGCAACACACATCCTGTCAAGTAGCCCATGGACACACTCCAACAGCACCAGAGCACCACCCACACATCATGCCAACTCACATCATTCACATGACACCTCAGGATACTCACATTCAGCTAAAGAAGTTGGTGATGAGCTGTGTGCGGACATCACCATCACCATCATCATCATCATCGTCACTGGCATCGTGGTCCAGGCCAGGATCCTCCACAGGTGGCGGATGTTGGTCATCGTCATCCTGGATGAGAGGCAACTCCTTCCGCACTGCCAGGTTGTGGAGCATGCAGCAGACGATGATAATCTTGCACACTTTCGCAGGGGCATATGGGAGGGACCCTCCGGTCTTGTCCAGGCAGCGGAAGCGGCTCTTCAGGAGACCAAAGGTCCGCTCAATCACTCTCCTGGTCCGACCATGTGCCTCATTGTAGCGCATCTGGGCAGGTGTCACAGGGTTCCTGAGGGGTGTCAGCAACCACGGCATGTTGGGGTATCCCGAGTCACCTACGGACAGACAAGTGCACATCAGCTGACTTGGAAAAGTGGGCGGAATACTACAGATCAGATCACACACAATGGCACAAAGTCAGTACACACCGACAAGCCAGGCACGCTGGTTCTGCATCTGTGCCATCAACCTGGGGATGCGACTACTCCTCATCACAAAGGCATCGTGTGCTGAACCAGGGAAACGGGCACACACGTGTGTGATGGTCATGTCTGCAAGACACACCACCAGTGCATTGACCGAGTGGTAGTGCTTGCGGTTCCTGTAGGCCTGCTCCTGGGCCTGTGGTGGTACCAAAGCCACATGTGTCCCATCAATGGAGCCAATGACATGCGGCATCCTCCCCAGGGCATAAAAGTCACTCTTCACGTCAGTGAGTCGTCGCAGTCTAGGGAAATAGATGTACCGGTTCAGGAAGAGCAACATTGCCGCCAAAACATCGCGGAGCACACGGCTGAACATGGTCTGTGACATCCCACCAGCAGACGCCACAGTATGTTGGAAGGTACCGGTGGCAAAGAAGTGTAGGGCTGCCATCACCTTCACCTTGGGGGTCAGCGCTGTAGGATACGGCCGGCCAGGCTGCAAATGTGGGGACAACTGCACTGCCAAATCCTCAATCAGCTGCCTGGTGAAGCGGTACCGTCGGATGCTGTCCCGTTCCACCATCGTTGCCAGGTCTGGGAATGGCCGATGGACAGCAGGAGCCCTGCAGTGCAGAGGAGAAGTAAGCAAGATCGTCAGTCACCCCACATATGCGGCATTGAACACACTCAAGATCCCAACATACATCATCATGAGGCACAACTACATGAAGTGTGCAGTACCGGAACGACATGTATGGTACATACATGGCCAACATCTGTCAACACGGTCCTAAAGGTGGCATCAATTTGTCCCAGGTTGGCCCATTGGATATCATGATGCTGTGTCACAGTCACCCCCCAGTGACATGTGAGGACAGATGTGCCCCAGGCACCACAGCTCAACGACAGGCACATTCCCAGGGACCCTGTAATGCCACATGGACACTGGCATCACCTGGAGTATCATGTGTACACCACAACAAAACAAACATGACCCCCACAGGTAGTGGCCACACTTGCCATGGCAGGAGAGCCATGGACGTCTGTGACACACACGCACAACATCAGAGTCCATGCACACACAACGTGGATGTGGAGACTGTCTCCCATTGTGCACATCAAATCAGAGACATTGTAAACACTACATGCACAAAGACTGTGGAGGGCCATCACTATTGTGCCACTGGGACACCCTGGCTCAAACATACCGTCCCACATGGGACTCACGGGGTATGTGACATGACATACACAAACACCACTGTGAAATGTGACCATGGCACATGCACAGATATGAACAGTTGCACATCACAGTGGTCACGTACACGTAACACCCAGGATCCTGTCCCCATGAACACGTGCACAGCCTGGGGGTGGCTGCCCACAGGTGACACCCACAGGACAACATGTACACCAACATACACACAATAGGAAATGCAGCCTTACATGCCTTATGATAAGGTTTGGACAGGCTGTCGTGATGTAGGTGTGCCCCTCACTCCTGGGAGCTATCTGTGGCTGGCATATGTCCATCTGAGACAGGCATGCTGACATATGCCAGTCACATGTACAGTGATGCGTTGAACAGCAATGGACCGATCGGTGCCTCCGGCCGGCCCATTGCTTTCAATGTGTGCGGGTACGCGTTGTACCCCTGTGCGCGTTGTACTGCAATGGACCGATCGGTGCCTCCGGCCGGCCCATTGCATTCAATGTGTGCGGGTACGCGTTGTACCCCTGTGCGCGTTGTACTGCAATGGACCGATCGGTGCCTCCGGCCGGCCCATTGCATTCAATGTGCGCGGTACGCGTTGTACCCCTGTGCGCAGTTGTACTGCAATGGACCGATCGGTGCCTCCGGCCGGCCCATTGCATTCAATGTGTGCGGGTACGCGTTGTACCCCTGTGCGCGTTGTACTGCAATGGACCGATCGGTGCCTCCGGCCGGCCCATTGCATTCAATGTGTGCGAGTGCGCGTTGTACCCCTGTGCGCGTTGTACTGCAATGGACCGATCGGTGCCTCCGGCCGGCCCATTGCATTCAATGTGTGCGGGTACGCGTTGTACCCTGTGCGCGTTGTACTGCAATGGACCGATCGGTGCCTCCGGCCGGCCCATTGCATTCAATGTGTGCGGGTACGCGTTGTACCCCTGTGCGCGTTGTACTGCAATGGACCGATCGGTGCCTCCGGCCGGCCCATTGCTTTCAATGTGTGCGGGTACGCGTTGTACCCCTGTGCGCGTTGTACTGCAATGGACCGATCGGTGCGCACCCATTGACAATGGGCTTGCCTGGCAACGGACGCGTTTCGAATATTCGAACGAGTCGGTTGCTGGAAAATCAGTTGGTCACCCACAACAATGTTGCAAAATCATGTATGTCATGAAGTTGAAATTTTGAAGGATGCTGTGGGCGTGTTTTGGTGCTGCTATTCCATGGATTGGCCAGATTCAGAAGATGCAAACGACTTGGACCTATCACTTTGGACACAAGGGACAGTATCTGCCTCTCCAGCACATATATATTGCTGCATGTTCCCCTGAGAGCCCACTTGCCTGCACTACATGCTCCAGGACGACATCTGCCACTGCACTGCTGCTGTCTCTGCCCCTCTGGACCCTGCAATGGCACGTACTGTGGAGA